>CM046456.1:16907793-17507793 GCA_025506515.1 Flaveria trinervia | reverse complement strand
AGGGGAGAACAATTTTCATCACTCCGGCCATCAT
Organism: Flaveria trinervia; assembly: GCA_025506515.1. Lineage (NCBI taxonomy): Eukaryota > Viridiplantae > Streptophyta > Magnoliopsida > Asterales > Asteraceae > Flaveria > Flaveria trinervia. The sequence continues at coordinate 17,507,759 of CM046456.1, read as the reverse complement.
CAACCGACATCTTCAGCTGGATGATGAAGCAGGTGAAGTGTTCTTCCCAAAAGAAGCGGTTAATCATTCCTTCGAGCAGATGGGATATGAAGGAGATTTCTCTGTAAAGACCTTCAGGAAAGGGAAGGTCTCATCCCAGTGGAAATACCTGCTCCATGTGGTTATCCACAGCTTATCAAACAAGCATGGTGGATGGGACCAGATTCCTGAGGATCTCTCCTTTATAGTTCATGGGATGGTTCAGGGGGTCAAGTTCAGGTATTCACAATTTGTTTATACTAATTTACTTGCAAACTTAGACTCCTTAGATATTACATGTTTCCTAGATATGTTCAACACATTCTCAACTGTGAACTGGGCTCACAGTTGAGGGAAACAGGCAATATTCTTAAACTGGGACAGATGAAGCCCGGCATCTTTAAAATTATGAAGAAGCCAACTGTAGGCTTCTCAGGGGTAGAAACAGCCCTAGTCCCAAAAATGTTAGAGCTCATTGCTCAAGGTGACAACATAGCAGTCCAAGCTAGTGTTGAACCCACACCTACTGCTCTCCTACCCTCTTCACAACCTCAAATATTCATCACCTACAAAAGAAAATCCCAACGAACCCCTGCTCAGGCTATTGAGTCTGTGCAGGCCCCCAAATACTCAACCTTACAGGAAGAAGTGGACTCCAGAGCTCCCACTTCTCCTGAGGAGCAAACCACTCCCATTACTTTACCTATCAGGGCTGAGGTTCCTCAAGCTCAACCTGATGAGCTCATTAGCCCAACAACCGTAAGCTTCACTCTGAGTCTCAACACTCAAGTGAACAACCTTCAGGGGACAGCTACCATCCCCAGCCTTTGGATCTAAACCAACCAATTCCCAACCTATCCTTTTACACTGATGAAGACTTAGGATTCAGTGAGTACCATGAGTCTCTTTTCTCTCCCCTACTCAAAGAGAGATGAGTACCTCTGACTCTCCTCAGTCTATCCTCATCAGTCACCTATTACTGAGGTGGACACATCTGAACCTGTTCAGGATGTCCATATGGAAGAGGCTCTCACTTTTGAAAGTGATTACATCATTAAGACCTCAACCATGGCAACTCAGCCCATTGGCATCTTAATTGAGGTTGCCAGTGAGCAGAGGAAAACCAGCAGCCAAGAAACTCAAGCTGGTGGTGAGAGAGAGGACTTTGGTCCAATCCTCTCATCCCCCAGTGATTCTTCTATGAAGATGAGGGGAATTTGAGACTAAAGGTACAAAAATTGTCACAAACATGCACCTATCTAGTCTCTAAGGTTAGTCACTTGGAATCTCAGGTGACTACCTTACAAAACAGGGTCAATGATCAGCAACTTCAGATTTCATATTGAAGGAAAACTAGCTGAGAGACCTTTAAGGAGAGCTCAACCAGGAACACAAGAACCTGTGGAAGTGACTGATTTATCCTCCAGCTCACCTATGCAAGTGGGTGATGCTACCAAAAAGGGGGAGAAAGTTATCACAACCACAGAACCTGGGAGTTCTTCAAAGAGAATGGACATAGAGGACTCACCATCCTCACTTGCTGTTGTGCATTCTCAGCAACTTCCTCAAACTCACATTAATGTGGACTCTATAGACTCTATCATCAGGAGTCTCTTTGAGGAAGGTATACCAAGGGCTGTCTCATCTCCACCACATGGAACTGGCAACTACATCATCAGATGGAGGTATGATGATGACAGAAGAGCCCTCATACTTCACAGAGTTCAAGGCCAACAAGAAGTCTTTCAGTTCCAAAGCCTGAGCTTCTATGAAGGACTGGATTTAGTCAACATGCCACTTGTCAATCCAAGCAAATCTAGACAAGCTGACAGGCTGGCTCAAAGAATCCAAGACAGGATCCTTGCAGAGTTCTCTCTAAGAAGGAGACTTAGGCAATCAGGCAATGTCATCGGTCAACTGGATGTTGAGGTGGACCCTAAGATTAGTTTCATAGGGGAAACTTGGCTGAAGGCCCAGTGGCAGAACCTGAGACCCTTGTCTCACCATCAACAACTGCTGCAGAGGTCCAAACTCCATCTGAGACACCTGCTGGTGAAGGTGTTTCTCAGCCTCTCTCTGGCCAGAGCATGGAAGCTACACCAAGCAATGAAGGCCAAGCCTCAATCCACCCTGAGTCACAAAGGTCTGTTGGTGACAAAGGGAAAAGGATAATGACTCCTGAGGAAATTGAGGAGGAAGAGAGAGAGAGGAAAAGGAGGCTAAGGGGAGAAAGTTCTTCTGGGTCATCTAAATTCATGCAAGCTGCAATCAGGGCTGCCCCCAGACCAAATACTAAGATGATGAGTTAAAGGGCAGTCAGGATTACCTATTTACAGACCAGGAACTATGATGTTGATGAAATCATCTCCCTCCCCTTAGAAGAGTTGAATGAACTGGCTGACATGGAAGTGTCAAGAGAGATAAAGGAGAAAGAGGATGCAAGGTTACTTCTCCAATTCAAAGAGGAGAAGAGACAGAAAAGACTTACAAGCATACTCCAACTCTCTCTCCAGTTCAAGAAAGTCCTGCACAGGAAGATGTGGCTCCACAAGAACCTCAGGTAGATAAAGAAGAGGATAGAATCAAAATGATAAACTACCTGAGTGCCACAGGCTTCTATCAGGCAAATACACTTCTTCCCCTGTCCTATGACTTCATTGAGTTCGAGTACTTAAAGCAACTTGAGCTTGAGCTAGTCAAAGAAAGAAAAACAACCAAAAGGAAGCTAAGGGAAGAAGCTGCAAAGTCAAGAGCCATCATTCAAAAGAATGCAAAGAAGTCTGCTGACAGACAAAGAATGATGAGCTTCTTGAAGTCATATGGATTCTGGAAGGAGACTTGGTCCCATGTCTCTATCTACAATGGATGAGCATATAAGGGTGATCAAGCAGAAGATTAAAAGTGGTGAATTGATTGACTTGCACTCTCTTCAAGTCAAGTCCCACCTGAAGTGGAGGTCAAGTTTGAACAACCAGAGACACCTGAACCAGAACCTCCAGCTGAGCCTCAGCAAACTTCATCTTCTGATCCAAGACAGGGTCAAACTCCCTCTCTTCTGAACCTGTGAGGGAGGAACACCCAACTGAGAAAGACACTGATGATCAACATGGTGCTGCAGACCAGTCTTCTCAGTTAAAGACATTAAAGAGGAAGAAGAAAATGGCTTCTAAACCAAAGACTAAAAAGAAGAAGCCAAAGTCATCTACCTCTACACCCCAGGCTGAATCAGATCAACCTGAGGAAGTGCATGATGAGGCAGCCCAATCAACTCCTATGCAAGTGGCTCCTCTAGCAACTGAGACACCCATCTTATCCTGGACTTACTCTACCAATCCAGAAAGATGGAATGTTATCAGAGATCAAGGTGTTGAAAATGTCTACTCATGGCAAGACATAATCAACTTACCTCTGCATGATCTCTTTGAAATGAGAAGATACTATGAGAGTCTTGATGATCTGACCATCAAATGAAGAAAGGAATGGTCTTGATTGTACTGAAGACTACAAACATTTAAAGATTCTAAGTGTTTTGGTAGCATCAGCCTAGGGGGAGTTTGTAAGGATTCCTGAAGTCTGATGCAACCCAAAACTGCCTAAGTGTTTCAGCAACATGCACTAAGTACTGAAGTGAAGAATGCTTCGGAAGAATTACACAAAGCATTAGAAAATACTCTAAGTGTAATATCTTCCGAAGCCAAGACCAATATCTTCCGAAGCCAAACATGAAGTCTTCCGAAGCTTCAAGAGACAAAGTCTTCCGAAGCTTCACCCTATGAAGACAGATTTCTTCCGAAGACTTTTAGTACACATGCTTTATCTGATGTACTGTTCCATAAAGCACCTTTTCCGCTGCGTCTCTGATAAGTCACCAACTTACAAGAGTTGGTGAAAAGGTCCATGCTTTTGGTAACTGTACATTGAGGTCTTGAGTCTGAAACTTTCCACTTTATGTACTTTATCCTTTTTGTAATGTATAAGGATGTGAGCTATGGCATGTCATAGTCACAAGGTCAAAAGGCAGATATGCCTTTTGATTCTACAATTGATTTTGTTAGTGTCTAGTCAATTGTATCCAGCTGGCTTCATAGTATAGCCGGCTGTAGGTTGTAGTATAAGTATTCCAAGTTCTTGTATCTTTCTTATGCTTTGTAACACTTGTAAAAGAACTTGAGAAAGCAATATACTGCTCCCTTGAAAACTATACTCTCTTGTTCTGTCTCTGCTTTACTTGTGTTCTTGTATCACCTTTGGTTACCTAGTTCACTGTTTGATTAAAGTTTAGTTAATCTTCTCATTGTGTTGTTGTGTTGTAATTGTGTTCAAGCCCTTAAACGATCCTGCATTGACTAGATTCAGGAATAAATGGTAGAACAGATAAGTACGATGCTCATCACCGAAATACTCCCAATCGCATGATTGAACTTGCGATGACTCAGTCGGCCGAATAGACAAGGCATATGAGCTCAGTCACCCCGACTAAACTCAGGCGCAGGTAAATCGCCTGACTGAACTTCGGTCGAATACTAAGTCGCCTGATTGAAGTCAGTCGTACTAACTCAACAGACAGAACTCAATCATATGGTCCAATCACACGATTGAACAGGACTGGTCTCAAATAGTTTAATTGCAATGGTTTCTTTTATTGTGTAGATCGGATGTTTTATGTGTCTTGTGTTAAAGAATCAGGCAGATAGGTGGATACTCAACACCAAGCACAACATTGTGCTCACTTGGATGCCACCACCGGAATGCTGTCGAGTTTCTGGTATTATGCCTTTCTGAGGGGAGATCGAGGATCTATAAAGCATACTACAAAGTGCACACCCTATAGTCTATACAGCAGGCCTTCTGGGAAGGTGCATCCGTGACCAATCGACTGAGCCCTATGTATAGTAACACCATTTTTGGCCAGTAGATTAGGTCCACCAGCCGAAATTAGAAGCGTACTGGATTGGGAGATGATTCTACCTACCCAACCAGGCTACATCTCTTACCGTCAAAGGGATGCTTTCTACGGATGAGGTATTCTGGGGACATCAACGCAGGTGTGCTAAATAAAAGCAACATGTGTCCCCAGTTCAAGTACCTAGCTAATGTCATTCTGAAGTCCATTGCTTCACGAAGGGGTGGATTTGATAATCTATCTGACCAAATCCAGAATGCCTACGTGACACTGGTGCCGAATCACCCCTTCAGCTTCTCCAACATGATTTTCTCCTACTTGATTGAGAACTTAGAGGCCAAAGGCAAGGAAGGCTTCTGCATGTACCCGAGATTCCTACAGATGATCATTGACGAGAAGCTTCCTTCGCTGCCTAAGGAGAGTCATGATGCTGTCTCTCTCAAGATCATGGATGACAGCACTCTTGGAAGAATGAAGGTTTACAGGGCCAAGCAGGTAAAGACCCCTGTAAAGAGGTTGTTTGGGCACTTGGCCAGAGAAGACTACGTGGCGCCAGCTCGACGAAAGTGGCATCACGATGATAGTGACTCGGACGTTGAGCAGGTTGCTCTACCCTCTGATGACTCTGATGGTGATGATCATGATGCTGATCAGGGAAGGGATGGTCAGGGTGGACCCGAACCAGCTCCTATTCACCCTGACTTCCAGATGGAAGAGGACGAGGAGTCTGATGAAAAGCCTCTGGTGCGAACGGTGGGGAGCCGGGTCATAGCCACAGAAAGAGGTATTAGAGCGGATGGTGGACGCCACGGGGAGTGCAGGGATGCTGCTGCTGATACAGATCCATCATATATCCCGGACCCGCCCAATAACCAAGGGGGAGCCATAGTGTCTAAAGGCTCGAGGAGGAAGAGAATGGCTCACCCCTATGGCAAGAAGGGCAAGAGGATAAGGTTTACATTGACCTCTACTGCTGCCACAACCACCACCTCATCCACTACTGCTACCACCACCACTACCACACCACCTATCACTACCACACTCCCATCCACCACCACTACATCCTACCAACCACCACCCACTCATATACCACCATCCACATGCACCACAACCACCACTACAGCCTACCCTTCACCACCCATATTCACCACAGCCACCACTACCACCACTAGCCACCAAGACGGACCATCATTCCACCCAACATTCCCCACAAGATCATCTCTACCTCCCAGTGGGGTAGAGGAACAGTTATGAGCATTGAACCATATGGTGCTGAAGCTGTTGGCTGCTGATGACGAGAATATTGACCAACTACGACAGCTTGTGGGGCTAATTGCTGCCCAAGCACAGTAGATCTCCCAGCAAGCTTAGGAAATTGCCCAACTCAAGGAGAATAAAGTCCAATCAGTAAAGAAGATTGAGGAGTTGGAGACATCTAACATGTATATCATGCTCAAGCTAAAGGGATCAAAAGATGAGCCTCTGAAGATCAGAGAAGGTGATGATGATGATGGTTATGATGATAGTGATGATGACAACGGCAGTGATGATGAAGAGACAAGGGAAAGGCAGTATGATGATGATGATCATGAAAAAGGAGGTGCAGCTGCATCTACCTCAGCTCAGGGTCAAGAGAGATGCACCAAGAGAAATCAAGACGAAGGAGCCTCATCATCTGCCCCACCTACTGACGTGCCTGTTATTCAGGGCAAAAGTAATGATTAGACATTTATGTACTTGAAAAACTTTTGTAATTGAACATTGTATTAATATTATGTAATTAATGTTTATGCATCTTATCAAATGTTTGATTGTCTTGATTAATTACTAACAATTGCTATGTTACATGTTTAAATCAAGCAGATCAATCATCTCAGTAATATGAGTATGATATTACTCCCCTTCAGCAAATCAAGTCTCAACTTACAATGATTCTTGATTTGCAAAGGATTGTCAGGAGGTTTGTGAGTTATACTCTTGAAGAAGGAGAATAATTCTTGACCTTACTGATGAGCAACTTGCTGAGATGTTCCGGCTAAATCTAGATGAGATTGTCAAGGACGCTCCAACTTTTGAAGTTACCAGTGACGATGAGCTGAATGACATTGATGAGATTGAGATCGAGGACGTCACTGCGGAGCACTATCCAGAGTATGCTGACAAAGAGGGAAATGTAGTCCCCAATCTGGGTGATACTCTTGTCAGTGATACGTTTGAAAAACTGGATCAGATGGAGCAAGAGTCCGAGAAGAATAAGGACCAAGCCCAAGCCTCAGATGTCGATGTCAACATCAAAAAGGCTGAATGGGTGGCTTGTTTTGCAGAGATCCGAGCTCAACGCACTGCTCCAAAGTTGAGTGCCTACACCAAGCTCTACAAAGTGAAGAAGCATCTAAAGGTGTCAGGTAAGATTATAGCGTGAGCATATTTTGAGGACCTAAATATTTATGCTGTCAAGAGGGAGAAAGGAATAGAGTACCTCAGATTCCCACATGATCTGAAGACTCTTCTTGGTTTTGAGCTCAACCAGCTGGCCAAACTGAAGTTGTTATATGCTAACCCAAAGCAAATGTCAGGCTGGTTTGAGGATGCATTGAGAAAAGAGTACCACACCAGGTGGGTTAACTTCAGACCTTAACAACCGACGAGGTACATCCGACGATATGAAGTTGATTCCATTACTAGAAAGCCAAAGATAGTGCTGAAGTGGAGTCCTCCGCGCACGCTGTCAAGAATCCCTTTAAGGGAAATGCCACAGGACTTCACTCCACACTTCAAGTGGTGGTATTACGATTAGAGAACAAGTGAAGCTGTCATAGTCTTGCAAAAAGAGGACCAAATGGATACTATTCGGGTATTTGACCCAATGCGGCTAACTAACTTGTCTGCTGATGATGTATACATATTGTACAAGTGGCCATTGTTTTATGATTCGCAAGACATTGCACAAGCCCTCCAGTTTTAAAATGTTATAAGGCTTTGTTTCGCATTTGAGATACATGCTGGAGCTACAAGAGAGGAGAAGTACAAGAAGTTTGAGAGCTGATGAAGAATGTTAGACAATGATGTAAACTAGGTCCAAGGGGGAGTTTGTTGATACATGTGTACCTAGTTTAGGAGCTTAAATGTAAAATGACTTTCATGTCTTACGTATATGTAATTGAATGGGTATGAATGAAATGTAATGTGTTGGTAATGCTTATAATGTTTAGTATTTCATTGTTTATTGTGTGATAACACATATTGAATTAACTATATAGGTTTGTGGTTGTTTATATAGTTCTTAGTCAATAATGATTGAGAAACATGATTAAACTTAATTGTGTGAAGTCCTCATGCGAATGGACCATGCTAATGGACCATACGCATGAATACTTCATGCTAATGGACTGGTCGCACGACTGAACCAGGAGACTGGATCAGTCGCACGATTGAGACATAAGGTTGACTCAATCGCACGACTGGACCTTCAGTCGTGCGAATGGATCAACCACATGCTTTAGTCGCACGATTAGAAGACCCTAACCTATAAATACCACATAATTCGTGGAAAAACATAACAATTCGAATCCCTAAGCACACAATCATACCCTAGCCGTCCAGAGACCCAAGAAAACCTGTTCCAAGTTCATAGATCGCAGTTAATCATCTTATAATCGTTCTTACCGTTTTGATTCATTCTTAGATTGATTATACTTGCGTTCTCACTGATTGGATCACCAATCAAATAGGATTCCGCACTATTTGGTTTGGTATACACGTAAATCAGTTAGTACTCCGTACCTAAACGGTCCTAACATTACCGGAGGTATATCTTTAAAATACTATTTAAGTTTATCTTTCATTGGGGGTATCGTATCCGAATAAGGTTTACCCCTAAACGACATCTCATTTAATTTTGAAATCATTAAATAAATTTGGTGAAGTAATAATGAACTCGTTGGATAATAAACTTCGAAAAGAGAAGTAGTTGTGTTTTTAAAAATTTGAAACATTTTGGTTAGTTCTTCAATAACGGCACAACCCGCTGGATGGTAAATATTTGTCTTTCCATGACTTACCAAACTATTATAAAAGGCTATTAAACTTTATTTTTGTTCAATAGCCTTTTCAAACATGTTACAAGTGGAATTCCATTGTGGTGGTACGTCTCAATTCGGACCTAAACATTTGCAATTTACGTTTTACAAAACTTGCGATATCTACTATATCTTTGATTATTACTAAAAATATCACGTAACATTCTTTTAAAACCATATTTCACTGTTTCAGTTGTTTTTAAACCATCTTAAACGACTAAGTTTATGATGTGTGCAACACATCAACTATGAAAAAACACACCATCACACATTGATTTATATTTTATTGTCAAATGATCTATCGCAAGCGTATTATTTGATACATTATCACAGATATAGAAAATATTTTGTTTTTAAATTTATACGTTTTAATAACTTTATCAATGAGATAAAAAAATATTTTGGCCAGTGTGAGGATAATCAAACAATTCAAACGTAATCATACGTTTCATCATTTGTCACGAATCGAGTTCTACCCAATGGACGGTGAGACAAATGTACGAGTCCGGTGAACCGTGAGGAGGTGACCAAGCATCACTAGCTAAGTTAATACCAGTTAATTTTTAAAATAAGATACTAATTCATTTTTAGTTTTTTTTTCTATATTTTTAAACAATCTATTTGAAGAGTATGATGACTTACATCGGTGTAACGTGGTTGGAGAGTTCTTTAAATGAGTCGAGTCAAACGTTCGTTGTTGAAATTCTTGAATTACAAAATGCGTCATTTGATCCCGAATCGCATCAACACTATAAGCTCAAACATTTCCTTAATTTGTTATCGAAGCTTGACCTTAAGGCGGTTCACATTTCAACGTCTTACAATATTTATTTAAAATGTGGTTTGGGGTACCGGTTGAAAACCGGTTTTATAGATGGTTTGAACCTGTTTAAACTCGGATTAGGTTGGAAACCGGTTTAAATGCTTGGGCTCAAAAACCGCTCCAAAACTGACGGGCTGGGCCAGGTTGAACTGGTTTGGGTTTAAAATCGGTTTCGTTTTTTTTTCTAAGAACCTGTTCAGAAACCGGTTTTGTTTCGGGGCTATAATCTCCGATTTTATTTTAGGGTGAAAACTCAAAATAAGAGGGTTTAGGGTTTACGTCTGTTCATCCCTTCCGCTTCCTCCCATTCTCTTCAAGGTACTCTAGTTGGATTCATCGTTCATACTAGTCAACAATTAATGTTTTTTCAAGCTTTCTACATTCACTATATCATATACATACATGTATACATACTTTAATCGAACTGCAGTAGCACAATCGGTTTATATGGTGTATGTGCAAATCGTCACGTTCAAAATTTTATATCTGGGAATCAAAAGGGGGGAAATTTAGTATGTATGTATCACATTCATGTTAATTTTTAATTCGATTGATTAGTTTCTTCAAATTCATGTAGATTAAGTTGAAGAATATTGCATAGCAAAAACGTAGTGTAGTGTTGATCCTTATGGAGATTGGTTTGAAGAATATAGCTTTCGACCTTGATTTTCATCCGTCCAGCCAGCTGGTGGCTGCTGGTTTAATCACTGGCAACCTTTTTGTGTGAGTATTGTTAGTTTTGGTTTAACACCTTCTTTTGCATCAATGGGGATATATAGTAAGTTTCTAATGTTATCTAACTGAAAGTTTTGTATGCCATACAGATATCGTTATGCTGAAGATTCTGAACCACAAAGGTCAGTATATGATTCAATGATCTACATGTCTCATATCTGTGAAAAAATTGTTTGAATTTGGTGAAAGCGGTTGCCTGAATCAGCAATGCGTCCTGAATCACATTTATTTTGATCTTGGAAAATAGGTGTTGTTAAATTGAAGTGAAGACTGCGAATTGGCACCCACTCATATCCTGCTTTTGATACACTTTAATAGGGCTAAATGGATGTGCATTTTCAAACTGATTGCTGACATTTGAAGAATGAATGCCAGGCAATCAACTGTTTAAGCTATGGCATTTATTAAATAAACAGTTTTTGACCAGCAACTTTTAAGTTACTTCTGCAAATTTGATCATTTGACCCTAATTTTTATTAGATTGTTATAATCTGTTTCAGACACTCTGACTGTTTTTTTCTGACCCATGTCATGATAATTAATTTAGATGCACATCCAAACTCAAGCATAAATTACTGAATGTCTGATGCATTGGAATATGAGGTTTGGATCAGAATCTATTAACGGTCAGTTAAGAACATGAAACTAAATTTTAAATGGAGTTCCAGACCAAAGCGTTGAAACTGAAAGCCCCAAATATATACTCAAGTTGGTTTGGTTCTGAGAAATGATTCTTCACAAGATCATGATAGATAATAACTTTCACAAGGGTGGTTATCATGTAATGTTTAAATTAGAAAAGTTTAGGTTTTCGGTCTATTATTCGTCCTCTTATGATGTTAAATATGGGTTTTCTTTGTTAACTATCATTTAGGGTCTTATGATGTTAAATATGGGTTTTCTTTGTTAACTATCATTTAGGGTCTTGAAGGTTCGTGCTCACAGTGAATCTTGTAGAGCTGTTAGATTCATTAATGAAGGACGTGGTAATGAACATAATTGTTTATATACTAGCACAACTGGTTGAATACTTTCTTTCTCGTGTGAAGAGCTTAATGTTGTTTATTGTTTGTTTATGCTTATTGTCAGTACTCCTCACGGGTTCTCCGGATTGCTCCATCCTGGCTACTGATATTGAAACAGGATCTCCAGTTGCTCGTCTTGAAAACTCCCATGAGTATGTGTCTTTATTTTCGACAAGCAGTTGATGATGCTTTGATTATCATCAAACATCGATCATTTGTTTACGATAATTGTCTGTGTTGCAGGAAAGCTGTCAACCGGTTGGTTAATCTCACAGAAACAACAATTGCTTCTGGAGGTGATGAAGGGTGTATAAAGGTTTCTTACTCTTTAATCTTTATATATATCTCAGTCAAATCTCTATTCATGAATTACTCATGTCAATCTTAGTGGACATCTACCTCTTGTATAATTTTTTTTAAATGATGCATTTAGATGAAGTAATCAAATTAAATGTTGCAGTTTCAACCATTCACTTATGAGTTATGAATGGGTCAATTAGATTGTGTATTATATTCCAGATGTTTCAGACTTTACCTATAGGGGAGGATTTTCTATTGGTTGTGGGTCAAAGTTCAAACAAGTTGAAAGTAACCCAAATTCTCTTTTTAAAGCATATAACCTCATAAAAATTTTCCATTCAATGTTAGAATATTGTAGATTTGTAGAAATATATTGGTTCAGAGTTAAGATTATTGCATTTAATTATTTATATTTTTCTAAAAGATGGAGAAAGAAGTGCTAGCAGGTCAACACAATGTGATCTTGCCATGTTTTGACCTGCATTACTCTTCTTGCCACTTGATACCATACCATTCTTAGTATTGCAGTGTTAGCTTATCTTGCTCAAGTTTTAGTTTACATTATCCAATGCTACTCAATGTGTGACCATAAATCCATACTGCAAATTGACATTGCTTCAATGTTTGTTTTGTGTAGGTATGGGATACAAGACAACAATCCTGCTGCAATTCATTTCAAGTTCACGAAGAGTACATTACTGATATTACCTTTGAACCCGATTCCATGAAACTATTAGGAACAAGGTAGTAGAAAGTGCCCATTCTATAAAAAAAGTGAAAAAAAACTAGTAGCTCGGTGATCCCTCTGTCCCAAAAGAAGTGCCTGTCCAGATTTTGGATTCTGACTCTGTACTTTTAGGGTTGTCCCAAAACATTTCTGTCCAGATTTTCAAGTTCTGTGAACCCTGAAAATGTTTTTATATAATACGTTTTTGGTTCTATTTTTATTTACTGGAAGCAAAACACCACATCTAAGGATAAAATAGAATAATTTTGACACTCAAAATCAAATATGCTTTGTTGGAAGGAGGTATCACAAATTATGTTGTTAACATCCCATCTGTCTTGTTATGTAAAATCCAAAATGGTAGTTTATTAATTGATAGAGTTTACCTTCTTTTATGAGCAGTTTCCAGATTTTAAGTTCTTATATCTCTTTATTTTTTGTTTTTTGGTAAGCTTCCATTGTTAAGCATGCTAATTTCTGACATCATTTTTTCTATCTTATCAAGTGGTGATGGCACTCTTTCTGTTTGTAATCTGCGAAGTAACAAGGTATGTATTTCTCAAGGACTTTTATGTAAGGATTTTAGGAATTTAGGATAATAATAACTCATATTTCTACACCTGTATGGCCATCATGTAATCTTGCTTATTTTTACAGGTTCAAACACAATCAGAATTTTCTGAAGATGAGCCATTGTCAATAGTGATAATGAAGGTATGCATATGATGTAACATTTAAAATGCTTACACTAGCAATTAGAATAAAAGTTTAATTTTCACAAGGAACAATTGGTAATTAAAAAAAATCATTTTGATGGGTGACGTAAAATGGATGGCTTTTGGACATGTAGGTATTAAAATTTTGGTAACGAAAAAGTTTAAATAAGATATGTAAATTGCAAGATTGAACTTTAACTTCTGTTTATATTTTCTGTGGTTATTGTCATTATTTCAAATTTGGGCGCCGTCATGTTAGAGGCTTTTAGCTTTTAGTTGTTTGCTTATTATTTCAAATTGATATAAGCGCATTGCAATAACTTCATCAAAGTTAGAAGTCTATATTATCTCTGTTTAGAAGGGCAAATGGTGTCTTTATCTTGGACTTGCTTGTAGTCTTATCTTGGAATGGGGTGTTAATAGGACTATAGAAGAATAGGGAGGTGATTTGTTAAGTGCATTTTTAATATTGGATTGCTTTCTGAATTTGTCAGTAACTTGTGTTCTTTGGTTTAAATACTTAGAATGGTCGAAAAGTTATATGTGGTACTGAAAGCGGAACCATTTTATTATACTCTTGGGGATTTTTCAAGGATTGCAGGTAATTTTTAAATGTTAATGGTTGTTAAATGCAATGTCTTTTTGGAAATCTGAATTTTCTCTTCAGTACGAAAAATCAATATTTTTGTGGGAACAGTTGCTTAATCTATTTATAATTTCAGTGATCGCTTTACCGCTCTCTCTCCAACCCAGTGAATGCTTTATTAAAGGTGAGTTTTTTGTTCACTTTTATTTGGGTTAAAAGTTAACATTAGTCCATCACCATTGGTAACTTACATTAGTTATCCCCATTCATGTCTTAACTATACAATACTGATTTGCCCCTTGCCATATTATTTAGCTTGATGAAGAGAGGGTTATTGCTGGAACTGAAAATGGTCTCATCAGGTGAGAAGGATTCTGTAATGATCATTAATAATTCCGGTTTCTAGGAGCTCTAAACTGTTTTCTTTTCATAATGTATTTAGTTTGGTAGGTATCTTACCCAACAGAGTAATTCAGCCGATTGCAGAGCACTCAGAGTATCCTGTTGAGCGGCTCGGTATGCCTCATTTGTTGTATGGATATATAGATCACATATTTGTCTCTATATATGTATATGCGTTAAGAAGAGGTCATTTCATCTGGTTTCAGTAGAAAGAAGGTTCAAGGGTCAGCTTGGGTTATGTGTTACTTCTAATGGGTGAAAACAAGAAACGTAGCTACAAATGGAAAAATTTTAAACCCCCAAGCACAATTAAGTTTGGATTACATGTTATTGCCAAATTGCTTGTTAAAAAGGAAAATGTGTCTTTACTAGTCTAGTAGTCTATAATAATAGTTTATGTAATCAAATTAACCTTAATCACTTACAAAATAAAAGAAAAAAATTTGCCTGTTTTGACTTGCCTTTAGTTTAGCCTTTCTGACTCGTTATCCTCCAACCAGCCATTTTTGCCACATCTAGCCTTTCTGCCCTTTTCCAAAAGAAAATGATGTGTACTGTAAGATTCAATAAGCCAATATGGAAATAATTTCTTATGTAAAGGAGCATTTCAGGTTCTGTGAGGTGAATGCTTTTCATCTTTAAAGGGAGCTGGTATCTTAAAATAACACCCCTAAACTTTAATTTTGTTTCTAATCTGCATTTTTTTTCTTCTTGTTTCAGCATTTTCACACGATAGAAAGTTTCTTGGAAGCATATCACATGATTCGATATTGAAGGTATGTTCTTTGTGTGTCTATGATTTTTTTTCTTTTTTTGATGATTGGAGAAGTTACTGACCATCACCATTTTCAAGTGCAGCTGTGGGATATTGATAGTTTACTTCAAGATTCTGGAAAGAATGTAGAGGGTAAATCAGCTGCTGACAGTGATGATGACATGGATATGGATACTGATAATATTCCTCCAAAATCATCAAAAGGTAGCATGTTTTCCTTTGTAATAAAAGCAAAGTTTTGATTTTTTGCTTGTCAATGAAATTGAAGCCAAATATTTTGCAAGTTTTTGTTTATTATTTTGGGAAAAATAACCAAATATATTGCAAGTTTTTGTTTATAATTTTGGAAAAAATAAGCACAAGCGTGCATTCTACTTTGCATAATATTTGCTTCTTTTTCATAGGTACAAAGAGGAAAAACAACGGAGGAACGCAAGGCCTCGATACCACAAGTGATTTCTTTGCAGATTTATAGTTTATGTTCTCAGTAAGCTGGATTTTTAAAAAAGTCCTCACTGTGTTAAAAGGACAAACATCTTTCTGAGGTCAAAAAGGTATTGCTCCCTTGAAAATCAAATGTTTGACTTAGGATTGCAAGGTGCTTTTTTAATTTTTTTTTCGGTTTGTTCTTTGTAATCATCAAATTCGATTGCTTGTGTGGTGCCTTTTAGTTTTGTCTACTATAACTTTTTTATATAATTATTTTAATTTTTTTTTGGGTATTATTTATGTTTAATGGCTAACTCATCTTTTTGAAAGTGCTTTTATGACCCAACATTGGAATGTAGTAGGTGCATCAAAATGTGAACATGGTTTTAAGTAGATGTGGCTATGTGGGAGAAAAGGAGAAAAGAGTGATCCTAATGCGGGTCAAAACAGCCTGGCTTAACCTTTAAATTAGAATGGTATCTCGATTAGGTCAGTTAGATGGATCTTGGTTGGTTTGAATTTGAAGAATACTCTTTAACCCTATCATGAGTCGCTTGACCATAAATAGGGGTTTTGGTTTGTTTTGGTTTGTTTTGGTTTAGTTTGGTATGACCCAGCTTGAAGAGAACCCACTTTAAATAACATTTGAAAAAACTCAACCTAACCCAAACATGTTTAACCCATGTAGCCCAGGCATGACTTATGTAATCATGCTTGTTTATTGGTCAGATAGGTTGGTGGTTTAAGTAGGATTTAGAGGGTTGTAATTTGACAAGCTGCACTTTTAGTTTATATAAGTTTCTCTTGCTTTAATTCAACTTTTGGGTAGACAGGTCAATTTATTTATCTACAACTCGATCTTGACATGGTCTATTTGTTTTAAGAATGAACCTGTTTATGATTCAAATATGTTTATTCGTGATCATAATTTTTAGGGTTGTAAATGAACTAAACGAATACGGACAAGACCTTAAGGAGTTAATTTGTTCATGAGCTGTTCACGAACATTTATAAAAGAAGATTTCTTGTTTGTGTTTGTTTATTATGAAAATGAATATGTTAATAAACTGTTTACAAATGCTTAGGAACGTAAACAAATATAGTTTGTGGTTTGATATAATTGATTGGTGTGGTGGTGTGAAACGGTGACACTTTAAAACCAAACAACAAACCACTACAATACATAACCAAATGCATATATGCAAAACACATCTTCATCATCCCTCAGAAATAAAAATTCTTTCATAACGATATGCTTTTTGAATACTCGTGCACACTAGAATAATAAAATCAAATGAACACTGACGAATAGGAGAAGATTGAAGGACCAAACCACTTTTTAATATCTGATCATGTGACATGAATAACTTGGTTTTCGGTTCAACTGGTAGTCGTTAAAACTGGCTAATCCAAAAGCAAACGGGTTGACACACACCAAACCAATAATATGGTGGGTGGTTTTGATCCCACTAATCAATCTAGTCCAATTATATATAAAAAAAACATTGCGAAAACATCCTCATTCATATCTCTGTTAATAAATATAATTTATGTAAGTTTTACCGACAAATGATAACAACTTATGTAAGATCATATTTTTATCTAAAATGTGATGTTGCATGATGCAACAATGCGACAAACAGTTTTCTTATTAACATTAAAAATATGATCTATAATTAATGGACTCTTCTAAACTAAATTTCATATCTATTTAATAGACTTGATGCTTAGTATCATTAAGAGCAAGCTTTAACTATCAGTTCTCACTCAATCGAAGAGTTAAAACGAAGCACTTGAGGTCATGTGTTCAAGCTGTAGGGAAACAATATCATGCACAAAATATAGAAAAGTTATGTATATCATTTTATAAAGCGATTCGAACCCTTCTTAAAACATACACAAAATGAAAGATAAGTAAAGTATTAGATACACTATTTTTTAAATTCTATTCACAAAATGCATATTTGACTTCAAATAAAGAACGAGAATACCAAACCATCTATTGAAATGAATAAATAACAAGAGACATTAACATCGTTAATCATTTCATCTCATTTTCTGATTTCCTGTACAATTCCAACATATATCCATATAATTACCAAAAACATCTACTTTTCATCCATAGAATTTCTTATAAACTCTAAACAATCCGCAATTGCTTCGGCATAAAACGAATTTGATCTTCCGAACGACGTTACATCGACATTACCTTTCCTCCTCCTTCTTCTTGATTCATTTTTAACATATGAACCTGAACACGAACATGAACCTGACTTCCATGATCTCACAACAATCCTAAACAATTTCAACAATTTTGCGCGCAATCTTTGAACGTAAAATCGCTTCGAGTTGACTCGGAAACCCCTTGTGCGGATGCTGGTGTAACTCGTATAATTCATATCAACTTCAGTTTTTTCTTTCTTAGAGATTGATTGTGTACTACTTTGGTGTTGACTGTGATCGTTTATATAGGGATAGAATAAAGTGGTGAAATATGTCATTTTATTAAAGTAGGAGGTGAAAACTGTAATTTTAAGATATAATATTAATTCTCATTGGCTAATGTTTCTTGAGAGGTGGGATTAAATATTATAGAAAATGTTAATCTTTCTTTTTATTTTTATTTTATTATCAACCGTGGGACGGTGAGATTTGTTTTGTCTCTTCAATATAATAATAAAGTGTTTTATATATATATTATTATTTTGTCGTCATCGTTTTATAAAGAAGTAGAAACTATTTGTATCTAATTTATATTGATTAAAACAAGTTTCTGATAGATATGATATATAAAAAAAAGACAAATTAAATAAATTCCTATTAAATATGTTTTCATTTTGTAAAACTTTGAATCATATATTCAACTTTATTAAAGGAGATTAGGAGTATCTTCCCACCTTTATTTTGTGTAGACATATGATTTATTTGTTGGGAAAAATGGTGTGAACAAGAAACATGAACATCCTACTAGTTAACTTACATTTGGATTTTATATATATTAAATAACTAACAGAATCTTTTCTTTGAAGATATTTCTACGTGTATCATTCCACATCACTCGACTTTTATTATATTAAGAAATAGGTAAACAACAATCTACACCTTTTCTAGAGTCTATCTGTATACATACATTACATACGTAGAATGTGATAAACCATTAATAATTAAAAATTAAAGAAAATCATATCTTTAGATCCTATTTCAATATATAACTAACTATTGCGTATATATGTGTGTTAATTATGTGTATACAAACATACATGCATGCAGACAATTAAGTGACTATACTTTTTAAACATGTTGATATGCACTGTGCATGTACGTACGTTTAACCATTTTATATAATAAACACAGACACAATAATATTATAAATGCATATATTCACATGCGCATCTAAATATAAACTTGTGAATATAGCAGTTTCTAAAACAAACCAACTTTCAAATTGCATACAAATAGAATTCAAAACCTAATTAAAAATAAAGATTATGCCTTGATTAGATGTATACTCATGCACATGTGCATGTAATGTTAAACTAATATATTCATCTAATGAATAAATCCAAGCAAAAAGGCATCAAAACCAAAGATGCTTTTAAAATAAGAATGTACATACATTGTACTTTAGAACAATCATCAACATCTTTCTATGCATGTGTGTTAGGGTTTAAGTATATACGTTTTAAATTTTTTGTCAATCTAACCGTGAAAGAATATATTTGTTTAGCATGATTCTATTTGCATAACTTAAAGAAATCAAAAGAATATATATTGTTTTGAAGAAAAATTAAAAAATCTCATTTCAAATTCACATAAGACTATGACGTGTAATCCAACACTCATTCATTTTATATGAGCATCACATTTCTCACTTTTCTTCTTTCACTTCATCTCACCATTAAGAAAATAGTTTTATTCTCTTTCACTCATCATCGCCTAGTTTTTAATTTACATCTTATTATACACTTAATATCACACTACCTTAACCGCACTTTTAATCTAGCTACAACGGCCGTTAATGTACACATGCTTAGGGCTATTAACTCCCCATAACGCGGATCAGGAGTGGTGTTTCATGCCTTTAATGCCTTTGAGGAGAGACAATATAAGGTTATAATTATTGATTCCTAGAGTTTTACAGAACAAAAGTTATACAAATAATAAATAAGTTATACAAACATAACAGCATACTAAAAAAATTAAAGTTCTTTGATACATCTGAATGAAGAATAAGAGACAGCGGCTGATAAAGATTACTTTATAAGTGATTGAAAAATAGTGTGTAAACGACGGAAAGTTGCAAGACAAGGAGTATAGAGCCAAATGAAGGTCACCACGTGAGGCCGTGTGGCGGTAGGTAGGTTTGACATGCATTTGCCTTTGTTTGTAGCATCCACACTTATCTACACGTATCACTTTATCGGTAACATAACAATAACACACACAACATCCTTACACTTTCCTAGGTTGCGTTTGGTCGGACGAAAACAATATTTTATTGTTATAATACAACTATAACTAATGTAATTTTGCTAATGGGCATTAAATCAATTGGTTTGCGACGAAAGGAAGCAATCTCATGCGCTTTCGAGGTAAATGTCATGGTTTGTGTCTCATCTGGTCTATTATGTTGATGGTGCATGGGTCATGGGTTTTATCACAATGAACATTCTAGTGGTGGGTTTATTCTAGAATGATAGATGGAGCGGATCACCTTTGTTGGCTGTGTTCACACTACAATAGAAAAACCATATAGAGACGACATCTATAGCGACATAACTTGTCGTCACTAAATCCATCCATACAACTCTGGATTAATTTTTAATTTTTGATTTTTTTTCTGAATTCTGTCCTTTATGTTTACTAGACTACCTTGTAGGGTCGACATGTTGCCGTTAAATGTGTGTATTATAGCAATTACAGTTTTTACAACAACATGTTTGAGCTTTAGAGACAGAAGTATAGCGACGACGGTGTAGCGACTACTTGTAGTCGTTATAGGCTATAGGGATGATGATGTAGCGACTACTTGTAGGGTGTGAGTGGCCTTTTAACACTGAGTTTACCCGAGTGGACTAACTTATAAGATTAGTTGGCTATTAAAAAAAGAAGAAGAAAAGAAAAAATCTAAAGTAATATGGAATGGTAGTCTGACGGTAATAGTCAAGTATTTTTTAAAAACCACTGAAAGTCCAAATCCAGTTAAGAATAGTTGTCACATCCATAGCTCTTGTTCTTTGTAGTGTTGCAGGGCGTGGGTGCCCTTTTGGTAATAAGTTTACCCGAATGGACAGATTTATAATAATAGTTGGCCGTTTAGAAAAACAAAAAAAGAAAAAAGCTAAAGTAATATGGAATGATAGTCTACGGTAATAGTCAAGTGTTCTTTAAAAATACTCAAGTCCAAATCTTGTTAAGCATAGTTGTTGTGTCATAGTTTTTGTTCCTTGTAGTGTTGCAGGGTGTGGATAGCTTTCGGCAATGAGTTTACCTTGGTGGATGGACTTATAAGTCGGCCGTTTCTAAAAATAAAAAAAAACTAAAGTAATTTGGATTGATAGTCTACCTCTAATAGTCAAATGTTCTTTAAAAATCATTTTTAAGTTCAAATCTAGTTAAAAATAGTTTAACTTAAAATTAAAATGGTGTTATTTTGAAGAAAACTATAATTTACGTAAGATATATTCTTGATGTGCCTATAGTCATGTGGGTTCAAATCTTTTCAAAGGCAATTTAAATTGAATTACGTGAAAAAAAAATTGTTGTTTAAACAAAAAAAATAGCAAGATTAATGATGTAACTTGAGAACTTAAAAAAATTATAAGAATAGATATTAAATAAATGTATAATTTATAAAAGTGTATAAAAGATGATATTTATACTCTTATATTAAGATGTTATTTATTCTACAAAAATTATTATTTAAGAGACCAATATGTAGATGACTTTATCATTAAATTGAGAACGTGTTCATCATCTAATCAATAATTCATAACATTATGTATGTTTTAAAAGAAAACAAGTTACACATCTGTTTTACAGTGTAACTGAGGGATTAACCATGTGTTGTTTTCATCCATCTACATTAACTTATAGGTAAAGTAACAAGTAACAACACCATGTGTTCATCATCTAATCAATAATTCATAAAATTTACGTATCAATAGTTCATAACATTATGTATGTTTTAAAAGAAAACAAAAGGTTAAACATCTTGTTTTTACAGTGTAATTGAGGGATTAACCACATGTTGTGTTCATCCTTCTACATTAACTTACAGGTAAAGTAAAACATCTTTGAAATATCCTGGGTTGGATTTAATTAGGATGGAACGACAATTTCCAGTTTGGACGAAACAATAAGTCAAGAAATGATATTTAGCCCCATTAAAATTGGCTCAAAAGAATTCGAACTTAACTCATTACAGATAAATCTGTTCGTTCTACAGTCTCGATCTATATTGGTAATAAATCATTCTCCCTTATTATAAATTGGATTTCGATTGTAGAATGAAGATAGTATAACAGGAAGCTTCAACTAAAAACTAATTTTTGCCTGAGAAGAATCTTTAGTCATTCTCGAACCCTGTCAAACAAATGACTAAACTAATTCCAACAATGTTGGAACTGGCTTGTCAAAATCTACCATCTTACTTTTAGGGTATAACTTTAAGGTTTATGGTTTAGTAATGAGTAATGACCGATCAAAAGGGAGATGAAGACAACGGTCTAGGAGTTTCACATAATCGATTTAAGAAAGCATAAATTGTATAACATCAGAGAGAGATATTCGGATGAATCATGAGCCGTTTGTCACCGTCAGAAGCCTCCCATTCACCAGTCCTCCGCTGAGACACTCTACGCTCTTGACAAACCCATCGTAATTGTAGTCTTTGTTGTTGCTTGAGAACCCACCATCGTTGTATGGCTGATGTAGTCAACATGCCAGAAGAAGAAATAGATGAGACACATGTGTCCCAGATCGCAAGGAAATTTCTACAATTCTCTTAGCACTGTAGCTAAGAGTTGCTTGTTAATTAATAATTATTATCTAGCATAACAATTTGTTTTAGTTCAGATGCACTTGGTCAGATTTTTTTAACAGCATTTGGAAGTTAGTATTCCTAAGATTGTATGTTAATTGTTCATACTAATTTTAACGTTAGAGAGAAAATTTACTATACTATAAGAAAACCCACAATAACATTTTAAAGATTCCAAACTCAAATCATCACTCCAATATCCCTAGACCCGAATTACAACTAGCTACTATACACTTAGTTATATATTATTAACGAACGCATATTTAAATTAATGATGATGTACTTTTTTTTTTGGGTATAAATGTTATGAAAATTCAGGATGGGGGTAAATAAGGAAAAATTACCACATTGGCCATTTGATCAATATGGTGACCAATATGGTTTTAAGTAATAACCATTGACTTTAAAATTTGTAAAAATAGCCAATATATCGTCACGTGGCGATACCAATGCATGTGATATCGCCCACGTCGCAATTGAAAATTTATTATTTTTTGTCTGAAGATACGACAGCGATATGAAACCATTTGCGTATCGCCAGATGAAAAAAAAATAAATTTATTGGTCGGAGATACTCCGGAGATACGAAACCAGGTGTGTATAGCCGACGGTTTTTTTTTAAAAAATTACTTTTCTCAATTTATAAAAATAATATATATTATTATTGTTGAATTTTTTAATATATAATAAAAATATAAACTGTCTTATCATGTAAAAAACAATTTGAAAATTAGTCATAAGATTTATAAAAATTATACAAACATTATCATTCAATATAATAATTAGATAAGTACATGTAGATATACTATAACAAAATCATATAGATTTTTTAAAACAAAAGATGACGAAGATTTTTTTTTAATTCCTGATATGTAATTGGCTAGTAAATATATGCACTTTTATTGTAATATATGCATTTTTGTTATAAGAAGAAAAGTTGTAATGATTTTTAAAAACAAGATCATATAGAAAAGTTTTTATACTTGTATTAATATATGTATTATTATTCAACATGTTGTAATGATTTTATTGTAATATTATGTATGACGTTTTTTTCTTCATATTATTGTTTTGGTAATCTAATATTCTATGGAGTATTATTTAATGAATTTCACGCAAATAGACAGAAGAAAATAAAAAAATAGGTGTTATTTTTATAATTAAGTGAAATAATAACTGAAATTAATTACTTGGCGATATGTCGGCGATACTTATCGCCGACCTTATTTTAAAATTTAAATTTATTGTTTTGGCGATACGCCGGCGATACCTAACCATGATGTATCGCTCGTAGGCGATATTAATTTTTTTTTAATTTTTGGGCGATACGCCGGCGATACTTCATGTGTACGTATCGTCGGTTGGCTCTTTTTGGCGATATATCATGCTTTTGTTTCGCCGGTTAGAAATATTATAACACTTGATCACTTGTGATTGATCTGCTATTTTGATAATTGTATTAATAAAAAACTATTACTCAAAATCAGATTAGTCAAATGAAAAATCTAATAATTTTCATCAGAAGACATGGAACCATTGGGTTTTGGAATTTGACCAGTTATGTTGTCGGGCGGCACTTTTGCATTCAAGTACTGTTGTTTGTAATTAACATTTTACCATATATATGTTCCAAAACGGGAATAGTTGAATAAAGTAAAACTTTGATATAAAACAAAACACCATGTCCCCAAAAGTTATAGCAGGGACCATATAAAGAAAAACTGTATTTTGTCACCTCCAAAACAAATAATAGTATTCTTGAAAAAAGTTACAACTGTCACGTGAGTGAGTTAGTGATAAAGCCTCTAGTTCATCGATTTTTGAAAAAAAAGTTTTTTATGGAAGATATATATATATATATATATATATATTGATAAGTGAGAACCTTACAAGCTATGTATAAACATGGAAGATATACACAACTCACCAAACATTAGTAGACTAATAATTACCATTTATGACATACTTTGTCTATATGACTAATTGACTATATCTCAAAACCACAAACTTAGTCCAAACCAGTGTTACTGTGCTCATACCTTGTTAGTGATCGAACAAGAACCAAGTCAATACAATGCCCCGGTTAACTGAATGAATGCTTAATTATTAACAACTTTTTCAACCTTCTAAGTTTGTATAAATGGTGGTAATTAAGTTTCACACTTATGTCGATAGGGTGTCGTTTTTGTTTTAATTCACATAACTCTTAACTGAAGATGAGGATGGCCGACTCTTGCCTTATGCCTTTCGAATAGATCTTTAACTGCATCCACATACTGCTTGTGTACTTCTGAAACCTACAGTATGCTTTTACAATCAGTTTTAAAACCAAATACCGCATCATTTGTATATACTCCTCCTACTAATTTGCATGTCATTATAGATTAAATAGACCATACATCATTGCTTGTGCTCATCTGGAAACATTAACTATACCCACAACAAAGAAAAAAAACCCAAGGCAGATTTATTAACTATAATACCTCTTCCAAGGTAGGTATTGTATTTTTCTTGAAATGTATTGGTTTGCCAACCACCACATGCACTGGTTTCTGGTAAGGTATAGGAGACCTACAATAAAAATGCTTACAAAATGTTAAGTGATGAGTACACCTAGTCCACGATGCGTAGGTCTAGGAGGTGTCGGGCATTTAGGACCGGTTTCTACTACTCAAACCCATGACCTCCAGCTCCGATGGCACCAATTACCCAAGGCCCGCCCCAATGAGTTAACACCGGAAATAGTAAAATCAAATGAAGCATGCGCACCCGAAAATACCCCAGAAAGCAATCGGAGTGAACTTTATAGCCCGACATAATTTCAAGAACCATTTCCCATGAGGCTTCCACCATTTGTAAACATAGGACTGCAACATGTAAGGCATTTGGTTGTTGAAAAACATAAAATACATCAAACCAACCAAAATTGAATACTGGGTAGCATAAAAAATGAATGAGAGTACTTATACCTGACCGAAACTAAAAACTGGAACCAAAGGGGAATTAGTCTTCATTGCGAGTCGTACAAATCCTTTTCTTGTTTCCAGAAAGACGGTCTGTACTAAATTCCTATGTTAGATAGCCGCATGGTCAAATAACCAACCATATATACATGTAAATATTGATAACTAAAGTCACATTATGATTTCCTTTAGATACTGGTATATAAAGAGAATAAAAGAATTCAGAAATCATCGCTACAAGGAAACGGGTCAAGTGTTTTTAATCCATGAAACCTTCTAAATCATTTAATTAGATTATTATCGAATACAATAGACCTTGTTATAAGTCTGACTCGCTAATTGTTTATAAACTTCAATGATACCGACAACATTTCAGCTCATATCAAAGTCACCCATAACAAATGATTACTAATTTTGAATTGTGACCTCACCTATAACATATGATTTACTAATTCTGAATTGTTAAAACCTGACTCGTTCATCTTACCACCTCTACTTGTCAATTAAAACCTGACTCGTTCATCTTACCACCTCTACTTGTCAATTACATCCATCGTAGAGTAATTATGTTAGACCATATAATGTTCAATTGACTGGCGCATGAGAAAATATGAAAACACTAAATTTACAAAATCACAGTTAGGTTAACTACACTAACCTAAATATTTAACCAACAAAACAAAAAACACTTGAAATTACTAATTTAAACAATGGTATCTATGAAGGTAAAAGAGAGATTTTATTATGATGATATGATTCTATAATACAATGTTACACACATATATAGATAGTGATCCAACAACCGTAACAGGCTTAGCTAAGGCTAACCATGATATCTATTCTAACAGTTATATAAGGAATTTTGATACGATCCAGTTGCTATTCCGTTTATTTGTTATGTTTTCTTAATTACGTTTGCATGTGTGAAGGACCGTTATGGCCTTAGTCGTATTTTCAGGGGGTTTTGTAACTTTGAAGTTTGATTGTTTATTTAGTGATACATGTACGCTAATTCTGATTCATTCAGAAATTAGCCCTTAATTCTCTCTTAGTTTCTCTAACCCTATCAAGGGTATCAGAGCCAACCGATACCCCATCGGAGCTCTTCCGCCGCCGCCATGATGAACACCCGTAACAACGAGATTGATAACACACTGAAGTCCCACGATAAGGCCATCAACGAGATCCAGACGGCGTTATCGGCTTTGATGAAACAGCAGGAGCAGGCTTCAAAACAGCAGGAGGAAATCCTCAAGGCTGTGCGGGACAGATCTCAGTCGTCCGGCAGTTCTTTTGGATCCTTCTCCGGTCCAGAAAACGATTCCAGGGGTTCTAAACCCTTCGGATCGGTAAAATCGAGTTTCCCAAGTTCTCCGGTGACGATGTGGAAGGCTGGGTCTACCGTTGCGAGCACTTCTTCGCAATGGACGACACCCCGGACGATTCAAAACTCAGGTGTGCTGCTGTCCATTTGGAAGGTGATGCCCTACAATGGCACCGAGCGTATATGAAGACCCGAAACGCGACTGTTGCGGAGGTTCCCTGGGCGGAATACGTCCGCTCTATCTCCGCGCGTTTCTCCGACGCGTTGTTTGAAGACCCACTGGAAGAGATGGCTTCGCTACAACAAACTGGTACGTTACAGGAATTGAACACTGCTTTTGATTCGTTGTTAAACAAGGTGACGTTGAGTGAAACCCAGGCCGTGAGTTTGTATATTAAAGCCCTCAAGCCGGACATCCGGGGCCCGGTTAAAATGTTCAAGCCACGTACTTTGCACGAAGCATATGGGTTGGCGAAAACACAGGCTCTTAACAATGAAACCTTAGAAGAGAAGTTTACGGGGGGAAATGGAACGGAGGTACCAAATCCACTACTACAAAAATTACCCCACCCACAAATGCAGCGAGACTCCCACTTTTACCGACACCCAACCCAACCGCTACGGCTAAGCCTCGGCCGGCCAACAACCAACGTCGTTTGAGTAGTAAAGAATTGGAACAAAAACGGGCGAAAGGGGAATGCTTTTGGTGCACGGAAAAGTTTGTTCCGGGTCATAAATGTGCACGGCCACGCGGTCAAGTTTTTGTTATTGAGGTGGAGGATGAAGACGAGGTTGAAGTAGAGGCAACCAACGAAGATGAAAATGAACACCAGATATCGATCTACGCTCTTACCGGTATGCCATCGTATTCCACCATGAGGGTCCACGGGTCAATGGGAAACCGACAGTTACACATTCTCATCGACTCCGGTCAACTCATAATTTCATTGATACCCGGGTAGCAAAAAAATTGCAGTGTGAAATTCGGGACATTGATCCTATCAATGTAGGGGTGGCTGACGGAAAGGAGTTGGAGTGTAAACAATTTTGTCCGGAGTTCCAATGGGCGATGCAAGGGTATTGGTTCAAAACAGAGTTACTACTCCTAACGCTGGAGAACTATGACATGATTTTAGGTGTTCAGTGGCTACTTCCATTACAAGATATATTGTGGAACTTCCAGAAAATGACCATGCGATTCGAGTTAGAAGGCAAACAGTGTGAGTTGAAGGGGTTACAAAACAACAAGGTATTTGTGTGTTCAATGGAAAAGATGGACGGGATACTGGCGAAACATGCAAAGGAGGGTAAGTTGCAACTATTTAGCCTACAGTTAGCAAATAGAGGGACCGAGACTTCGTACCAGTCAAAGGTACTATGTGACCCGAACATTACAGCCGAGAACAGCCCTTGGAAACAATTAATACGTGAGTTTGATGTGGTCTTCCAGCTACCGAGAGGTCTGCCACCCCCTCGGCCTTACGACCACCGTATTGTTCTCCAAGAGGGGACGCCACCGATAACAATACGACCATATAGATACCCTCCGGTACAAAAGGACGTCATAGAAAGAACAACTCGAGAACTGTTAGAGGCGGGGGTCATCCAAAACAGCCAAAGCTCCTTCGCGGCACCGGTAGTTTTGGTGAAGAAAAAAGATGGTCAGTGGCGTATGTGTATGGACTATCGTCGCCTCAATGAAGTAACCGTTAAGGACAAGTTCCCTATTCCGTTGATCGAAGAATTGTTAGACGAGTTGGGGGGAGCTACTGTGTTCTCAAAGTTAGATCTACGTTCCGGGTATCACCAGGTGCGCATGGCACCCGAAGACATCCACAAAACCGCATTTCGAACACACGAAGGGCACTACGAATTCCTCGTTATGCCATTCACAAACGCCCCGGCGACGTTCCAAGCCCTTATGAACCACGTGTTTCGTACCATGTTACGGAAGGGAGTGTTGGTATTTTTCGATGACATTTTGATTTATAGTACGGATGAATAACAACACACGAAACATTTGAGGCAGGTCTTATCTATTATGAAGGAGAACAAACTGTTCGCAAAGGAATCTAAATGTGTGTTCGGGGGCCGAGCAGTGGAGTATTTGGGTCATATTATCTCCGGGGAAGGAGTAAAAACGGACCCGGCAAAGATTGAAGCGGTACAACAATGGCCCGTACCAAAAACGATCAAGCAACTTCGAGGGTTTTTAGGTCTTGCCGGGTATTACCGGCGCTTTATACGGTCCTTCGGGATGATTGCGAAACCGCTCACAAACTTGCTGAAGAAAGGCGCATTCAAGTGGGGTAGCGAGGCTCAAGATGCCTTCGAACGCCTCAAATCGGCCTTGTCATCGGCGCCGGTCTTGGCTCTGCCAGACCCGAATAAGACATTCGTAATCGAGACAGATGCATCGGCAGGGGGTATTGGGGCAGTCCTTATGCAAGAAAATCATCCGGTTTCGTTTTTGAGTCGAGCTCTATCACCCAAACAAGATGCGTTGTCGGTCTATGAAAAAGAATTGTTAGCGATCATGGTAGCAGTTAAACAATGGCATTACTACCTTATTACCGGTCCCTTCGTTATCCGCACCGATCAAAGGAGTCAAAAGCATCTTTTAAC
Source organism: Flaveria trinervia (assembly GCA_025506515.1). NCBI lineage: Eukaryota > Viridiplantae > Streptophyta > Magnoliopsida > Asterales > Asteraceae > Flaveria > Flaveria trinervia. Next base: position 17,478,287 of record CM046456.1, on the reverse strand, counting down.
TCAAAGGTTACCACACCGTTGCAGCATAAATGGTTGGCAAAATTAATGGGTTACGATTATCGTATCGAGTATAAGCAGGGTCGAGAGAACGTCGCGGCGGATGCTTTATCACGGGTTCAAGGGGGTGCTCTTTTTGAGATGGCAATCTCTCAACTTGAACCCTTGTTATTACAGAGGATATTAGAAAGTCAAAGGGAGGATATTGAGGTACAAAACATAGTGCAGAAGTTAAAAATGGGGAGCAAATGCCAAGGTTCAAATGGAATGGCAAATGGTTGACAAAGGAAGAAAGAATGGTGATAGGAGCTGACACGAGGTTGAGAGAAGAAGTGGTCAGGTTATGTCACGAGACGGCCATGGGCGGCCACTCGGAGTTTGAGCCACAACACAACGAGTCAAGGGAATGTTTTTTTAAGGGAATATCGAAGTTGGTTCGGCGGATGTTGCGTGCATGTGACGTGTGCATGCGAGCCAACACGAAAATGTGGCAGCGCGGGTTTGTTACAACCCTTACCGATACCTGATGCCATCTTCTCGGATATATCCATGGACTTCATCGGGGGATTACCGAAGGTCAAGGGTAAGGATACTATATTCGTGGTGGTTGACCGTCTTACAAAATATAGCCATTCATGGTTTTGGGGCATCCTTTCTCGGCTAAAGAGGTGGCTCAAGTCTTCCTCGATAATGTGTTTAAGCTTCACGGGTGCCCAAAGTCAATAGTCTCGGATCGTGACCCGATATTCTTGAGTACGTTTTGGACCGAATTTTTAGCCTTGCAGGGAATAGAAGCAAAACTGTCCACAGCGTACCATCCTCAATCGGACGGTCAAACGGAAGTGGTTAACCGTTGCTTGGAAGGGTATTTGAGGTGCATGGTGATGGAGAGACCTCACACGTGGGTCAAGTGGGTATCCCTAGCGGAGTGGTGGTATAACACCACATTTCATTCTTCCTTGGAAAAAACTCCTTTCGAGGCTTTATATGGGTATCGACCACCTTTACACATACCGTACATTCCTCGAGATGCGAGTGACAAAGAGGTTGACGAGATGATGCAAGACAAAGAAACGGCGATAAGGGTGGTGAAGCAATCCTTACTTAAAGCTCAAAACCGTATGAAGCAACAAGCGGATAAACATAGATCTGAGCGGGTTTTTGAAACTGGGTCATGGGTGTATTTAAAATTGCAGCCCTACATGCAGAATTCGTTACGGGTCAACAAACACTCAAAACTTGCTCCTAAGTATTTCGGGCCGTTCATGATCGTGGAGAGGGTGGGTACTGTCGCGTACCGTTTAGATTTGCCTGAAGAAGCCCAGATCCATCCGGTTTTCCATGTGTCATTGTTGAAGGAAGCGGCGGGTCCTCCATCGAAGATAATACCGCTCCCTACTGAAGCTCGGTTTTCACTTCAGCCACAGGCGGTGTTAGATCGGAAGTTGGTTAAAAGGAGGAATCGGGCTGCAATGAAGGTCTTGGTACAGTGGAAGGGTCAAGGAACGCAGGAGGCGACATGGGAGTTTTTGGATGAATTGAGGTTGCGTTTCCCAGATTTTGCTGAGCTCACTTCTTGAGGTCAAAAAGTGCTGAGGAGGAAGTCTTGATACGATCCAGTTGCTATTCCGTTTATTTGTTATGTTTTCTTAATTACGTTTGCATGTGTGAAGGACCGTTATGGCCTTAGTCGTATTTTCAGGGGGTCTTTTGTAACTTTGAAGTTTGATTGTTTATTTAGTGATACATGTACGCTAATTCTGATTCATTCAGAAATTAGCCCTTAATTCTCTCTTTAGTTTCTCTAACCCTATCAAATTTCAATCTTAAGATCCTTGGTAAGTTGTTATAGTTATGTACATTAATCAGGTGTTGTTGGATTAGAAGAAATCCTATATATAAAAATGCGTTTTAAGAATGCTACCTCAGAATCATGCTCCATGTAAAATGTCTCCTGCGTTCCACCGGGTATGATTATGCAACTATAACCAGATTTTAGGAGAGAGGAGAAATTCTTCTTTGTTGCAGCTGTTATTCCAATCCATGTCCATATATGCCTCATGAAGGGTGCATAGAACACCTATGTGGATGTTAATTCACATATATAAGTGATGAAAAGGGAGCGGGAGCAACATCATAATCATAATCATAATCATAATCATAATCATAATCATAATCATAATCATAATCATAATCATAATCATAATCATAATCATATCATAATCATAATCATAATCATAATCATAATCATAATCTAATCATAATCATAATCATAATCATAATCATAATCATAATCATAATCATAATCATAATCATAATCATAATCATAATCATAATCATAATCATAATCATAATCATAATCATAATCATAATCATAATCTAATCATAATCATAATCATAATCATAATCATAATCATAATCATAATCATAATCATATCAAATCATATCATAATCATAATCATAATCATAATCATAATCATAATCATAATCATAATCATAATATCATAATCATAATCATAATCATATCATAATCATAATCATAATCATAATCATAATCATAATCATAATCATAATCATAATCATAATCATAATCATAATCATAATCATAATCAATCATAATCATAATCATAATCATAATCAAATCATAATCATAATCATAATCATAATCATAATCATAATCATAATCATAATCATAATCATAATCAAATCATAATCATAATCATAATCATAATCATAATCATAATCAATCATAATCATAATCATAATCATAATCATAATCATAATCATAATCATAATCATAATCATAATCATAATCATAATCATAATCATAATCATAATCATAATCATAATCATAATCATAATCAATCATAATCATAATCATAATCATAATCATAATCATAATCATATCATAATCATAATCATAATCATAATCATAATCATAATCATATCATAATCATAATCATATCATAATCATAATCATAACATAATCATAATCATAATCATAATCATAATCATAATCATAATCATAATCATAATCATAATCATAATCATAATCATAATCATAATCATAATCATAATCATAATCATAATCATAATCATAATCATAATCATAATCATAATCATAATCATAATCATAATCATCATAATCATAATCATAATCATAATCATAATCAAATCATAATCATAATCATAATCATAATCATAATCATAATCATAATCATAATCATAATCATAATCATATCATCATAATCATAATCATAATCATAATCATAATCATAATCAAATCATAATCATAATCATAATCATAATCATAATCTATCATAATCATAATCATAATCATAACATAATCATAATCATAATCATAATCATAATCATAATCATAATATAATCATAATCAAATCATAATCATAATCATAATCATAATCATAATCATAATCATAATCATAATCATAATCATAATCATAATCATAATCATAATCATATCATAATCATAATCATAATCATAATCATAATCATAATCATAATCATAATCATAATCATAATCATAATCATAATCATAATCATAATCATAATCATAATCATAATCATAATCATAATCATAATCATAATCATAATCATAATCATAATCATAATCATAATCATAATCATAATCATAATCATAATCATAATCATAATCATAATCATAATCATAACATAATCATAATCATAATCATAATCATAATCATAATCATAATCATAATCATAATCATAATCATAATCATAATCTATCATAATCATAATCATATCATAATCATAATCATAATCATAATCATAATCATAATCATAATCATAATCATAATCATAATCATAATCATAATCATAATCATAATCATAATCATAATCATAATCATAATCATATCATAATCATAATCATAATCATAATCATAATCATAATCATAATCATAATCATAATCATAATCATAATCATAATCAAATCATAATCATAATCATAATCATAATCATAATCATAATCATAATCATAATCATAATCATAATCATAATCATAATCATAATCATAATCATAATCATAATCATAATCATAATCATAATCATAATCATAATCATAATCATAATCATAATCATATCATAATCATAATCATAATCATAATCATAATCATAATCATAATCATAATCATAATCATAATCATAATCATAATCATATCATAATCATAATCATAATCATAATCATAATCATATCATAATCATAATCATAATCATAATCATAATCATAATCATAATCATAATCATAATCATAATCATAATCATAATCATAATCATAATCATAATCATAATCATAATCATAATCATAATCATAATCATAATCATAATCATAATCATAATCATAATAATAATCATAATCAAATCATAATCATAATCATAATCAAATCATAATCATAATCATAATCATAATCATAATCATAATCATAATCATAATCATAATCATAATCATAATCATATCAATCATAATCATAATCATAATCATAATCATAATCATAATCATAATCATAATCATAATCATAATCATAATCATAATCATAATCATAATCATAATCATAATCATAATCATAATCATAATCATAATCATAATCATAATCAAATCATAATCTATCATAATCATAATCATAATCATAATCATAATCATATCATAATCATAATCATAATCATAATCATATCATAATCATAATCATAATCATAATCATAATCATAATCATAATCATATCATAATCATAATCATAATCATAATCATAATCATAATCATAATCATAATCATAATCATAATCATAATCATAATCATAATCATAATCATAATCATAATCATATCATAATCATAATCATAATCTATCATAATCATAATCATAATCATAATCATAATCATAATCATAATCATAATCATAATCATAATCATAATCATAATCATAATCATAATCATAATCATAATCATAATCTATCATAATCATAATCATAATCTAATCATAATCATAATCATAATCATAATCATAATCATAATCATAATCATAATCATAATCATAATCATAATCATAATCATAATCATAATCATAATCATAATCATAATCATAATCAACATAATCATAATCATAATCATAATCATAATCAATCATAATCATAATCATAATCATAATCATAATCATAATCATAATCATAATCATAATCATAATCATAATCATAATCATAATCATAATCATAATCATAATCATAATCATAATCATAATCATAATCATAATCATATCATAATCATAATCATATCATAATCATAATCATAATCATAATCATAATCATAATCATAATCATAATCTAATCATAATCATAATCATAATCATAATCATAATCATAATCATAATCATAATCATAATCATAATCATAATCATAATCATAATCATAATCATAATCATAATCATAATCATAATCATAATCATAATCATAATCATAATCATACTAATCATAATCATAATCATAATCATAATCATAATCATAATCATAATCAATCTAATCATAATCATATCATAATCATAATCATAATCATAATCATAATCATAATCATAATCATAATCATAATCATAATCATAATCATATCTATCATAATCATAATCATAATCATATCATAATCATAATCATAATCATAATCATAATCATAATCATAATCATAATCATAATCATAATCATAATCATAATCATAATCATAATCATAATCATAATCATAATCATAATCATAATCATAATCATAATCATAATCATAATCATAATCATAATCTAATCATAATCATAATCATAATCATATCATAATCATAATCATAATCATAATCATAATCATAATCATAATCATAATCATAATCATAATCATAATCATAATCATAATCATAATCATATCATAATCATAATCATAATCATAATCATCATAATCATAATCATAATCATAATCATAATCATAATCATAATCATAATCATATCATAATCATAATCATAATCATAATCATAATCATAATCATAATCATATCATAATCATAATCATAATCATAATCAAATCATAATCATAATCATAATCATAAATCATAATCATAATCATAATCATAATCATAATCATAATCATAATCATAATCAAATCATAATCATAATCATAATCATAATCATAATCATAATCATAATCATAATCATAATCATAATCATAATCATAATCATAATCATAATCATAATCATAATCATAATCAATCATAATCATAATCATAATCATAATCATAATCATAATCATATCATAATCATAATCATAATCATAATCATAATCATAATCATAATCATAATCATAATCATAATCATAATCATAATCATAATCATAATCATAATCATAATCATCATAATCATAATCATAATCATAATCATAATCATAATCATAATCATAATCATAATCATAATCATAATCATAATCATAATCATAATCATAATCATAATCATAATCATAATCATAATCATAATCATAATCATCATCATAATCATAATCATAATCATAATCATAATCATAATCATAATCATAATCATAATCATAATCATACATAATCATAATCATAATCATAATCATAATCATAATCATAATCATAATCATAATCATAATCATAATCATAATCATAATCATAATCATAATCATAATCATAATCATATCATAATCATAATCATAATCATAATCATAATCATAATCATAATCATAATCATAATCATAATCATAATCATAATCATAATCATAATCATAATCATAATCATAATCATAATCATAATCATAATCATAATCATAATCATAATCATAATCATAATCATAATCATAATCATATCATAATCATAATCATAATCATAATCATATCATAATCATAATCATAATCATAATCATAATCATAATCATAATCATAATCATAATCATAATCATAATCATAATCATAATCATAATCATAATCATAATCATAATCATAATCATAATCATAATCATAATCATAATCATAATCATAATCATAATCATAATCATAATCATATCAATCATAATCATAATCATCATAATCATAATCATAATCATAATCATAATCATAATCATAATCATAATCATAATCATAATCATAATCATAATCATAATCATAATCATAATCATAATCATAATCATAAATCATAATCATAATCATAATCATAATCATAATCATAATCATAATCATAATCATAATCATAATCATAATCATAATCATAATCATATCATAATCATAATCATAATCATAATCTAATCATAATCATAATCAGATCATAATCATAATCATAATCATAATCATAATCATAATCATAATCATAATCATAATCATAATCATAATCATAATCATAATCATAATCATAATCATAATCATAATCATAATCATAATCATAATCATAATCATAATCATAATCATAATCTAATCATAATCATAATCATAATCATAATCATAATCATATCATAATCATAATCATAATCATATCATAATCATAATCATAATCATAATCATAATCATAATCATAATCATAATCATAATCATAATCATAATCAAATCATAATCATAATCATAATCATAATCATAATCATAATCATAATCATAATCATAATCATAATCATATCATAATCATAATCATAATCATAATCATAACATAATCATAATCATAATCATAATCATAATCATAATCATAATCATAATCATATCATAATCAAATCATAATCATAATCATAATCATAATCAAATCATAATCATAATCATAATCATATCATATCAAATCATAATCATAATCATAATCATAATCATAATCATAATCATAATCATAATCATAATCATAATCTATCATAATCATAATCATAATCATAATCATAATCATAATCATAATCATCATCAATCATAATCATATCATAATCATAATCATATCATAATCATAATCATAATCATAATCATAATCATAATCATAATCATAATCATAATCATAATCATAATCATAATCATAATCATAATCATAATCATAATCATAATCATAATCATAATCATAATCATAATCATAATCATAATCATAATCATAATCATAATCATAATCATAATCATAATCATAATCAAATCATAATCATAATCATAATCATAATCATAATCATAATCATAATCAAATCATAATCATAATCATAATCATAATCATAATCAAATCATAATCATAATCATAATCATATCATAATCTAATCATATCATAATCATAATCATAATCATAATCATAATCATAATCATATCATAATCAATCATAATCATAATCATAATCATAATCATAATCATATCATAATCATAATCATAATCATAATCATAATCATAATCATAATCATAATCATAATCATAATCATAATCATAATCATAATCATAATCATAATCATAATCATAATCATAATCAATAATCATAATCATAATCATAATCATAATCATAATCATAATCATAATCATAATCATAATCATAATCATAATCATAATCATAATCATAATCATAATCATAATCATAATCATAATCATAATCATAATCATAATCATAATCATCAATATCATAATCATAATCATAATCATAATCATAATCATAATCATAATTAATCATAATCATAATCATAATCATAATCATAATCATAATCATAATCATAATCATAATCATAATCATAATCATAATCATAATCAGAGGACGCAAAATGAATGGGTAGCAAACAGGTTTTGGTCCAGGTCTAGACATGTTGTAGCGGGTGTTAGTCGTGTTTATTATCTGTTAGTTGGACTTTTAAAGAATCAGGGATAGCAAGTCTTACAGCAGTACTTGCAAGGAACTTTAATTTAGGAAGAGGGATAAAACCCGTGTGATCTGACAGCGCGAGAACACCAATCGGCCAAACTGAATGAGGCACATACCCAAAAACTGCAAGGAGAATGACATATGCTATAATTATATTACTAACAAAGAGAACTACCAGTCATAGGCTAATACAACAAAAAAGGAATGTGTGAATCACATATTAACTATGATTCATTTATGTTTCACAGTGAAACTTTAAGCTACTTCCAATGCAAAAAACAAAGATTGGTGTCAATTCTCAACTAAAAGTAATGCACATACACACCAACAAGAGTATACTACTACATTCGTTATATAATTTGCAACTTGCAAACTCTGTCAATAACTAACCCAAAAGTATAAAAAGAAAACAAGAACATAATGTAGTAAATTACCATAAGCCTGATGAGGGTTGAAAGCATTATAATCCTCTACATGTAGAGTAAGAGGGAAAAAGCCAACAGCATGCTGGCATATGAATCTGAAATCAAGAGACATAAAACTTCAATTGTCTAGTTTTACCATCTACTACAAGTAGTAAAATGGAATGAATGATTAACAAGTAGCTTCGAAATTCTACTTCACAAACAAATTCTCTTTAATTTTTCTCTCCTTTTTAAGTTTCAGCCTCCTAACTATTTGATTGACAAAACTAGCTTCAGTTTACATGATAATAAGCATTCAGTATTTACCTGCCTAAAGCTCTTCCCCATCGACTCCTTTCGTTAATCGGGATCACAATCAAGATCACAAGCACTCCCATCACCCTGCAAAACCCAACAATTCACAACAGCAAACATACACAAATAACAACACAAATGCGAAGATGATGATTGCAGATCACTTACATGAAGAATTTATGAAGAGGAAGAAATACTAAAGAAGTGAGAACGATTAATGCATTGAGATGCATAGACCCGAGCCATGCTATTAGTGCAAGTATTGTAGGAATAAGTGGCTTTCGTTTTCCAGTGAACTCCACCGGTGTTGGTTTAGACATCGGTGGTGGTGGCGGTCGGGTTCTGATCGCCTCCTCCTCCGTCTTCTGCATATATAAGAAGAGTGGTATGAAAAGCTTTGACGTTGTACAAATAATAATTATAACTAGAAAGAGTTAAAGAATGGTATACTGAGTACCAAACTAGTGATGCAAAACATTGAATGCAAAAGTTATTCGGTTATACATTTGCATGTGAAGCTTTTGTCAAGTAGTAGTACATGGTGTAATGAGCGAAGCTTATTAAATGCAAAAGTTATTCTATTATATACTAGTTTAATCACCCGTGTATCACTTCGGGATTGAAAAAATTATATTTAAAATAGAGTAAATTACACGTATGGTTCTTATGTTTTGCAAAATTTTGGGGTTTGTCTTTAAAATCTAAAATTATGCATATGATCTCTAATATTTCATTATTTTTCATTTATGGTCCCAAATTTTGTTAGTCAACAATTAATAATGTTAAAAATTAAAAAAGTAACATTTTACTCTCATCAACCATTCATTTAACTTACTATTTAACCTATAGTATTATTTTGATTTTGGGAAAGTTTTATATTCTTGTTTTTAGAATTTCTTTTTTAATATTTTTAATATTTCATTATTAATATGTTTATTATATAATAAATTACGTTTAATACATGAATAAATTTTTAATAACATATTTTATTAAATGTTTGCTTTTAACATGTTTAAACCGTCTGTTTTCAACATATTGTTCTTAAAACCATTTGATATTCTAAATGTTTTTATAAAACTATTTGGTTTTCTAAATTTTTTTCTTAAACCATTATTTTTTACAGCATCTTTAAAAACCAATCACTTCTTTATACATCTTTTTCAAAAAATTCATTATCAAACGACATTTTTAATATTTTAAAACATTTAATAAACAGATAGTCTTAAAAATATTTAGAAAATGAACAAAAGTTACATTTAAAAAACCGAATGATTTATAAGAAAGACTATAATTATTTAAAAAGTATCTTTAAAAAATCAATTAAATTTTAAGAGAGACATTTTAGACAATCAAAAGTTTTTGAGAAACATTTAAAAAACCTAAACATTCTAAAAATAATATTTTTACAAATATTTTTATTTAAATAAAAGTAAATTACATTGATGATCTTTGTAGGTAAAATAATCATTTCGAAAAATTTAACATTAGTAACCAAATTAACAGAATAAAGACATTGATGAAAGATAAATATAACATTAAAAACTATGTTATATTTGATAGTATGAGAAGTTCTTCATACAGAATACCTAGACTTTTTAATAATAGAAGAAGTTATTTAGTATAATAAAAATAATGGTTTTATGTAATCTTTGATAGTGGAAGAATAATAAATAAATTCAGATTGTTGTATACATATCATAAATAATGGTTTTCTGTTATATAATGCAGACAAATATTATATGATATTATTAAAATATAGAAGATTTATTAAAATTGAAATTAAATTGATTGTTACCATTAGAATTTAAAATTTATGGACTACATAATTGAATTGTAGATTGAGTTTGAAATTTAAAGTTTTTTAAAATTCTATTTCAATAAATAAATTTTAGAATCTTACTTATTTAGAAACTAAATACTATTTAATATTTTCTTTTAAAATCATATTACTAATAAATATCATATGACAATTGTATGCTATGAACATATCATGTGACATTTAAATTAAATTAAAAGTTTATATATAATTATTATTAAATAAAAATAATCAACACTTAATTTAGGTTTATTCCAAAATAATCAATAGTAAATTTAAAAAAACTGAAATAAGATTGATACTAAGTTTAGGAATTATAATTACATATGAATTTTAAATTATTTCCCTAATTAATTATCATCATTATTATAAGATAAAAAATAACCAATACTAAATTTAGAAAAAAATAAAATAAGATTGATACTAAATTTAGAAAAAACAAATACATATCAATTTTAAATTTGAATTTAAATTATTGCCTTAATTATCTTCCTAGTCATTATTTAAACGAAAAGCTGACACGTGGTTGTTATGTTTTGAAAATAATGTCAAGTGACAATGTAGTAGCTAAAATCAAGCCATGTGGCAAAACCTCCTTTCATTTATTATATATAGAGATTTGATAGTATGAGAAGTTTTTCATGCAGAATACCCGAACTCTTTAATAATAAAAGAAGTTATTTCATATAATAAAAATAATTATCTTATATAGTGGAAGAATAATAAACAAATTCAGATTGTTGTATACATATTATAAATAATGGTTTTATGTTATATAATGCAGACAAATATTATCGATATTATTAAAATATAGAAGATTTTTAAATTTTGAAATTATTAACCAAAATAATTTAATTGATTGTTACCATTAGAATTTAAAATTTGTGAACTACATAATTGAATTGTAGATTGAGTTTGAAATTTAAAGTTTTTTAAAATTCTATTTCAATAAATAAATTTTATAATCTTACTTAGTTAGATATTAAATACTATTTAAATATTTTTTTTAAAATCATATTTCTGATAAATATCATATGGCAATTGTATGCTATGAATATGTCATGTGACATTTAAATTTAAATTAAAATTTTATATATAATTATTATTAAATAGAAATAATCAATACTTAATTTAGATTTATTCCAAAAGTAATCAAAAGTAAATTTAAAAAAATTGAAATAAGATTGGTACTAAGTTTAGGAAATACAATTACATATGAATTTTAAATTATTTCCTTAACTAATTGTCATCATTATTATAAGACAAAAACTAACCAATACTAAATTTAGAAAAATAAAATAAGATTGATACTAAATTTAGAAAAAACAAATACATATTAATTTTAAATTTTAATTTAAATTATTGCCTTAATTATCGCACTAGTCATTATTTAAACCGAAAGCTAACACGTGGCTGTTATGTTTTGAAAATAATTCCACATGACAATGTAGTAGCTAAAATCAAGCCATGTGTCAAAACCTCTTTTTATTTATTATATATAGAGATCCTCAGTAGTGTTATTTTTCATCTCGATAGTGTAAAATAGTTTACTTTCGTCCCCGCTTTTTTTATATTGTGGTTCAAGCTTTACAAGTGATGCTGTTTCATCTTACTAAGGAGTTGTGGTTTGAGTACTTATAGTGTGGTTCCGAAGACAAAGTAAAAGATCAACTTCCAAAGACAGAGCTCTACTTCCGAAGACAAGTGCATACTTCCAAAGTTCAAGTCTTAGAAGAATAAAGTAAGGACCACCTCCAAAGTATGATGAAAAGAAGAAGTTTCCAAGCCTTGAAAGAAGCAACCTCTTCCGAAGTATAAGTGGCTTCGGAAGTACTTACTCTTCTGAAGTCATTTAACCTTCGGAAGACACTGCTATGAACCAGTGGACACAAGTATGGTCTCTGACACTCCGCTGCAGACTTCTGATACAACATGGCTTCTTCCTAAAGAGCCATGTTGTTGACCATACTTTATTCTACTGTGTACCTTTTTATGATAGTACATGTTACCAACTTTAGTTGGTGACAAAAGGTAAGTCAGGGACATGTCCTGACTACCATATCTCAGATAAGACTTTATCCGAGATACCTTAAGCTATAGTCTTGTAGTATAGGCTTTAGTTAAAGGATCTCAGCTGGTATCAAAGTATATCCGGCTGTAGATAGTATTATATATAGGTTCTCCTTGTAACTCATGGTAAAAACATCATCTGCTTGTAAGAGTCTTGTATTTTGAGTTGAGAATCAATATATAAAAGTATCTTGAAAATTATCTTTTTGTGTTCCTTATTACTTTCTATATTGTGATAAACTCTTATTGATTCTTCTTATACCCGAGTGTTGTTCTAGGTGAGTTGAGAGAAAACATTGTGTTTAAGTGACAAACACCGATCCTGCAATTGGTATCAAAGCAAATGAAGGAAGGGTTTTTCATTAATCAATCTAAGTATGTCTCTAACATCTTAGAAAGATTTGAATTGAAAGATTGCAAGCCTACCAAGACAAACCATAATCTTTGTCCTGACCTTGAGGGGGAGGATACTGATCAACATCAGTATAAGACAATTATTGGTTCTCTGATGTATCTCACAGCTAGTAGACCTGATATCATGTTTGCTACTTGCATTTGTGCAAGATATCAGGCTGCTCCAAAGGTGTCTCACCTAGCTGCTATTAAGAGAATCCTCAGATACCTCAAAGGAGCACCTAAACTAGGTCTCTGGTATCCCATAAACAAGGATTTCAATCTCTATGGATACTCTGACAGTGACTATAGAGGCTGCAATGTTGACAAGAAATCAACATCAGGAGAATGTCAATTTCTTGGTGGAAGGATCATCTCATGGCAATGCAAGAAACAATCCTATGTTGTTGATACATGTATGTCCCTAAATCATGATATGAAATGTAATAGATCTTGTTTATCTGATTTTGATGTAATTTGATATGATTAATGAAATGATATGATTGTTTGTGATTTGTAATGACTAATATTTCATTAATGAGTTGATATTGAATTGGTTAATTAGGTTAGTGATTTTTGAATGGTTACACATAATGTTTATTAATTAATACATTCAAACTTAACATAATGAAGTTCTTATGCGAATGGCCCATGCGAATGGACCACACGCATGAATAACTTCATACGATTGACTCAGTCGCACGACTGAACACTCAGTTGTGCGGATGGATCAACCGCATGGTTCAATCGCACGACTGAACCATGCTTATGGTCCAGTCGCCCGAATGAACAATACTAACCTATAAATACAATCCAATTCATGGAAAAATATAGAGAATTCATTCATTATGATTCCAGACGTACCCTAGCCGTCTATAAGCCTCCCAATTCGTTCTCCAAGTTCATAGAACACTTTAGATCGATTCTCAATCGATTTCTAACGTTAGTTTCAATTCTTTATTGATTCTTCGTGTGTTCTCACTGATTGGATCGCCAATCAAATAGGATTCCGCACTATTTGATCTGGTTTACACGCTAATCACTAGGTATTTCGTTCAAATACCAGGTCCTATCAAGTGGTATCAGAGAGCTTTGGCTCTTGATTACATGTGATTCAATCAAGATTGATAAAAAGCTTGTGTTTTTGCACTAAAAACGCAATCTTTTGTGTCAAAAGTGATCTTGGACATTCCCTGCTCATCAAAGTTTGGTTTCTACGGACTTAGGTGATTAGACCTTGCGAAAGTTCGAATTTTTATGTCTAAAACATGTTTAACCTAGAAATTTTCGCAAAACAACAGCTTGAGTCGCACGAGTGAGCCATTCGCACGACTGGACCTCATTCGCATTGCTTAGACGCACGATTGGACATAGTTGCATCTCCATTCGTACATTCGTTCGCAGTGTTCATACGCATCAGCTTCATTTGCATGACTGAACCAATCGCTTAGTTCCGCCACACGATTGAACCATTCGCATAGTTCATTCGCACGGATAGCCCAATCGCATCCTTCAGTCACACCAGTTGACAGGTTTGTTTAAGTAGACTTAAAGTTATTCGCCATGGAAGATCAAATGTCAGCCTTTACTGCTGGGAAGGACTCTAGGATCCAGAACCTGCTGTTACTTGAGAGTGAGGTGGGTAATCATAATAAACCACCAAAGCTTTTAACATTAGATGAGTTTCCCCACTGGAAACAACGTTTTGAGATCTACCTCAATGGAGTGGATCTGAATCTGCGGGAAGCTATCGAGATTGGGTATAGTACGCCGATGGGAGCCGATGGAGTAAAGCTAACCTTAGGAGGGATGACAGACGCGCAGAAAGTCAAATATAATGCAGAGAAGAGGGTTTATGCATTGATTACACAGTCTATCCCTAAAGACATTTTCCACCAGTACTCAGAGAATAAGCAGTCCAAGAAACTATGGGATGAGCTGGAAAAGAGGTACGACGGGAGTGCTTCGTTGAAGGCAATCAAGGCTAAGGAGTTAAAGAAGGAATTCGATAACTTCTCATCGATGGGAAACGGGAGTTTTGACGATGTTATAGATAGATTCTACCATCTGATGAGTGAACTGCATACACATGGGGTGGTTACTACCATGGAAGAGAAAGTTGCTAACTTTGCAGACGGATTGCCGGAAAAGTGGGCTTCATTCGTGTCTAACCTGAGACAGAATGGAATGTTGACAAAGCTGGATATAAATGACTTCATTCTAAAGCTGCGAGAAGAAGCACTTAGGATGATGTACAGAGCTCAGAAGTCTTCGTATACTCAGAATCCAGCTTTGTACAATGCCATGCCTCAAGCTAAGACATCTATAGCACCTCTCCAGACTGCATTTGTGTCTAGCTCATCGGGCCCTTCACATGCTTCTCCTTCAGGATCAGACACGTCGGGGTTTTCTTGTACCCAACATATTGGATCTGAAACAAATGCTACTAGACTTAAGACCTTGATGAAACAATGGGGAGGGTTTGGGTTACAAAGTGGTTCCACCACCACCTGAGACCTTGATGAACACTAAGAGTAGACCTGTAAATGACAATCCCATCAAGGATCATGTGGTGTCTACTCCTCTTGTTAGTGATTCAGATTCCTCATGTTCAACCATTGAATCTGGAAACAAACAAAAGGAGGCCACTTCAAAGGCAAAGGGTAAATTGCCTTGTGTTAATCTGGAAAAAGAGTTTGTAAAGGTTAACTTAAAGTCAGGGTCAAACAGAGTCAAATCAGAACCTAAAAGGACTTCAAATAGTCAAAAACCAGTTAACCAAAAGGAAAAAGATATTAAACATGTTAAAACAGTTAACTCTGTTAAACAAGAAAAACATCAAAAGAACCAGAATCAAAATCTAAAGTAAGTGATGTTACTAGAGTGTCACGCATGTCTCCACAAAGAAAGTTTAATCATAAAGTTGATAGCAGGTCATGCTACAACTGTAGAGAATGTGGACACATTGCTTCCTATTATCTTTATTATCAGACACCTAGGAAAAAGATTGAACTTCAGGACTCAAAACCTAGGTCTTCTAAGAGGAGTTCTTTAACTCCACCTAGAAGAACTAGTGCACATAAAGTTCAACCCGTTAGCCAGTCGACTGTGTATCACAAACAGGCATTGCACAAATCTGGCTTATGGAAAGAGAAGTCAACCTCTGTGTCTGATGATGATGACAAGAAGGAACCTGGGATACCCTCACCCTCTAAGGGTCAATGGGTTGAATTTATGATGTGTGATGCCTCTGGGAAACCCAAGCCAGTAAAGGCTTGGGTTCCTAACCTAAACTAATCCTTTACACTGTATGTGCAGGGGGCTCACTACAGTGCTGAAATTAACACGTGGATTGTAGACAGCGGAGCATCCAGGCACATGACAGGAAACAGGGCTCTTTTATCTAACTTCAAGCAAATAAAAGGAGGGCATGTTTCGTTTGCTGGAAACAAGGGAGGATAATCACAGCTCAGGGAGAAGTGGGAAATCAGAAAGTTAAGTTTGATAAGGTGAACTATGTTCAAGAACTCCAAAATAACTTACTTTCTGTTTCCCAATCTACGATAAGGGATTTAAAGTCATCTTCAACAACAAGAAGTGTTACGTGCTCAAGAAAGATTACGTGATCCCAGAAGACCAAGTTTTGATGACTGCTTCAAGATATAAAGACCTTTATGTTTTGGATCTGTCAACAGCTGCTACAACGGATCAGGAGGTTCAGTGTTTTCTATCTAAAGCTACTGAGAAGGATTCCATCTCCTGGCATAGGAGAATGGGACACATTAGTCAAAGAAAGATGAATCACTTGATTCAGAAGGATCAAGTGAGAGGAGTTAATGTCATGAACTTCCAGCTTCCTGATTTTTGTGTAGCTTGCAAGAAAGGCAAACAGATGAAGAAGTCTCATAAGGAAAAGAAAATTCATTCAATAGAACTTCCTCTTGAACTTTTTCACATGGATCTGTTTGGTCCAGTCAGTACAAAGAGCATAGCAGGCGACTTGTACTGTTTTGTGGTTACTGATGACTACTCAAGGTTCTCTTGGGTAATGTTTCTGAAGTCCAAATCAGAAACATTTGAGTCCTTCAAGGAGTTAGTAACCACACTGGAATCTCTCTACAAGCTAAAGGTTAGACAAGTACGCTCAGACAACGGGACTGAATTCAAGAACCAGTGGATGGAGGCTTACTGCAAGGAAAAGGGTATTGTACATCATTTCACTTCTGCCTACACGCCTCAGATGAATGGTGTTGCTGAGCGAAAGAACAGAAGCTTGATAGAGATAGCATGGACTATGCTGGCAGACTCGAAACTACCTATTCAATTTTGGAATGAGGCAGTTGCTAATGCATGCTATTCACTGAATCGAGTTTTGATTGTCAAGCGCCACAGAAAGACATGTTACGAGCTACTACAAAGACACAAACCAAATTTGGAGTATCTCGAACCATTTGGCGCGCCGTGCACACTTCTGAAGAAAACACAAGAAGGTAAATTCAGTGAGAAGGCGGATGAAGGAATCTTTCTAGGATACAACATTCTGAACAAGAGGGTTTACAACAACTCAACGGGTCTAGTAGAAGTGTGGTGTAATGTTGACGTTCAGCGATATACCACACCACCTACTGGAAAAGGACCCGCTTATTTCTTCGACTATGATGGATTCTTCAAGTCCTTCAACATCTCTCTCTCTCCCTCGGATGATGAGTCAGCTAGACGGATGATGTATGATATCTTGAATACACCAACATCAAGCTCACTGGGAGGATCATCTACTTAGTCAGGGGGAGTAGTTGATGATAGTGACTCCTCCTCTGAAGATGAAGCTGAAGAAGATGACCAGAACAGTCAGGAGGAACAGGTTCCAGTTCCTAAAAGTCCACAAGCATCTACCAGTGATGCACCTTGGACTTCGGAGCCTCAAACTCCAACTACCTCAGTTGCAGAACCAAATGTTCATAATCTTGGCTCTGAGGTAGCTGTTCCTACTACTCAAGGATCACGACTAAACGTCTATCATCCCCTAAACAATATCATTGGGGATGTCAGATCAGGTGTACAAACCCGAAATCAACTATACTCAGCTGATTACGCCTCAGTTATGGAAAAGGGATATATTCATGACGGTGCCTATCGGTGTTTTTTCTCACAGTTTGAGCCGAAATACATCAGTGATGCACTAAATGATGAGGCGTGGGTGAGTGCCATGCAAGAAGAACTTCTTCAGTTCAAGAAGTTAGGTGTATGGACTCTGGTTGATAGACCTAAAGGTGCTAAGGTCATTGGCACCAAATGGGTTTTGAAATGCAAGAAGGATGACCAAGGGGTCATTATCAGAAACAAGGCTCGATTGGTGGTTCAAGGATTTCACCAAGTCGAGGGAATTGACTATAATGAAGTGTTTGCACCTGTGGCAAGGATGGAAGCCATTCGCATCTTCCTTGCCTATGCATCGTACATGAAGATTAAAGTCTACCAATTAGATATGAAGAGTGCATTCCTTCATGGGGAAATCAGAGAAACAGTCTATGTCAGTCAACCCGAGGGATTTGAAGATCCTTATCATCGGGATAGAGTTTACAAACTCGACAAGGCTTTATACGGGCTTCATCAAGCTCCAAGAGCTTGGTATGAGAAACTCTCGACTCATCTTGTGAAACACGGCTTTCGCAGGGGAGTCATTGACTGCACACTGTTCATCAAAGAAAAAGGTGGCGACCTACTGCTCGTACAGATCTATGTTGATGACATAATCTTCGGTTCAAAGAACGAAGAGTTATGTAAAGAATTTGAAGCAGTTATGAAGAAAGAATTTGAGATGAGTGCTATGGGGGAGATGAAGTTCTTTCTCGGGTTACAGGTGGATCAGACTCCAAATGGGATATTTCTGCATCAGACCAAGTATGTAGGAGACATTCTCAGTCGTTTTGACATGGAGAATGCTTCTGCTGCTGGAACTCCACTTGCTACGAATCACGATATAGCACCTAATGAAAATGGAGATCTTGTAGATGCCACAATATACCGAGGAATGATTGGATCCTCATGTATCTCACTACCTCAAGACCTGATATCATGTATGCTACATGTTTATGTTCCAGATATCAGGCTAAGCCTAAGGTCAACCATCTGATCGGGGTCAAGAGGATATTTCGTTATCTGAAGGGTACACCCACACTTGGGTTGTGGTATCCTCATGATGATGACTTTGAACTCACGGCGTATAGTGACTCGATTACGGGGGCTGCAAGATGAATTACAAGTCTACATCAGCAGGGTGTCAATTCTTTGGGAGAAGATTAATTACCTGGCAGTGTAAGAAGCAGACATCGGTTGCATTGTCAACCTGTGAAGCCGAATACGTTGCTGCTGCAAGTTGCTGTTCACAAATCATCTGGATTCAACAGCAAATGCGGGATTACGGTTTAAAGTTCTCTTCTACTCCTATTTTTGTGGATAACTCTGCTGTAATTGTAGTTCTGAAAATCCGGTCCAACATCCTAAGACCAAACATATCGGTATTAAATACCATTTCATAAGAGATTGTTTTGAAAAGAACTTCATTGATGTGGTAAAAATTAATACTGCTTTTCAACGTGCTGACCTCTATACTAAAGCCTTTGATAGACCACGTTTTCAATATTTGCTAGAGGTCAATGGCGTTAAAAAGAAAAGTGAGGTTATTCCTGATGATGATCATGTGTAGTCCGGTGTAGCTTAGTTATTTTTTCATTTTATCTTATTTTATTTAGCTAATTTAGACTGTTTAAAATTAAACTCATGTTATTCTGCTGTTTATTAAAATCCTAAAATAATTAAACCAGTTATGATGTTAGTATTTTAGGGGGAGAATAAGTCAGCAAGTAACATTATCATAAAAAATAAGGGAGAAGGAGTGGAAAGCTGATATAAGGTAGATCGTATATGTGATACCGATTCAACCCTTTGGAATATGATAGCACACAGGAACAAATCAAGAGGGACTTTAAAATTTAATTCAAAAATAATGCAAAAATTCAAAGTATAAGTCTATGTAGTCTAAGCAATATAAAAAGGGAAGATGATAGAAAAACTGGTAACTCCTAAGGTAACACAACGAGAGTACACCTAGAGGTTGCTAGATCACAATTGATATGTCGGTAGATTCAACACAATAGATGATTAGACCGAACTGGTGATCTCAAGATCAAACTAAGTTATTCAACTAACAGTGGGCTTCCATCTTATCACTGGTTAACACAATCAACAATATTCCAATAAGGATAATGAGCATGTAAACGCCACAAATGTGTGCGGATGACCATAAATAGAGCAAAGCACGAAAAAAATGAAAGAAAATGCTATCAAGCTAATGACTTATGTTGTTGGTGCATTTTGTGCAAAATAAAATTAAGCTGCTCTAACAAGGAGATAGGTTGTGTGCCTCTCTGTTGTGCGATGGCACTGACCTGAGGATAAGCATAACCTAGATATTCTAGAATTCATTGTTGTTTGCCGCCTCTCTTCTATGCGATGGCACTGACCTGAGGATTGGCTTTTCTTTGAAAGCTCTAAGAATAGTCTCTTCTCGTAAAAATACCCGTAGACTGCTCAAAAGCTCCTGAGAATGTTGATTACCATATAAGTGTGGGATCCACAAATGTTAGTTGAAATAATTAAACCTAATTCATCACCAGTCTGTGTCAAAAGTCTGTGTATGGATTTAAGAGGACAAACATATTGACAATCATTGTGGCTGCAATTCTTGAAAGTTCAAATCAATGTGGTAATCTAATAGTTCCAGTATGATTTCCTAAAAGTTGCTAACGACTCTGGATGAAAACCAAGAATAGAGCATCAAAAGATTTTGACAACAAGTCCCAAATGATTTGACTTGCCTGTATGATTCCAAAATTGAATTGGTCCAGGTGTGGTAAATCTAAGTTGAAGCTGCCTATTCCGGAACCAAATCCCGTAGATTTCCATCTTAGGATTTATCTCTCACAAAAAGCCTAAAACAAGTTTTTATTTTTGGTACGTTAGTTTAGTTTTTTTTATTATTATTCACTTAGTCTTTTAGTTTTGTTGTTTGCCGGACTACATCATGAATATCGGTAAGGGATCAACTTACTAAAAGGGTCTTGTCTGAGATGACCACATGAGTTTTTTTTTAAGTTTAATGCAGTCACGTCTGAGGTTACAAAGTGTTTAAAAGAGTCACGTGTGAAGTGACTATATTGGTTAAAATGTTCATGTCTGAGATGATCAATAGCTCATAATGTTAATCTCAAAAGTTAAAAGGGTTTAATTGGTAAGAAATGCAGGAAATGTCATAAGTATGACCCATTCGCACGAATGGACCTTTAGAATGTACTTATCATACGAATGGGAGCCATTCGTATGAATGGACCATAAGAATGGACCATTCAATCGAATGGCCCATACGATTGACCCAATCGTATGTTTAAGAGTGAACGAATGGGTAAGTCGCATGACTGAGCTCCAGTCGGACGACTGAATGGGGTGATTGAATCAATCGCACGACTGAGGCACAATCGCCCGTATGAAACATGCGTATGAGCCCAGTCGTACGATTGAATTCAGGGTTAGTATAAATAGAGAGTGAGTCGGTCGCAGAGACTCACCACTCTCAAACTTACCCTAAACGCACGACTAAAGTTACGCTGCCAAAATTTTGTTTGATCACTACAAACCCTCGATTCTCACATACTGACCATTTGCATTGACTCTACAGGTAATCTGCGGTGCCGAAACTCTATCAAATCATTCAATTTGCCACTAATTCTGAACAATCGGATACGTTAGAAAAACCATGTCTTGTGTGGCAAAATACCCTAACTAAACGACGTAAACAAATGAAATTAAAGGTGTTAGTTGTTAAACTAATGGATTACGAGTCTAATGTACCAGAACACGAAGTTTAAAACTCAAAATTGGTGAAAAATTGAATTTGAATGGAGCGGACAGAAAGACATGCGAATGGACAGGTTGATGAGCTTCATTCGCACGACTGAAGAGTGCGAATAGCGTAATCGCACGACTGAACTATGCGTATGAGTCAGTCGCACGACTGGTGTACACGCAGGAGGCTACATACGCATGAGTCCAGTCGCACACTCAGTCGTACGTATGGAGTCATTCGCACGACTGAATCCCATCGCATCTAATAGGGCCGAGGCCTATATATACCAGTTTCAATATGTAGAGAGAGTGAGGATTGAGAGGAAGTCTGCCGGAGCCTAGGGCTGCCGGATGAGAGGGGAGATCATGCTCGATCTTCCCCTTGCCAAGAGTCTTGATTCTTATGTTGTAACGAGCTTGTAATCGTTAGGTTTTTATCAATGAAACCAAATATTGATAGTTCGTGTTATTGATTTGACTTGGTGTTCATCCTTCGTCAAGAACATGCTCGGATGTTAATCGATCCCGAAAATCCGAGTTAACAATTGGTTCGGATGACAGAAAAGAATTGTGTTCAAGTCCAAGTGTTTCATGACATTCTTAAAAATGGGTACTAATGTTTACTTTCCTTGTGTGACAGATGGCCAGCCGTTGGACTATGAGTACGAAGCACAATATTTGTGCTCATCTGGATCTCACATCCAGAAATGCTTCGGACTTCTCGGGCATTATAACCTTCCTCAGGAGATCGAGGATTGCACACGCTATATCTGCTCCATGTACACTTATCGGTCTATTCAGCAGGCCTTTTGGGAAGGTGCAATTGTTGATCGATCATCTGAGCCTCACTGTATCAGAGGTACTATCTTTGGAGAGGCTATAGCTATCACAAAGGAGGATCTGAGGACCATGTTACAGTTGGTGTTACAGTTGGGGGACGATGCTGACTGTCCTACTAAATTACATCCCCTTACTGTCAGAGGATGTTCCTTCGAGCCAAGTACACTGGGGATATCAATGCGGGGTGCTCAACAAGAGCAACCTCTGTCCCTAGCTGAAGTACCTTGCTCACGTATTGCTGAAATGCATAGCATCCAGAAAGGGAGGTTTTGATGAGTTGTCTGACCAGATCCAGAACGCTTTTGTTGCATTGGTGCTGAACCATCCGTTCAGCTTCTCCAGGATGATCTTCACCTACTTGGTGGAGAACATTGAGGGAAAAGGAAGGAGGGCTTCTGCATGTACCCCCGATTTATGCAAATGATAATAGACCAGAAGCTCCCCTCCCTGCCAAAGGAGAAGGATGATGCGGTAGTGCTTGAGGTGATGGATGATACATCTTGGGCCGGATGAAGGTATATAGGGGAAAGCAGGTAAAACCCCCAGTCAGGAGATTGTTTGGGCATCTGGCCCGTGAGAACTATGTGGTGCCAGATAGGAGGAAGTGGCGCCACGACGACAGTGATTCTGATGTTGAGCAGATTCCTCTACCCGCCGACGACAATGATGATGACAGTGGTGATGGTGGAGATAAAGGCCCCATACCATCTAGGGCCACTACCACGATATACCATCTCCACCATCCACCCATGATGGAACTGAGTCTGCTAGTTTCCATCAGGATTTTGTTCCTGGTGAGGAGGATGAGGAGTCGGAAGAGGAGCCTTTAACACGGACTGTGGGAAGCAAGGTTGTTCCCACAGAACATGGGCTAAGGGTGGTTGGTGAACGCCCACGAGACTCAGGAGAGACAGCCACAGATCCGAGTTATGTACCGGAGCCAGCTAGCAGGGTTGTAGGGGGAGCATCCACCTCAACGGGAACAAGGAGGAAAAGGATGGCTCAACCCCATGGTCAGAAAAAGAAGAAAAGACGAATCACTTTGTTACCATCACAGCCACCACATCTGCCACCACCACTACCACTTCCACAGCCATACATCCACCACCACAACCACCACAGCCCCACAGCTACTACTACCACCATCACACCTCCCACCACTGTACAGATTCCATCTACCACCATATCTTTCACTCCCACATCACCTCCACCACTTCACAGACCCATCTTCACTACAGTAACACCACCACCGCTACCCACCAAGTTGGATACTCAGCCCATCCATCTCATCCATATGTATCACCTCTACCTCCAATTGGGGTAGAGGAACAGCTGTCTGCACTCAACAGGATGGTGATGCGCCTTTTAGCAGCAGATGAGGAGAAGGCGGCTCAGATCCGTCAGCTTGCTGATCTTACTGCTGCTCAGTCTCACCAGATAGAAGAGCAGGCTAGAGTGATAAAGGAGTAGGCCCAACAGATGGCTGCTCAGAGCCATGAGATAGCCCAACTCCAAGCACATAGTGTCACATCAAACAAGAAGATAGAGGAGTTGGAGAAGGCGAAGAAGACGAACATGTTAAAGTTAAAAGGATCTAAGGAAGAGCGCTTGAAAATCAAAGAGGGAGACGGAGATGATGATGATGATGAAGTTGATGATGAGGATGATGAGACAGAGGAGGATGAGGGGACAGAAGAAGAAAGAACAGAGGAGAAGGATGATGATGATGATACATCAGGAGGAGATGCAGCTGCATCGGCTTCTGCTTCAGGTCAAGAAAGGAGGTCCAAGAACATACAAGACTAACCAGCTTCTTCCTCGGCTCCACCAAGTGACGAGACGATGATACAGGACGAAAGTAAAGATTAGATGTTTATGTACTTAATTACTTTTGTATTTGAATCATGTATTGAAATCTATGTATTTAATGTTTAAATTTAGTTTAATGCATTTTATTTGATTAATTACTATGGTGATATGTTGAATGGTGTAAATCAAACAGATCCAAATTACCAAAGGGATGAGTTTGATGTTGCTCCCCTTCTGCAAGTCAAGACTCAGCTAACAGTGATTCTTGATCTGCACGGGATCGTAAGGAGGTCGGTGAGTTATACCCCTGAATAAGGGGAAATAATTCACGACCTATCAAACGAGCAACTCGCAGAGATTTTCAAGCTCAATCCAGATGAGATAGTGAAGGATGCTCCGACATGCGACTCGACTACTGACGAAGAGCTCAACGATGTTGATGAAATCGAGATTGAAGATGTCGCTGCCAAGCACTACCCTCAGTACGCTGACAATGAGGGAAATGTGGTCCCCAATCTAGGTGAATCCCTCGTCAGCGATACTTTTGAGGTGTTAGACAAGATGAAGCAAGAGTCGGAGAAAGTAGAGGAAACGGACCAAGCCTCAAATGATGATGTCGATATTCGAAAGGCTGAGTGGGCTGCGTGTTTTGAAGAAGTTAGAGCCTAACGCACTGCACCGAAACAGGATGCCTACACCAAACTCTACAGAGTCAAGAAACATCATAAGGTGACTGGCAGGATCATAGCGTGGGCGTATTTTGAGGATCTTAACATATACGCAGTTAAGAGGGAAAAGGGCATAGAGTACTTTAGATTCCCACATGATCTGAAAACTCTACCAGGTTTTGAGCTCAACCAGCTGGCCAAACTAAAGCTTTTGTATGCTGACCCGAGGAAGATGTCAGGCTGGTTCGAGGCTGCCCTAAAGAAGGAGTACACACCAGGTGGGTTAACTTCAGACCCCAACAGCCTACAAGGTATATCAGAAGGTCTGAGGTTGATGCCATTATTGGAAAGCCGAAGATAGTGTTGAAGTGGAGTCCTCCGCGCACAATGTCAAGAATCCCACTCAGGGAAATGCCACAGGACTTAACTCCACACTTTAAGTGGTGGTATTACGATTAGAGAATGCAGAAGCGGTCATAGTCCTAAACAAAGAGGGCCAAATGGATACGATCAGGGTATCGACCCAATGTGGCTTACCAACTTGACAACAAATGATGTCTACATGCTATACAAGTGGCCACTGTTCTATGATACGCAAGATATTATACAAGCCCTCCAGTTCCAAAATGTCATAAGTCTCTGCTTCGCGTTTGAGATTCACGCGGGAGTCACAAAAGAGGACAAGTACAAGAAATATGAGGAGGTGATGCAGAAAACAAGGGGGAGTTTGTTGATACATGTATGTCCCTAGATCATGATATGAAATGTAATAGATCTTGTTTATCTGATTTTGATGTATTTTGATATGATTAATGAAATGATATTGATTGTTTGTGATTTGTAATGACTAATATTTCATTAATGAGTCGATATTAAATTGGTTAATTAGGTTAGTGATTGTTTGAATGGTTACACATAATGTTTATTAATTAATACATTCAAACTTAACATAATGAAGTTCTCATGCGAATGGCCCATGCAAATGGACCACACGCATGAATAACTTCATACGATTGAATCAGTCGCACGACTGAACCAGGAGACTGGATCAGTCATATGATTGACACATAAGATTGGCTCAGTCGCACGACTGAACACTCAGTCGTGCGGATGGATCAACCGCATGGTTCAATCGCACGACTAAACCATGCTTATGGTCCAGTCGCCTGAATGAACAATACTAACCTATAAATACAATCCAATTTGTGGAAAAATATAGAGAATTCATTCATTACGATTCCAGACGTACCCTAGCCGTCCAGAAGCCTCCCAATTCGTTCTCCAAGTTCATAGAACACTTTAGATCGATTCTCAATCGATTTCTAACGTTAGTTTCAATTCTTTATTGATTCTTCGTGTGTTCTCACTGATTGGATCGCCAATCAAATAGGATTCCGCACTATTTGATCTGGTTTACACGCTAATCACTAGGTATTTCGTTCAAATACCAGGTCCTATCATATGTCTCTACATCAACTGCTGAAGCTGAATACATTGCTGCTGCTAGCTGCTGTGCTCAACTGCTATGGATTCAAAATCAGATGTTAGACTATGGATTTAACTTTATGAGTACTCTTATCCATATTGACAACAACAGTGCTATCTTCATTACTGAAAATCCAATGAAGCACTCCAAAACAAAGCATATTGACATCAGGTATCATTTCATTAGAGATATTCATGAGAAAAATCTAATTAAGTTAATCAAAGTTGATTCAAATGAACAATATGTTGATCTGTTCATCAAAGCTTTTGATGAACAAAGATTTAAGTATCTCATAATAGTTATTGAGATGATAAACATTGATTAATTTAATCTCTTTTGAAAACCTTTTTAATATGTAAGTCTTGTGTCAATACAATTTAAGCCCTGTTACAAGAAGTTCTCTCTAAATTTTCTAAGTGTAAATTCCTTCCGAAGAGAAATTAACCCCGGAAGACATTCTCATATCTTCCGAAGAAAGATTTCTCAAAAGATAACTTTCTTCTCAGAAGAATTTTTGGCCTCGGAAGAAGCGATTGATTACATATCAGATCTACTTCCGAGACTTACAGATTCTCCATTCGGAAGCAACTCTAACCTTCGGAAGCAAAGTTTTGGCTTCGGAAGTAGGAATTGCCTTCGGAAGACAAGTTACCTTCGGAAATGTTTTCCACCCGGAAGAGAGATTCTACTGTGTAACGTAAATCTCTTAGGCCCCACACTGTAAAAAGCAAAGATTTTGTTAATGATGTCAGATTATTTAACTGATTTTAACCTTACCGCCACTGTCAATTCATCCACTTAACCATCACATCACCTTATCCTAACCTCCATTACCACCTTTCCACCCTCTTTTAAATAATCTCGACTGTTTAATTTCATCTTCCTACTTGCAATTTTACTGCCCTAGAAATTTCTCCTCTCCAACTTTACCCAAGCTCAAAATCATGTACATTCACCTTTCCCAAATGGCACTTAACCCTTAGCACAACCAAGTCGCACTTCTTGATTCTTCAAGAGATGCCGACTTCTCTGAAATCATCTCCTTTCTCACCCAATCAACCTACTACACTGCCCTTACCGTTAATGTCACACCCCAACCTTGACGGCGGAAACGTCGAGATGTGAGGGTTAAGATTGTTCACAGCCACATAACGCTATATTAAATTGTAAATATTATTATCATAAGTCTTGAAATAAAATACAATCATAATTCCCAAACAAGTAATAAGTTCGAATGCAACAAAACATAAAGTAAACTTTTTATTTCATTTACTAGGTCCAAATCCTAGATTATAGCATGCTTCAAAAAGATCACTTTAAGCTTGAGGTTGACCTGAAACATGATAAAAATAAGAGTCACCAAAAATAGTTGGTGAGTTCCAAGGTTTTCATACATAATATGAAAAAGAAAGTTACAAGTAGCAATTCATGTCATAGGTTATAAGCTAGTAAGGTTATAAAACACATATCGTTACAACCAAACCTCAACTGATTACAAGTATAAAAGATTGGCTAAGTGTATTTGGTTCCCTAGTGCACAAGCATACGGCTCCTAGGAGTCGGCAATACCTCGACTTTAGTACCAAATAGGCTTGTCAGGCCCAAAGATCTAAGACGTCGCCAGGCTAGCAATAGTTAATAATGTAAACAAACTATGTATCTCATATAAACACTTACAATACACAAATAACCATGACATAATAATAAGATGAATTGCATGTGCTTACAAGTCTCAAACGTTAATAAGTGTACAATGTATAGATAATCATGTTTCACCCCAAAGTAGTGTGAAATAAAGTAAAATGGGGCAAGGAAAACTCACATGACAATAAATATATAATGGCGATTAATAAGAATAATAACAAGCGTCGCTCCAAGGTGTATCATCACAAGACACCTAAATATATATATTTACAAGATTAAAGCTTTACAATAAATTTAACAAGGACTAAGAAAATCAACTTTGATGTCTGGGGTTTTGTTAATTATTATTGTTAAATAAGAACTCAATTATATTTTCATGGGAACGATTTTATTTATAATTTATATAAATATAAGAATCAGGAATATCTTTTATAATAATTTGGTAATGTTTATAAAGTTTAGATAATTTTATAATTAAATAAGAATGAACACAAATTAGACAATAATTTAAAGACCATGTTTGAAATAATAGTTCGTGTAAATTAAACTACTATTTAAAGTCTAAATTTTTATATAAAAAAAATATGCTAGCTATATTATTAACTTTAGGATATTAAATAAAAATATAAAGGTATTTTTATAAATAATTACAGAAAAATGATTAAATAGTTTCAAAAGAAACAAAGTTTATGAAAATGATTTTTCATAATTTTTAGAAATTTTTAATATTAAATTTGAAGGCCAAAAAGCATAAAAAAATTCTTTTTTTTAATAATACAGAGGGTGCCCGGGTTCGAACCCGGGACCTCTAAGTGGGGATGGGAGCGTTTAACCAGTGAACCAAGGCATCCAGCCGCGTTAATGGAATGGTTTTTATATTTTAAAAACACAATTTCAAGAGAGCCCCAAATCAGTAAGAACCCTAGAATGGGATTGATTAAATTGAACACCGAATCGAGGTTGATAATCAAATTAACCATGGGGCTTTTGTTCCCCATGCTTAAACGATCACTAACATGTAATTAACTTACTTTATTATGAGCCAATCGGTACGATTTACTTCGGTTTGTCTTCGGTTCTTTCGCGATGAACAGATGATAAGCAATTGATCGTTTGAGTAAATGACTCACGAATTGCTTTTATAGAGAGTTTAAAGGGTCGAAAGGAGTATTTGCCCCCTATTATATAGATTTGATTTGAGCGATTTAGTCCCGAACGGGTTTCGCCTTTGATTCGTTTGTTTCGGTTACGATTGGATGATTAACTGGTTATTAAACCCGAATTAAACTTCACACTTAGCTTTTCAGTGATTAATCGTGCGTTTCTAATCACTCAACGGCTCAATTCAACGGATTTCAAGTGTAATTACATGGTGGCTTTCGGTTTCGTGTGGTTTCTTAATGAAACCATTATTTCGATTGAGTTAACACCGGTTACGTATTCGATTAGTGCCCACGTTCGAAGTATTAGTTTTAATTCAGTCGAACCAAGCGTTTATTGGGCGTTTTGCCCTCGCCGGAGCTCGGCTGAGGGTGGCCGGACATTTGGCCGGAAAATCGAGGGTGAAAAGGGGAGGGGGTTTGGGTTTTGTAAATCTACATAAATGGTCCCTGAGGTTTAAAAGTTGCTATTTAATGTGCAAACCCTTCTTTAAGGTTTCTAAAATGACAACTAGGCCCCCTTGATTTTAAATCAAGATTTTATACATTTTAAGTTTACTAATTCCTTATTTTTAATAACCAAATTATTATAGTTGATGTTATTCTTAGTTTATTATTATTATTGTTATAATTTTTATTATTATTACTATTATTATTACATTATTAGAGTTGTTAGCAACATAATTATTATTGCTCTTATAATTATTTATTATTGTTATTATTGTTATTATTATTACCTCTTTAATATTATCATACTTATTAGGTGATTAGAAAATTAAAGGCAACAAAGAATACGCATAACAAAAATTCACAAGTTTCATAAATGACAAAATTAGCCCATACAAGAACTTTAACAAGATTAACTTTTACTTTAACAAAAATACGAGATGTTACAGTTAACCCCACTGTTTACTCCAACCAAATGGCCGAATTTTGGGGAAATGGTCAAGTCGAAACCCTAAATGGGATTCGTGTACTACGGTCCAGCATTTGTGGATAGGAGTTAATCGTCATTGAATAACTCATCAGGGAGCACCTTGAGCTTCATGATGAAGGAGCTCCTACTGAATTCCCTAAGGAAGATTTGGATAGCACTTATATCCTAATAGGATATGGTGGAGACATCAGCAGGTCGACAGTTTACAAGTTCAACTTCTCCTACAATTGGAAGTTCCTCCTGCATGTTGTTCTTCATTGCTTGTCCAACAAATCCTAGGGGACAGGATCAAATCCCTTATGAACTAGGATGCTTAGTTCATGGATTGGTGAGAGGCCTGCGCTTCAATTACTCACGATTTGTGTTTTCAAATCTGATAGGGAATCTGCAAAGGGAGAAATTCTTCATGTATCCTATATTCCTTCAACACATAATCAACTGTGAGTTGGACCAAAGCATGCTTGTCTGTGCAGCTGCTCTGATGTTCCCCACATGCGGCCTACCATCTTCAAGACCTTGAAGAAGATGTCCACCAACTTCACTGGAAGTCACACTGCTCTGCTTCCAGGTATGATTGAGCGCATAGCTCTTGGTGACATCCCTGTTCACCCCACAGGTGATGAACCCACACCAGCAACCACCACCACAATGCAAACACTACCTTCTCCACCCATCACCATCACTTATCAAAGACGCCCCAAACGAACCCTTGTTCAATCTACTCTGATTGAACAAGCCCCTCCTGTTCAATCCAAAAAGACTAGAGTGGAAACATGGGCTCCCACTCAGTCAGAGGTCTCTCCATCCTTCTCTTTTGACCTCAATTTGGGTTTTGAGTCTCCTCAGTCTCAAACCCAGGAGCTCGATTCCCAAACCAACAGCCCTCAGAATGAGTATCTACACTCTTCTGAGCAGCCAACAAGGGACAGCCCCACCAGAGGCTCAATGCCTGTAGACATTGACCAAAGTCCCGAGTCAGTAGGCTTAACCTCCTTATCTTTCACTGACCTTCTATTCAAAACTGATGAAGAGATAACATCTCTCCATGGCAATGAAGTTGATCCATAATACCCTCTTCAAGATCAACAGAGCCTGGAGAAATCCCTTATCTCTAGCCCCCATCAGCAACCAATATCTGAGGTGAGTCCCACTGATGTGGAGGGGACTCATGTAGATTCATCTGCCACTACAAAAGGTGCCTCAATGGACCTTGTGGACAGTGGTAACATATCTCAGACTGAATCTACGACAACCGAGCCCTTTGATGACTTTGAAAGAGACATCATTGAGCATGGGAAACTAGGGTGCCAAGAAACCATATTTGGTGGTGAGGCTGAAAATACTAGGTATGTTACCTCATCTCTTCGTGATTCTTCAAAAGAAGATGAGGGTAGAATTCAACTCCTTGTTAAAGACCTTCTATCTAATGTCTCAAACCTTGAAACCTTGGTTAGGACTTTAGAAGCAAGGTCTGCCACTCAGCAACTTGAGATTGACAATCTCAAGGCTCAACTAGCTGAGAAACAGGCAGAGAGGTCTGTTAGGCATGTACCTATTCAGGTCTCATTGACTTTTTCCTCTAGCTCATCTAGCTCTCAAGATGATGCTAGCAAAAAAGGAGAGAATGTTCAAAGACAAACACATGAGGAACCACAGAGCCGACCTTCAACTTCAACATCTTCTTTTCCCATCATCACAGTGACTGAGCCATCTCAAGTCATTCTTCAGATTGACCCAAGGATGCTCAGTGATCTCTACAGACTCTTCACAAAGTTTCTGTTAAGATCCTCCTTTGAGCAGCCAAGCCATGATGCTGCAATGATCTACTTTGGAGCAAAAGAGCTTCAGAGGTTGACTGCACCTTCTACCACTGTGGAAGAAGTTGGTCAACCTAAGCTCCACATGGAACCTAAGATTCAATTCGAAGGGGAAATGGGGACTGATGGCCCAGCAACTGAAATAGTTAGGACATAATTTGCATCTCCTTCTGCTTCCGAAGCTGAAGTTAAAGCCTCAGAAGAACAAGCTGAATCTTCCGAAGCTGAAATGGTAGCTATGGAAGGACTGTTTAAAATGTCCGAGGAACTGAACATCACAGATGCAATCCTTGAAATGGAATCTGAGGTGAACATCAAGGACCCTCTGAATCAATCTCCATCCCAGACACCATCTCTGCCTCTCTCACAATCAGAAACCTCTCTCCAAGAACCACCACAGTCAGGATCTTCAAAAGACAAAGGAAAAAGGAAGATGACTGCGGAAGAGCTTCAGGAAGAGGAGAAGATGAGAAACTCAATAAGAAAGAAAGACTTCAAACTGAGAAGTGCTAGCTGCCAGTACAAAAGCAGCTGCATCCAATCAGGAGGCTGTCATCAATAAAAAGAGAGAGGAGATCATTGACAAGCTCATTGAGTTGGGAGCTGCCAATAAAGAAACACTCCTGCTACCATTAGAGGAGTTGGTGGATCTAGAGAAGGCAACCAGGCTGAAACTTGAAGAAGAAGCCAGGTTGGCCTTGGAGATAGAGGAAGAGAAACAGAAGGAGGCTGAATTACAGCTAAGGAGAGACAGGGTGAACTTCCTACTCTCCAGAGGCTTTGATCTTAAAGAACTTTCTCCACACAATGATGATACGATCCTCTGGCTCTACAACAAAGAGTAGGATCAAATGGAGAAAGAAAGGAAGAAGGCTGCAAAAGAAAAGGCCAGAGAGAAGAAGAAGAAGGAAGAAGAAGCCAGGGTCACTGCCTCCAAGAAGCTCACTGAGAAGGCCTGGATGAAGGACTATCTTCGGGCTCATGGATTCTCTGAAAGCCAGGTGGGTCCCATGTCTGAAAGGACACTCCAACGGATTGTCAGTGAAATTAAGGCTGACATCCGGATGGGGAAAAGGAAAGAGATGTATAGAAGGGTAAAAGGGATGACCTTCACTGCTACCACCCAACCACAACTGAACATTCACACTTACCTTTCACGATTAAACCTGAACCTTTCACGCCTGAACCCACATCACTACCCACACCTACTCCCTCACCTCAACCACCTAAACTTCCCATCATTCATCCTAAAACACTAGCCAAAACCTCTGAACCTAAACCTACCCAATTACCATCCAAACCATCCTTTCAGCCTTCTCAACATCTCTCTTTTGAGGAGTTTAAGGCAATCAAGACGAAGCTCACCACTGTACTACTCTGAGCGAAGTCTCTTGTGTAGAAGACTCTGTCAACATCACTATGTTGATGATCTTCAAGTTCCCTCACAAGAGACAAATTCCTTGATCTGCCTAGAGGAACTTTGGACCAGGCTTGTGAGACTTCTGGGCCTCAACTCAGACTCTTTGATGATGAAGAGAAGAAGCTCAGAAGGAAACTGGTGACTCTACTAGATACATGGAAAGAGGACAAGATTCCTAGTCAGTCTCTTGTGCCTATAAGGAAGATAATCCAGTGGAGGTTCGATGAACCTTCTCACAACTTTGTTGGACCAAAAGAACCAATGAGCCAGATCAGAAAAACCTTTAAGTCCCACAGACATCATAAAAACTGAAGTGGTCTACAACAGTTGAAGACAAAGTCTGAAGACAACTACTGAAGACAAAGTCTGAAGACCAAGTTCTCAGAAGTTGTCACAACAGCTGAAGTAGTTCTTTTCAGTAGTTGTGATGGTTACTTTTCAGTAGTTTCTAATTAGTAGTTTTATTTTATGTAAAACACCTTAAGTTCTTACACTTCAGATGTTATAACTTCAGTAGTTGTAATGTTAGCTTATACTTAGCTTTTTGTGAAGGTGTCCTCAGTTTGTTGTGGACATCTTCAGTAGTTTAGTCTACTTTCAGTTGTTTGTATAAATCAGTTAGCTGTCACTATCAAGTGACGTCAGCTGATGTCACATTCCTTTATAAAAGGAATGTTGACCTAATTTCTTTGCAAGTGGAAGCTTGTGCGTGAATGAAAACATTCTCTTTACAGAAAACTTTCTCTCTCTATAACCGTCACTGTTTGATTGAATATTCATATTATTCTTGCTTAAATTTCATCTATTCTTGTTTCATTCCGCTGTAAATCTTAATCTAATTGATCAAACTAGATCGCGATCCTTTCAAATGGTATCAGAGCTAGATTAATCATTGATCGATTTAACAATTGATTATTGAAATTGCTCTTTTGATATCTAAGTTTGATCAAATTAGCAAATTTGCAAGAATTGGTTATAGAGTTTGATATTCTGTTGCTTCCGATGAACTAATTTGAGATTCGTCTTGTTTCAAACTGAGTTGTTGAGTTTTTGAGCTAGATCTGTTAAAATTTCATTGAACCTGTTTGAATCGGTGAAAATGGCTACATCAATCAATGATCCTCACAATACTGGCTCCTCAACAAAGCCTCTGATGCTTGTTAGGAGTGAGTATAACATATGGCAACGTCGAATGCTCCATCACCTGTCTGTCAATAGTTCAGGTTGTTGGAAATCTGTGGTTCATGGACCATATAAGCCTATGGTGAGTAATCCGGAAACCAGTGAGATGGTTCCGAAGAAGAAAGAGCAATACTCAGATGAAGATCTGAAATTGTTTGAAATTGATGCTAAATACCATGGAATTCTGGCCATGGCACTGCCTAATGAAATCTATTCTAGACTTATGCATCATGAAACTGCTCTGAAAGAACAATTTGGAGGAACTGATGAGGTCTTGGCAAACAATAGAGAGATCCTTGCCCAGAAATATGAGACATTCTCTCATAGAAAGGGTGAGTCACTGACTCAACAGTTTGAGCGATTTTCCTGTTTGATATCTGAGCTAAAAATGGTTAAACATGAATATACAAATAGTCAGATGAACAATAGATTCCTTAGATCCCTGCCTGAGAGATGGGACACATATACTATTGTCCTATGCTCCAGTGCAAATCTGGACAATCTATCTCTCATCCAACTTCATGGGAAACTGTTAACATTTGAAAGAGAGATAGAACAGAAAAGGAAATTGGCTTCATTTGGGAAGCTCATTGATGATTTTGTACCAGGGAATACTGCTCTGGTCGGCCATGAGTCAGAATATGCTGCATCAGAAAGTTCTTATGATGAGCATATAGATTTCTCTTCAAACAGTGGAGATCCTGCTTTTGTTGGTGTTGATAGTATTTCAGGGAGTAGTAGTGATAATTTGTGCTTTTTGATGGATGTTTTGAAAGGAATTGCTGATGATGATCTGGAAGAGATAGATATTTTGAGCCAAATGGCATTAATCAATATCAGATCTCAAAAATTTACAAAAGGACAGGTAGAAAATTTCCTGGTCTCTTTGGAAATATCAAAGTTGGTTTTGACAAGAGCAAGTTGAGGTGTCATAAGTGCCATTGACTTGGACATTTTGCAAGAGAATGTAGATCATCTGGATCTAATTCTTCTGCACCCTTTGTGACCTTTCCATGCAATAGCTCACAAAACAAAGGGCAACATTCTACCAGTTCTGGTCATCATTCACAAACTCAATCATCTCCTGCATATTTTGTCCCTCAAGGTCCAATGCCATATCCTTATCCCTGTTTTTACATGCCTCAGTCTAGTCAGGTTCAAGTACCCATAGCTCAACAACCACAAGCCCTACTTGAGCCTCAACCATCTTAATCAAATCAACAATCTTAATCTCAATCACATCAAAGCTTTTTCACACCTGGAGTTGTGACTGGAGTAGCTTACCAGATGATCTTTCTGGTTATCCTGAACATTGTTTTCTAGTGCGGTCAACATGGTGGTGAAAATCCTTTTGGAAATCTTGCTTATGGCCCTGGATTCTACTGATGGTTCATGCTCAAATGCTTCATCATCACAGGTACCACAGGTATCTTCTGAGGCTAAGGCCAAGTTGTGTTTTGAGTCATGCATAGCTGCTTTTGCCTCAATTAGAGAAGCAAATGTAGCTTTATTAATCAAAATCTTGACCTAGAGAAAGTGATTTCCAAAAGAATAGCTGAGTTTGAGTCTGTCTTAAATGAAAAAGATGATGAGATTTACAAATTAAAATGCCAAATCACTGATGAAAAGGCAAAGGTAGAGGTCATTTTAGAGAATCATAAGAATCTCAAAGAAACACTTGCAGCTACTCAAGTAGAGTGTGAACATGGGTAACATCCTGCAAGGGGTTTGAAATGCTTCTCAGCAAGCAAACAGCTTCAAATGTGAAGTTTGGGATTGGGTATAATCACACTGTACCTCCTACAGATTTTACTCCCAAGATAGAAGTAAAATCTGAAGGTGAAAGCAATTCCCAAATCACATCATCATGTGTCTCATCCTCAAGTGATAATCCAAAATCAGAGCATGAAGTCAGTATTAGTACCTCAGCTAATCAATCTGCTGATGGTCTCACTGCTAATAAACACATGATCAAAGAAAAACTAAGCACTTCAGTTGTTGTCTCACAAAATATTCAAAGTACTAAAGGGCAAGTAACAACACCTGAAGAGCATTTCAAACCAAATGAAAACAAACATGGTTTGACAACTGCTGAAGAGTCTATCAGGAAATCCAAAAGTACTGATAGAAAACTTCTGAAGAACAAATCTTCAGTTGTTACAAATCCTTTAGTACTTAACATAAGTACTGAGAGGAAGAAAGTACTGAAGAACACACCTTCAGTAGTTTCATCTTCTTCAGTAGTTGAACAACAGAAGATGAAGAAAAAGCCATATGAAATATGTGGTCTATTCAATCATCTCACTGATGAATGTTGGTACAAAAAGGGTTCCAAATTCAATAAAGATAAAATCATTAAAAGGAAAATTAATAAAATGAAAGATGAATTTGACACCAAGTTTGTACCACAAACATCTCAAACTGATAACCCAAAGTTCTTACAAAAATCTAAAAAGAAAGAAGGGGTTTATCATAAAACAGCTGAAAATATTCCTCAAGGAATATCAAAACAACAGACTAAGTCTGTGTTTTTCAAAAAGGAGGACATGGTGTGTCACAGGAACCATCACAAACAAGTACTGATGTGTCTGCTGAACTGAAGGCTTTAACAACCAATCAGACACAACTTGTTATGATGGTTCAACATCTGTTGGGGAGAGTTAACCAATAGATGTACCTGTGATTAAACCACTGAAAAGGAAAACTAAGCCAAAATCAAAGGAATCCTTTTCAGCACCATCTCCATCTTCAAAGGCTGTTAATCATGACAAATCAATTAGTATAAAATTTGTTGATGAGAACAGACCCAAAACCAAAATGGTTTAGGTCTCAAAAGCTAACTAGTTTCTTGTGACAAATGCAAGGTTCTTCAGCATGCCATAGAAGCATCTGGTATGTGGACAGTGGAGGATCTATGCATATGACAGGGAGCAGTTCTCTTCTTCATGACTACTCTCAAGGAAAGAAGGGATTTGTATCTTTTGGTAATGATGCTAAGGGTTACATCATCGGCAAAGGCTTTGTGTCAAATGGTGAGATAAGATTTGATGATGTTAACCATGTGGAGAATCTCAAGTACAACTTGTTGAGTGTCAGTCAAATGTGTGATAAAAGGCATGTTGCACTTTTCACCAGCCAGAACTGTCTGATTCTGTCTTCCAATGTTTTGAGAATGATTGACAAGATATTGGATGAATATACTCTCCTGAAGGCCAACAGGATTGGAAAAGTATATGCCTTAGACTTATCAAAGAAAATTGATCTAAAAGGCCATCCATGTCTGTTCTCCAAGGCCTTTCCTCAAGAATCTGAACTATGGCACAGAAGGCTTGGTCATATGAATCTTAAAAACATGAACCAGCTTATCCCTCATGGTTTAGTGAGAGGTCTATCATTAAAGGAGTTCAAATGTGATGACAACTGTTCTGCTTGTTTAAAAGGAAAGCAACACAAAGTATCATTCCCTCCAATAGAAGAACCAAAGTCCACTGCCTGCTTGCAATTACTGCATATGGATCTTTTTGGTCCAGTAAGAGTGATGAGCATAGCAAAGAAAAAAATACTATCTGGTAATTGTGGATGATTATTCCAGATTTGTATGGACCTTCTTCTTACATTCAAAAGACGAGGCTGGTCAAATCATCATCTACTTTGTGTTGTATGTGGAAAAGCAGTACTCCCTTCCAGTCAAGTGTGTGAGGAGTGATAATGGCATAGAATTTAGAAACCACACACTTGATGAATTCTATTTATCTAAGGGAATCAAGAGGCAGTATAGCATTCCAAGAACTCTTGAAAAAAATGGAGTGGTGGAGAGAAAGAACAGGACCCTTATTGAAGCCGCAAGGTCAATGTTGGCTGATTCTGGTTTGCCACTAACCTTTTGGGCTAAAGCTGTCAACACAGCTTGCTATGTGCAAAATAGAGTGTTAGTAAATTAGAGGTTGATGAAGACTCCTTATAAAGTGTTACATCATTTGGCCCCTGTGATTTTCTTTTTAGAGCATTTGGGTGTCCCTGTTATATTCTTAACACAAAGAATCCACTTCAGAAGTTTGAATCAAAGGTGGATGCAGGGTACTTTGTTGGGTATTCATCTACTTGCAAGGCATGTAGAGGTTTTAATTGCAGAACAAAGATAGTTGAAGAAACCTTGCATGTAAAGTTTAATGAATCTCCAAAGGATAACCACAAAACCCTGTGGAGTTATTTGATTTGGGCATACTGCAATATGTTCCTTATTAGTCTCCAGCCGTTGCAGATTCTGTGAATCTATCATCGCCTGCAACTAGTCATCCATCTGGTGACACAAATGCAAGTTTTAGTGATCACCTGTCTGAGTCTACTAACTTGATGTTCCTGTAGCTTCAGCAGTTCCATCCACAACAAATGCTGATGAGATCTCTGAATCCTCTACTTCATTTGAATTGCCATCTCATTCTAGGTTTCAAGAGTCTGGATCAACATCTGTTGCTGTTGAATATCCTACAAACACTTGCACAGATCTTATTGAGTACCAAGAACTGAAGAATCACCCCATGTCTCAGATCATTGGTGACATTAATGCTGGTGTTTCAACTAGACGTCAATTGTCCAATTTCTGCTTTTATGCTCTCTTCATCAGTCATCAAGAGCCAAAGAACTATCATATTGCATTAAGAGACAATGGATGGGTTGAAGCCATGCAACTTGAGCTTCTTCAGTTTCAAAAGCAGCAAGTGTGGGAACTGGTTCTTCTACCCCAAGGTAAGTGTGCAATAGGAACTAAATGGGTGTTTAGGAATAAAACTGATGAAAAAGATCAAATTGTTAAGAACAAGGCCAGACTGGTTGTATAGGGGTTTTCACAAGAAGAAGGTATTGATTATGATGAAACCTTTGCCCTGTAGCCAGACTGGAGGCAATCAGATTGTTCTTAGCTTATGCTGCTTTCATAATCTTAAAGTTTTTCAAATGGATGTCAAAAGTGCATTCTTATATGGTAAAATAAAAGAAGAAGTTTATGTGTGTCAACCACCAGGTTTTGAAGATCATAAACATCCAGATTGGATGTATAAGCTTGATAAGGCTCTTTATGGATTAAAACAAGCTCCCAGAGCCTGGTATGAAACACTGTCTAACTTTCTTCTTCAAAACAATTTCACTAGAGGCTCCATAGATAATACTTTGTTCATTAAGAAAGTAGGCATGCATAAGCTCCTTGTTCAAATTTATGTAGATGATATTATTTTTGCATCCTCTGATCCGCAGTTGTGTGATGCCTTTACTAAGTTGATGCAACAAAAGTTTGAAATGAGTGCCATGGGAGAATTACAGTTCTTTCTGGGTTTGCAAATCAAACAAATGGCTGATGGAACTTTTTTCATCAGTCAAAATATACAAAGGATCTGTTGAAAAAGTTTGATTTACAAAATTGTAAGCCTTGTTCTACTCCCATGTGCAACATCACACAAGTGGATGCTGATCAGAAAGGTGAAGCAGTTGATGAAACTCTTTACAGATGTATGATTGGTTCCTTGATGTACCTTACAGCTTCTAGACCAGACATTATGTTTGCAACTTGTGTCTGTGCTAGATTTCAGGCTTCACCTAAAGTATCCCATATGATTGCAGTCAAAAGGATCTTTAGATACTTGCAAGGAACTCAATCTCTAGGACTTTGGTATTCCACTGGGCACTCTTGCAAATTAGTTGCTTTCTCTGATAGTGACTATGCAGGGTGTAAATTAACCAGAAAATCAACTCCAGTGGATGCCAATTTCTAGGCAATTGTTAGTTTCTTGGCAGAGTAAGAAACAAACTTCAGTTGCTACATCCACTACTGAAGCAGAGTACATTGCTGCTGCAAGTTGTATATCTCAGGTACTCTAGCTTCAGAATCAATTACTGGATTATGACATTACAGAGACTAAGACTCCTTTACTGATGGACAGTGCTTCAGCTCTTTGTATTGTTAAGAATCCTGTCCAGCATTCTAGGACCAAACATATTAAGATCAGACATCATTTTATCAGGGATTATTATGAAAAAGGTTTGATTGATCCAAAGTTTGTTCCTAGTGCTGATGAGCTTGCAGATATATTTACTAAGCCTTTGGACAGTGCAACTTTCCAAACTAGTGCTAAGGCTTGGTATGCTACAGCTTGAATGATTTGACAACTATTAATGATCTCAGTTCACAAGTACTGATGAGCATTAGTATACAGCTGTCAAAAATAAGTACTGATAAGTTATTTTATCTTCAGCAGTTTTCATAACTACTGAAGACTAAATTACTTAAAGTACTGAAGTAATTTATTTGTTGAAAAGCACTGATGTAGTTACAACTACTGATGTGGTTACAACTACTGATGTCTGTTCTAACAGATAAGTACTGATGACCAATGAAACATCTGAAAATCAGAGTCTGCTGAGTAAGTGTTAAGGTCAATGAAACAACTGAGATTGTGAATTGATGACAACAACTGATGAGAATTTTACTCTTCAATTGTTTCAAATAACTGTTGTTTCATTTCAAAACAACTGAAGCCAAAACCAAGTCTTCAGTAGTTTCAAACTACTGATGACTAACACCAAGTCTTTAGTTGTTTACAACATATGAAAGTTAAAACCATGTCTTCAGTCATTTTCTAACAACTGATGACTAACACCAAACTTTTAGTTGTTTCTTTCAGCCGTTTCATAACCTATAAATACCTAACCCTAACTTCAAACTTTTCATAAGTCGTTTTCCGAACGTTCATCTTCCATTAATGGCGACCATGCAAATCAAACCACGACACAACTGTGTTGCCTACCTCACAAAATCGGCCTTTTGGACTAAGTTTGATGCTGCCATTGATCTAATGGTTGATTCCCCTATCAAACTGCTTTTCTTCTGAATCCAACCATCTATCCCGATACCCTTCACCAATTCTGGACAAATGTCACTGTCCATACTGGTGAGAATATCACTCTCCAGTCGTTTGTAAACAAGAAGAAGGTGGTCATCACTCCTGCTATCATTCGCCAAACCCTAGATCTGAATGATGCCACCTTTGTCACCGAATACCAGAAAAGCACCACTGATCTATCATTCATCAACCATGGGTATGAGGGCGACCTAAGTGCTACCACCATTCTGAAGAAGCACTTCCATGATGCTGAACGCCTAATCTTTCATATGATCAATGTTTGCCTTGCCCCCAAATCCTCTTCATGGGATCAAATGTCATCCAGGTGGCAGCAGGTATTGTATTCTCTCCTTAAACTCCAAAGCTTAAATTTTTCTAAAATTATATTTTTGGAATTAAAAGATCTGGCAATGAAACCTGTGGCTAACAGATGGATATTATATCCAAGGTTTCTTATGGCCATAATCATCAATCAATTAAAATCTGATGGCCCTGTTGGCCTTGGAGTCCCTGCTGTGGTAGTTTTGCCTGAGGTATACTCCAAGCACAACTCTGACCCACAACTCAAAGAGGCTACCAAACTGCTAAAACCCAAGCAGAAGGAACCCACAGCCTCATCTCCAGATCCAAAGTCCCCTCTAAACCACAATCCAAACAAACCAAAAAGGCTACTCAGGGAGTTGAGTCCCCTGATGATGCCCCTCAACACAAAGGCAAGATGAAACTACTGGTAGTAATCCCCCTGTAGTTTCCAAGACTCTACCAGCTGAAACCGCTTAGGTATCCTCTCAACAGGATCCTGATGCAACCAAAAATGGGGAAACCACATTACTGGAATCTCTCTCACTTGAGAGATTGCCATTGAAGAGCACCATTCACCCAGGTGCAATCTTCTTCACACTTATCTCCCACTAAAGCCACCCCTACAAGCCCAACAGTGGTTAATGCACAAGTGCTGACTCAACTACATTCCTCTAACCCTCCCCAGAAATCTATTACCACTAGGAAAACCTCAACAGTTGAGGGAGAGGATTATAATGTGGCTGATAACCCATAGCATAGGGATTACAGAGTTCAATCTCCCTGTGTAGAGGAGGAGATTCGAACATTTAGTGAGGCTGCCTCTTCTCCTGTTTGAGCACATGAACATGATGAAGGTGGTATCGTCTCTAAGACCTCACCAGAGGCAACTGCCAATGAAGGACATAATCCTGAGGTAGGAAGTCCCCAGTTCCAAGAAATAGGGGCACATGTGAATACTGATCTACACTCCGCACATGTTCATCCTGATTTAATCAGGAGG
This sequence comes from Flaveria trinervia, assembly GCA_025506515.1. Taxonomy (NCBI): domain Eukaryota; kingdom Viridiplantae; phylum Streptophyta; class Magnoliopsida; order Asterales; family Asteraceae; genus Flaveria; species Flaveria trinervia. The sequence goes on along the minus strand of CM046456.1, from coordinate 17,434,379 downwards.
TCAGATGATTCAGCAAAGACTGATGATGACCTGGCTTTTTCTTTGATGTTCTAGCCCACAACACCATTCTTGAGGCTGAGGTATGCAGACTACAAGAACTGCTTGCCAAATTGTCACAAGAATCAAGTCCATCTGCCCAAATTCACCCACAGATGGCAGCTTCTTCTGAAGCTCTCCCAAACACTGAGCCACTCCCAACAACTATGCCACCAGCCTCTGATTCAGGCACCATTTCTCAGGGATAGAACCCCTCTGAGCAAATGGTTGCTGCCTTTCAATCCTCCTTACCTCTCATCACTTCCATCATCACTAACATTGTGCATCAAGCCATTGATGAGAGGCTTTCCTTAAATTTCAAACCTTAGTTGATGATGCTGTTTCTAAGAGACTTTCTGACATTCAAACCCCTGAACCCAATGCAACCAAAAAGGGGGAGTCTAAGTCAGTGAAAGCAGACAAAAGAAAGAGAGTTGAAGAGGAAGAAGAAAAAGAGATGAAAGAAAAGGAGATGATCACATACAAGAGAAACAAGAGTGCTGAAAAGACTGAAGATGAGAAAAAGTTAGAAGAACTGATCAAAGAAGCTGATGAGCAACATAGCAGATCTATGGATAAGATCATTGCTTCAGACAAGGTTTTGACACAGCCAAACTTGACTCTGAAATTAGAAGGCTAGAGATTCAAGAGATTGAGCATAGATGGGCAAGTTGTAGTGAGAAAGAAAGGGAAAGGCTGGAAGCTATGATAAGATTCATATCAAAGCATTTGGGAAGATCAATCATTGAAGTTAAGTCATGGTCCAGAGACAGTATTTTGGAGATAACCACCAGAATCTGTTCTTCTGAAGTATTCAACAAAGGATTGATCATAGAAGCTCTTGATGAAGCTGGCGCTGGGAAAAGGTCTGATATGGCAAAGTTATCCAAAGCCTCACTCACAACCAAGATGCTAGAACAACCTGTACAATCTCCCACACCAAAGCAACCAACTTCACAACCCTCAAAACCAACTCCTTTACCCAAGAAACCTACTCAAACCACTACCAATGATACACCAAGAGGAAGAGAAGGGTGTTGAGGATGGAAGAAGAAGAAGATGATGATGAGGATGATAGTCTGCCAATCTCTGCTGTTCTTAAAATAAAGATGCCTGAGCCCAGGAGTCAACCAACAACAATCACACCTGACATCCAAAGGCAAATGGTAAAAGTCAAACTTGAAGAAGAAGAACAACACAAACAACATGATGAGCAACTGTTAAGGATGGTTGATAAAGAGTTTCCTAAGTCTTCATCCATACAAGCTATGAAGAAACATGCTCAGAGGTTGTATGCTCTCAGATTCACATTTCAATATCAGAAAAAGAGAGTGAGAATTTGGCCTGACCCCAGAGTAAGTGACAGAATTCATAAAAAGAATATTCCAAGTCGATACAATGGCCAAGTAAAGAAGACTGTAGATGCTGTGATAATGCTGGCCAAGTCGATACAATGGCCAAGTAAAACAAAATGGTGAAGAAGGGGTTGATCTACAAGAAGCTTGAAGAAATAAGAAGAAACGAGCTCCAGTTGTTACTTGAAGGTACTCATCCTGATGAGTTTGCATACAGAGAAATAACTACTATGGAGCTAAAGAATGGAAAGAATGTTAAATACTTATCAGAGTACTATGGGCTTGAGTTCTTCTTTGAAAGTGAAGCTGAAGAACTCACAATGGAAGAACAAGCTGTATTCCTTGTCCTATGTTAGAGAGTCTTACAGACTCATCATTGGGAAGTAGGTCTCATGGATGCCGTAACAGCTCTGTGTCCAATTCCCCAAGACAGAGTTCCCATTCATTCTTTGCCAATCAAACTTTCTGAAACCTCTTCCCTGGTCTGAGCTTAATTTGGTGACTTTTGAGCTGATCTAGAAAATGTTTCTGCCAATAAGTGGGACTTTAATAATCTTAAAGGTTTTGGCTGCATTGGTTCAGGGGGCATTTGTTGGACCAAAAGAACCAATGAGCCAGATTAGAAAAACCTTTAAGTCCTATAGACATCATAAAAACTGAAGTGGTCTACAACAGCTGAAGACAAAGTCTGAAGACAAAGTCTGAAGACAAAGTCTGAAGACAAAGTCTGAAGACAAAGTCTGAAGACAAAGTCTGAAGACAAAGTCTGAAGACAACTGCTGAAGACAAAGTCTGAAGACCAAGTTCTCAGAAGTTGTCACAACAGCTGAAGTAGTTCTTTTCAGTAGTTGTGATGGTTTACTTTTCAGTAGTTTCTAATCAGTAGTTTTATTTTATGTAAAACATCTGAAGTTCTTACACTTCAGATGTTATATCTTCAGTAGTTGTAATGTTAGCTTATACTTAGCTTTTTGTGAAGGTGTCCTCAGTTTGTTGTGGACATCTTCAGTAGTTTAGTCTACTTTCAGTTGTTTGAATAAACCAGTTAGCTGTCACTATCAAGTGATGTCAGCGATGTCACATTCCTTTATAAAAGGAATGTTGACCTAATTTCTTTGCAAGTGGAAGCTTGTGCGTGAATGAAAACATTCTCTTTGCAGAAAACTTTGTCTCTCTATAACCATCACTGTTTGATTGAATATTCATATTATTCTTGCTTAATTTCGTCTAATTCTTGTTCTATTCCGCTGCAAATCTTAATCTAATTGATCAAACTAGATCGCGATCCTTTCAGTGGTGAAGTCAATAAACTCAATGCAACCTCTCTGCTACACTCCAGCAGGTTCAACATTGCTAAGCTAGCAGAGAAGCCATTCTCCAACCCCTCCAACTCTGAAACTGCTGCACTCATCAAAAATCATCTCAGCAGTCCTCATCTAGCTGAGTTAGCTGCAAAGGCAAAGATTGAAGAAGAGTTGAAGTTGAGAAGACAGAAAGACAAGGAAAGATCTCCCACCAAAGGTGCTGCCTTTCTACAGATGGTGGAAGGCCCTGAATTGGAACCTATAGTTTGATGAGAATATGATTACAGTTCCCATCAACTAACTCTTTTCAAAGGGCAAAAACAAAAGGTACATGTTATCCAAGGTGACAGACTGGATTTCCTGTCTACCAAGGATATGTACAAGCTTCTCAGCACCACATCAGGGAAGAACAAGGAGACAGACAAATATTTACTCTCCTTGGTGCTGAATGTTTTGAGAAGTCGAGACAAGTGAAGTTTTGGTAGCATCAGCCTAGGGGGAGTTTGTTGGATCAAGAAGAAGGCTAATACACCAAAACTATGTCACTTAAGTTATTTTGGTGCTGTATGCAAAGGCTTCTGAAGCTTAACATGGAACTTCCGAAGGTTGTAAAGTTCTTCCGAAGACAAAGTAAAAGATCAACTTCTGAAGACAGAACTCTACTTCTGAAGACAGAACTCTACTTCTGAAGACAGAACTCTACTTCCGAAGACAAGTGCATACTTCTGAAGTTCAAGTCTTAGAAGAATAAAGTAAAGACCACCTCCGAAGTATGATGAAAAAAAGAAGTTTTCAAGCCTTGGAAGAAGCAGCCTCTTCCGAAGTATAAGTGGCTTCGGAAGTACTTACTCTTTCGAAGCCATTTAACCTTCAGAAGACACTGCTATGAACCAGTGGACACAAGTATGGTCTCTGACACTCCGCTGCAGACTTCTGATACAGCATGGCTTCTTCCTAAAGAGCCATGTTGTTGACCATACTTTATTCTACTGTTTACCTTTTTATGATAGTACATGTTACCAACTTTAGTTAGTGACAAAAGGTAAGTCAAGGACATGTTCTGACACCATATATCAGATAGGACTTTATCCGAGATACCTTAAGCTATAGTCTTGTAGTATAGGCTTTAGCTAAAGGATCCCAGCTGGTATCAAAGTATATCCGGCTATAGATAGTATTATATATAGGTTCTCCTTGTAACTCATGGTAAAAACATCATCTGCTTGTAAGAGTCTTGTATTTTGAGTTGAGAATCAATATATAAAAGTATCTTGAAAATTATCTTTCCATGTTCTTTATTACTTTCTATATTGTGATCAGCTTTTATTGATTCTTCTTATACCCGAGTGTTGTTCTAGGTGAGTTTGAGAGAAAACATTGTGTTTAAGTGCCAAACACCAATCCTGCATAGTTTGACTAAAATATTTGGATTTACGTTTCTCTTGTATAAAAATTTAGTGTGTTTGGTTTGTGATACATAAAATTTGTTGTAATTTCTCAAAGAAATTAAAATTTGAAAGAATTGCATCTGAACTTGAAATTTGTCAAAATAATTTATATTATAATGTATTTTGAATCTCTTAAAGGATTGTGGAATTGTATTTAGATGTCAAACTGTAATCAGACTGTCTGTAACGTTACAATTCGCTCTTCCCACTAACAATCACAGTCAGCATGCCGCATCAGCTTTCCACTCACTCCCACTCATTTTTCCCATAAACACATTTTACCACGACGCTACACCATAACTATCCTTCCCTTAAACACTTATAAAAAAACCATAAAGAACACAAACCAACACACATTAATCAAGTAGGCCCCACTTTAGCCATCCTTGGGGCGCCCTTGGGGAAGGGCGATAGACGAACGGGCGAGCATGGACGACATGCAACAACGCTGCCTATCTGACAGACGGTGAAAAGCGACGACGAGCATGGGTGTTTTTGCTTGCATGATGAATGGTCTTATAAATAAAATAGAATATATCACCCTCCGTGATCCCCTCACCTACCAATCACCGTTGTTGCCACAATCAATTGGTGGGGGAGGGTACAATGATGTTTTACAGTGGTCGATGATGTTTTACAGCGGGCGGTGATGGGTTGCGATAGTTCACAGAGGAGGGTTAGGGGTAATGAGGGGTGGCATTGGTGACAATGCCCATGGTTGTGGCGGTCGAAGGCGAGTGACGACATCAATGAGCAATGGTAACAACAGTTGGTGGCCTATAATGATGACAACAACTACGAGGGGGTTGTGGTTGCAATGACAACGAGTGCTCGAGATTTCGTTTCTTTTGTTGTATTCCTTTGCAATATAAGATGAATATGACATTCACTTGGGATTTGAGCGAATAATTTAAATTTTAATTTCATTTTTCAATTCCTTTTTTAACCAAATATACAATAAATCGAATCGAAATTTCAATTTCAACAAATTTGACGAACCAAATACATTAAAAAAAAGAAATTCAGATTCTAAGTTATTGCAAGTCCTCAACCAAACGGTTTGAAAAATGCTCAAAGAACTTAAAAAATGGTCTAATATCCAATATACATGCATATGCAATTAGAAAGGTAGTAAAACACATGAATCTTATAAAAGAATATCTCTTACACCTTCCAGATTTTCTAAGCATTTTATGTTATTTTATTCTTCACCACCAAAATCAAACAATCATTTTTCTAAAGAAACGTTATGGTTTTAACACTTAAAAAAGAATGGGAAATCTTGAGAAACAAGAGGATGAGACACAGCATACATCTTTTAAGTTTTCTAGCATTGCTCTTTGCAGAAAACTTTCTCTCTCTATAACCGTCACTGTTTAATTGAATATTCATACTATTCTTGCTTAAATTTCGTCTAATTCTTGTTCTATTCCGCTGCAAATCTTAATCTAATTGATCAAACTAGATCGTGATCCTTTCAATGGTGAAGTCAATAAACTCAATGCAACCTCTCTGCTACACTCCAGCAGGTTCGACATTGTTGGACCAAGAACCAATGAGCCTGATCAGAAAAACCTCTAAGTCCCACAGACATTACAACTACTGAAGAAGATCACAACAGCTAAAGACATCAGCTGATTACAAAATCTGAAAGTAAAGTGCTGAAGACAAAGTCTGAAAGTAAAGTACTGAAGACAAAGTCTGAAAGTAAAGTACTGAAGACAAAGTCTGAAAGTAAAGTACTGAAGACAAAGTCTGAAAGTAAAGTACTGAAGACAAAGTCTGAAGCTATCAGCTGAAGACAAAGTCTGAAAGTAAAGTACTGAAGACAAAGTCTGAAAGTAAAGTACTGAAGACAAAGTCTGAAAGTAAAGTACTGAAGACAAAGTCTGAAAGTAAAGTACTAAAGACAAAGTCTGAAGCTATCAGCTGAAGACAAAGTCTGAAAGTAAAAGTCTGAAGAACAAAGACTGAAGACAAAGACTGAAGACAAAGACTGAAGACCAAAGTGATCAGTAGTTGTCACAACAGCTGAAGTTATTAACTTCAGTAGTTGTGATGATTTCCTTTTTAGTACTTGTAATTTACTTTTCAGTAGTTATAGTTTCAGTAGTTGTAGTTCAGTAGTTTTATGTTTTTGTACTTAGCATTCTCTGAGATGTAATCAGTAGTTGAGAACATTCTCACTAGTTTGCATAGTTTCAGTAGTTTGTATAATTCTGTTAGATGTCACCATCAAGTGACATCAGCAGACGTCACATTCCCTATATAAAGAATGTTGACCTAGTTGTAACGTGTGACATTCAGCCACCACGAAAGCATATGAATGAAATATTCCTTTGCAGAATTCTCTCTCTATAACCGTTTACTTTTCATTGAATATCAATTGTGTTCTTGCGAATTGTCTAATTCATTGTTCAAATTCCGCTGCAATCTACTCTAATTAATCAAACTTAGATCTCTGATCTTAACAAATGGTATCAGAGCTGGTTAATCATTGATCGATCTAACAATTGATCATTGAAACTGGTATTTCGATATCTAAGTTCGATTGAATTAGCATATTTGCAAGAATTGGTTATAGATCATTGAATTTTTGCTGCTTTCGGTTATTTGCTTTGAGTTTTCTCTTGGTTCATATTGAGATTGTTGTGTTTTGCACTAAATCAGTTAAAACTTAATTGAATTTGGTTGAATCTGAGAATGACTACTCCTTCTAATGACCCTCACAATACCGGTTCGTCAACCAAGCCTCCGATGCTGGTTAGGACTGAGTATAACATATGGCAACAAAGAATGCTCCGTCACCTGTCTGTTAACAGTTCAGGTTGTTGGACATCTATGGTACATGGTCCACACAAGCCTATGGTGAACAATCCGGAAACCAACCAAATGGTTCTGAAGAAGAAGGAACAATACTCAGATGAGGATCGAAAACTGTTTGAGATTGATGCTAAAGCGCATGGTATTCTGGCCATGGCTCTGCCTAATGAAATCTATTCTGGGCTTATGCATCATGAAACTGCTCATGACCTTGGAATGCATTGAAGGAACAATTTGATGGAACAGATGAGGTCTTAGCAAACAACAGAGAAATCCTTGCCCAACAATATGAGACATTCTCTCATAGGAAGGGTGAGTCACTGACTCAACAGTTTGAGCGTTTTTCCTGTTTGATCTCTGAGCTGAAAATGGTCAAACATGAATACACTAATAGCCAGATGAACAACAGATTCCTCTAATCACTGCCTGAGAGATGGGACACATATACCATTGTCCTACGCTCCAGTGCAAATCTGGATAGCCTATCTCTCACCCAACTCCATGGGAAACTGCTTACATTTGAAAGAGAGATAGAGCAGAAAAGGAAACTGACATCATCAGGAAAGCTCACTGATGACTTTGTACCAGGGAACACTACCTTGGTTGGTCATGAGTCAGAATATGCTGCATCAGAAACCAATTATGATGAGCATATAGATTTCTCTTCAAATAGTTCTGATCATGCATTTCTTAGTGTTGATAGTCAGTCAGGCTGTAATAGTGACAATCTGTGCTTCATTATGGATGATTTGAAAAGTATTGCTGATGATGACTTAGAAGAGATGGATATTCTAAGCCAAATGGCCTTGATTAATATCAGATCTCAAAAGTTCTACAAGAGAACTGGTAGGAAATTTCCAGGACTCTCTGGCAAAACCAAAGTTGGTTTTGACAAGAGTAAGTTGAGGTGTCACAAATGCCACAGGCTTGGACACTTTGCAAGAGAGTGTAGATCATCTGGATCTAACTCCTCTGTATCCTTTGTGACTTTTCCAAGCAATAGTCCACAAAATAGAGGGCAACATCCTGCTAGTTTTGGTCATCACTCACAACCTATATCTCCTGCATATTTTGTCCCTCAGGGTCCAATGCATATCCATATCCCTGCTATTACATGCCACAGCCAAATCAAGTTCAAGTTTCTATTGCACAACAACCTCAAGCCTTACCTGAGCCTCTACCATCTCAATCATCTCAATCACAACCTCATCACAGCTTCTTCACCCTGGTGTTGTTGACTGGAGCAGTTTACCAGATGATCTCTCTGGTAATGAGAAATTATTTGCTGGTGATGGTCAACATGGTGGTGAACATCCTTTTGGGAATCTTGCTCTCATGGCCCTGGAATCTACTGAGAGTTCATGCTCCAATGCATCTTCTTCACAGATAACCCAGGTATCCTCTGAGGCTAAGACCAAGCTATGTTCTGAATCTTGCATAACTGCATTTATCTCTATTAGAGAGGCAAATGTAGCTTTAATAAATCAAAATCTTGAGCTTGAGCAAACCCTTTCCAAAAGAAAAGCTGAGTATGAGTCTGTCCTTAAAGATAAAGATGATGAGATTTATAAGCTTAAATGCCAATTAAATGATGAAAAGGCTAAGCTAGAGGTCATTCTTGAGAACCACAGAGAACTCAAAGAAAAACTTGCAGTTACCCAAGTTGAGTGTGACCGCTGGGTATCATCCTGCAAGGAATTTGAAATGCTGCTCAGCAAGCAATCTGCTTCGAATGTGAAGTTTGGAATAGGTTACAATCACATTGCACCACCTACAGATTTTACTCTAATATCAATAGTACAACCTGAAGGTGAAAGTAATTTCCAAACCACAATCATAATGTGTATCATCCTCAAGTGATCTCCCAAGATCAGAAGATGAAATCAGTGTTAATACTCAGCAAATCAATTGCCTGATGGGTTAACTACTGATAAGCACATGAAGCTGAGTACTTCAGATGTTGTCCTCAAAGTACCTCAAGTACTGAAGGGCAAGTCACAACATCTGAAAAGCATTTCAAATTAGCTGAAATAAAAGGATTAACAACTGCTGATGAATCTATCATACGGTCTTTCAGGACGGATAGAGAACAGCTGAAGAACAAGTCTTCAGTTGTTACAGATCCTTCAGTACTAAACACAAGTACTGAAAGGAGGAAAGTACTGAAGAGCATACCTTCAGTAGTTTCCACATCAGCAGTTGATCAATCCAGATGAAGAATAAGCCATGTGAAATATGTGGCAAATTTAATCATCTTTCTGATGAATGTTGGTACAGAAAGGATTCCAAACTCAACAGAGATAAGCTCATTAAAATCCAGATGGATGAAATGAAAAATGAGTTTGAGACCAAGTTTGTACCATAGTCATCCCAATGTGATAAACCCAAGCCTTCATCCAAATCCAAAAAGAAGGATAGGGTTTATCATAAAACAGCTGATAGTGCTCCTCATGACAAACATCAGACTAAGTCTGTGAATTTCAAGGAGGAAATGGTGGGTCACAGGAACTCATCAAAAACAAGTACGATATGTCAAAGAGCTGAAAGCTTTAGCTACAAATCAGACACAACTGTTATGATGGTTCAGCATTTGTTGGGGAGAGTTAACCAACTAGATGCACCTGTGATCAAACCACTGAAAAGGCATTCCAAGCCCAAATCCAAGGAATCCATTTTAGCACCATCTCCACCTTCATCAGCTGTTAATCATGAGAGAAACAAGTTATGGTTAAATCTGTTGATGAAAACAGACCCAAAACCAAAAAGGTTGGGTCTCAAAACCTAACTAGTTCTTTATGAAATGCAGAGTTCTTCAGCATGCCAAAGGAGCTGGTATGTAGACAGTGGAGGATCTATGCATATGACTGGAAGCAGTTTTCTTCTTAATGACTACTCTCAAGGAAAGAGGGATTTGTTTCATTTGGAAATGATGCTAAGGGTTACATCATTGGGAAAGGATATGTGTCTAATGGAGATATCAAATTTGATGATGTTAACCATGTGGAGAATTTTAAGTATAATCTACTGAGTGTCAGTCAGATGTGTGATAAAGGGCATGTTGCACTTTTCACAAGCCAGAACTGTAGGATTCTGTCTTCCCAAGTTCTGAGGCTGATTGACAAGTATTGGATGAACATACTCTCTTGAAGGCCAACAGGATTGGAAGAGTATATGCCTTGGATTTGTCAAAGAAGATTGATTTGAAGGGTCATCCTTGCCTGTTCTCCAAAGCCTCTCCTCAGGAATCCAAACTGTGGCACAAAAGGCTGGGTCATGTAAATCTCAAAAACATGAATCAGTTGATCCACAATAGTTTAGTGAGAGGTCTACCAATAAAGGAGTTCCACTGTGATGAAACCTGCACTGCTTGTTTGAAAGGAAAACAGCACAAAGTCTCATTCCCTCCTATTGAAGAACCTAAGTCCACTGCCTACTTGCAGTTACTGCACATGGATCTATTTGGTCCTGTGAGAGTGATGAGCATGGCAAAGAAGAAATACTGTCTGGTAATTGTGGATGATTACTCCAGATTTATATGGACTTTCTTCTTGCATTCAAAGGATGAGGTTGCTCAGACGATTATAAACTTTGTGTTGTATGTTGAGAAGCAGTATTCCCTATCAGTCAAGTGTATAAGGAGTGATAATGGAACTGAATTCAGAAACCATACACTTGATGATTTTTATCTATCAAAGGGAATCAAGAGGCGGTTTAGCATTCCAAGGACTCCAGAACAAAATGGAGTAGTGGAGAGAAAGAATAGGACCCTAATTGAAGTTGCAAGGTCTATGTTGGCTGACTCTGGTTTGCCATTGACTTTTAGGCTGAAGCTGTCAACACAGCGCTTGCTATGTGCAGAATAGAGTATTAGTAAATCAGAGGTTGATGAAGACTCCATATGAAGTTCTACATCATTTGGCTCCTTTAATTCATTTTTCAAAGCTTTGGGTGTCCTTGTTTCATTCTCAACACAAAGGATCAACTCCACAAATTTGATCCTAAGGTGGATGCAGGGTATTTTGTAGATTATTCATCCACATGCAAGGCTTATAGAGTCTTCAACTGCAGAACAAAGATAGTTGAAGAAACCTGCATGTGAAATTCAATGAATCTCCTAAGGATAAAATTCCACAAAACCTTGTGGAGCTGTTTGATCTGGACATACTGCAATATGTTCCTTATCAACCTCCAGCTGTTGTAGATCATGGATAAATCATCTTCTGCAGCAAGTCTTCCACCTGGTGGTACGAAGATGATGATGATATCAGTACTCACCTTTTCAAGTTTAGTGATCAACTGCCTGAGTTTGCTAAACTTGATGTTCCTGTAGCTTCTGTAGCTCCATCCACAACAAATGCTGATAGATTTCTGACTCCTCTACATCATTTGACTTGCCATCTCATACTTGGTTTCAAGAGTCTGGATTAACATCTGTTGCTGCCGAACCTGCTACAAACACTTGCACTGATCTTATAATGTACCAAGAGCTGAAGAATCACCCCATGTCTCAAATCATTGGTGATATCAATGCTGGTGTCTCAACCAGAAGTCAATTGTCCAACTTCTGCTTCTATGCTCTCTTCATCAGTCAGCTAGAGCCAAAGAACTATCATGTTGCTTAAGAGACAATGGATGGGTTGAAGCCATGCAGCTTGAGCTACTTCAGTTCAAAAAGCAGCAAGTGTGGGAACTGGTTCCTCTACCCCCAGGTAAGTGTGCAATAGGCACTAAATGGGTGTTAGGAATAAAACTGATGAAAATGGGCTTATTGTCAAGAACAAGGCTAGACTGGTGTACAAGTGTTTTCACAAGAAGAAGGTATTGATTATGATGAAACCTTTGCCCTTGTGGCCAGACTAGAGGCAATTAGATTGTTCTTAGCCTATGCTGCACTCCACAATCTTAAAGTTTTTCAAATGGATGTCAAAAGTGCTTTTTATATGGAAAAATAAAAGAAGAGGTTTATGTGTGTCAACCACCAGGTTTTGAGGACAATAAACATCCTGATTGGTGTATAAACTTGATAAGGCTCTTTATGGGTGAAGCAAGCTCCTAGAGCCTGGTATGAAACACTTTCAAATTTTCTTCTTAAAAATAATTTCACTAGAGGCTCCATAGATAAAACTTTGTTTATTAAGAAAGTGGATCAGCATAAGCTACTTGTTCAAATTTATGTTGATGATATTATTTTTGCATCCTCTGATCCCCAGTTGTGTGATGATTTTACAAGTTTAATAAAACAACAGTTTGAAATGAGTGCAATGGGAGAATTACAATTCTTTCTAGGCTTGCAAATCAAACAAAAGGCTGATGGAACCTTCATTCATCAGTCAAAATATACAAAAGATCTTTTGAATAAGTTTGATTTACAAAATTATAAGCCCTGTTCTACTCCCATGTGCAACACCACACAACTGGATGCAGATCAGAAAGGTAAAACTGTTGATGAAACACTTTACAGATGTATGATTGGGTCCTTGATGTATTTAACAGCTTCTAGACCAGATATCATGTTTGCAACTTGTGTTTGTGCTAGATTTCAGGCTGCTCCTAAAGAGTCTCATTTGATTGCAGTCATGAGGATTTTTAGATATCTACAAGGTACACAATTTCTAGGTCTTTGGTATTCCACTGGACACTCTTGCAAATTAGTTGCTTTTTCTGATAGTGACTATGCAGGGTGTAAGTTAACCAGAAAGTCAACTTCTGGTGGATGTCAATTCCTAGGCAACTGTTTGATTTCTTGCCAGAGTAAGAAACAAACATCTGTTGCTACATCCACTGCTGAAGCAGAGTACATTGCTGCTGCAAGTTGTACATCTCAGGTACTCTGGCTTCAGAACCAATTATTGGATTATGGCATTATAGAGACTAAGACTCCATTATTAATGGATAGTGCTTCAACTCTGTGCATTGTCAAAAATCCAGTCTAGCACTCTAGGACCAAACATATAGAGATCAGACACCATTTTATTAGGGATTATTTGAAAAAGATCTTATTGATCCAATGTTTTGTGCCTAGTGCTGATGAGCTTGCAGATATATTTACTAAGCCTTTGGATAGTTCAACTTTCCAAAACCTTGTGTTAAGGCTTGGTATGCTGCAGCTAGAATAAGTGACAATTACTGATGATCTCAGTAAACAAGTACTGATGATCATTAGTAACCATGTCACAAATAAGTACTGATTCTGTTAAAAGAAACTGATGAAGTTACAACTACTGATGTAGTTATAACTACTGATGTCCATAAAAACAGATAAGTACTGATGTCCTATGAAACAACTGAAAACAGCTAAAAAGTCTGATGAGTAAGTATTGAGGACAGTATGAAACAGCTGAAAAGCTAAGAATTGACGAAAATTACTGATGAGAATTTTCACTTTAGTCGTTTCCACAAACCGCTGTTTCACCCTAAACAGTTGATGACAAAACTATGTCTTCAGTAGTTTCATAACTACTGATGACTAACACCAAGTCCTCAGTTGTTTGCAACAGCTGATGACAAAACCAAGATCTTCAGTAGTTTTACAACTATTGATGACTAACACCAAGTCTTCAGTTGTTTTCAAACGTCTGATAGTTAAAACCAAGTCTTCATTTGTTTTCATAACAACTGATGACAACACCAACACTTTCAGTCGTTTTCCTTTTAGCCTTTTCTTAACCTATAAATACCTGCACTTATAGCCAAACGTTTCATTAGCCGTTTTCAATCCTTTTCTCTCTTAACAATGGCGACCATGAAACTCAAACCCCGACACAACTGTGTTGCCTACCTTTCGAAATCGGCCTTCTGAAAAAGTTTGATAATGCCATTGATCTTATGGTGGATTTCCAATACCGAACAAACTTTCTTATGAATCCTACCATATACCCTGATTCCTTAACCCAATTCTGGACCAACGTCTCTGTCACAACTGGTGAGAATGATAGCCAAATCACTCTCCAGTCGTTGGTGAATCAGATACAGGTGCTCATCACCCCCGACATCATTCGCAAAACCCTAAATTTGCATGATGGCACCTATACTAAAGAATACCCGAAAGACACCACTGATATGTCTTTCATCAATAACGAGTATGCATGCGACTTAAGTGCTACAACCATTCTTAAAAAGCACTTCCATGATGCCGAAAGACTTATCTTTCATATGGTGAATGTCTGCCTTGCTTCAAAGACATCTTCTTGGGATTAGATGTCTTCATGTTGGCAACAGGTATTGTACTCTATCTTTGAACGCCAAAATCTAAATTTTTCTGAGATAGTGTTCATGGAATTAAAGGATCTGGCTCAGAAACCTGTGGCAAACAGATGGCTACTATATCCCAGGTTTCTGATGGCCATAATTTTAAACCAATTAAAATCTGATGGCCTTGTTGGTCTTGGGGTCCCTGCTTCAGCTGTTTTAGCTGAGGTATACTCCAGACATAACTCTGACCCTACTCTTAAAGGGGCTGCCCGGATGCTAAAACCCAAGCAGAGGGAACCCACAGCCTCCACTTCCAGATCCAAAGTCCCCACCAAACCCAAATCCAAAAAGCTCAAAATGGCTACTCAGGGAGATGAGTCCCCTGTACCACCAATACAGGAAGCACATACTGGTTATAACCCCCAGTCATGTCAAAGACTCAACCTGCTGAAACCGCACAGGTATCTTCTCAGATTTCTTCATTATCATCCAAAGGTAACTTTCTCAAATTTGGCTTCTGAAGAGCTTTTAGTCTTGAAAGTATATCTTGTCTACTTCCGAAGCTTGAAAACTTCTTCATTCGAAAGACCTTCTTACTCTTGGAAGTAAACTTATTTATATTCGAAACTAAGTATTGGCTTCTAAAGAAGAAACCTTTCGGAAATACGTTTACCCTTAGAAGAAGGCTCTATCTTGTAATGGAAACCTTTGGGCGCCACACTGTAAAAACAATAATTTTATTAATGATATCGGAATTTTTTAAATGGTTTTTAATCTTACCGTCTTTGTCACATCTTATCTCAAACCATCACTTCATCTTATCCGTCCGCCACTTTCACCCGTTTAAAGAGTTTTTAAGTAGTGGTGATTTATACGTCATAGAGAGAAGCAACAGTGAAGTGTTTGGTGATGACTATTAAAGTATAAATAAAGAGAAGATTGATCTCAATCAAATCTGAAAGAAGAGCAGAAAATGTGATCTCACGCACACGAAGGTTAAAATCTTATAATAACTGAAAAATATCATAATTATATGTTAGACTGTGAACGTGTATCCACCCCTCAACACCATAAAGTCATAGTTGTTACTGACTGGAAGATTCATTCGAGCCATCGGACAAGAACCAAGTTCAATACAATGCTCGGATAACTGAACCAATTCTTAAATATCGACAGAATATGTAAAATCTTCTAAGTTTTGTACAAAGTGAAGTAAGTTTCAGACTTTTAACTTTTAAGGACATGTTCTTGGTTTCTCTTGTACTAATGTCGATAGGACCCCATTTTTACATAATTCTTAACTGAAGATGAGGATAGCCTGCTCTCGCTTTATGCCTCTCGAATAGATCTTTAACTGCATCCACGTATTGCCTGTGTACTTCTGAAACCTGCAATACGCTTTTAGCATCAATTTCATAAACCATATACTGTTTCATCACTGTAGATCAAGTACACATACATCATGTCATATGATCATCTAGAGACATCATACCCATAACAAAGAGAAAAACAACCTAAGCCGACTTATTAAATAACTATAATACCTCTTCCATGGTAGGTGTTGTATTTTTCTTGAAATGTATCGGTCTACCAACCACCACATGCATCGGTTGTTGGTAGGGTATAGGAGACCTGAAGAAAGATAACCCCCAAACCGTTAAATGATGTGTACTCACCCAAAGTAGTAAAATTGAATGAAGTGCACGCACCCGAAAATACCCCAGAAAACAACCGGAGTGAACTTTATAGCCCGAGACAATTGCAGGATCAATTTCCCACGCGGCTTCCACCACTTGTAAACATAGGACTGCAGCATAGAAGACATTTGGTTGTCAAAAAATAAGACAATGCACGAAAGTAAGCGAATACAACCAACCACAAACTGAATATGAGAACTATAGAAGATTAGGTAGCATCAAAACCTACCTGACCAAAACCAAAAACTGGTACCAAGGGGGAATTAGTCTCCATTGCAAGGCGTACGAATCCTTTTCTTGTTTTCAAAAAGGCAATCTAGAGTAATAAATTATTATGTTAGACCATCTTAAGGTCAATTGACCCACCATATAACAAAATAAGAAAAATAAAAGAAAACGTATGTATATTGGGTATGAACACAATCATGATCAAGATCTAGTTATGTGAATAGATGGAAACTGAGCACCAAGCATTTCTATCTTAAGATCCTTGGTAAGTTGCAATAGTTAAATAAATAATCAAGTGTTTGAATAGAACAATCCTATAAAATTGCTCTTTGGAAATTGTACCTCGGAATCATGCTCCATGTAAAATGTCTCCTGCACTCCACCTGGTATGACTATGCAGCTATAACCAGCTTTTAGGAGAGAGGAGAAATTTTTCCTTGTTGCAGGTGTTAGTCCAAGCCATGTCCATATATGCCTCAAAAACGGCGTATAGAAGACCTGTGTGTATGTTAATTCAGATAGATAAGATTAGAAACTGAAGCAACATCATAATCAAAGCTGGTAAATGGGTGGATTGCTAACTGGTTTTGGTGCAGGTCAGAACATGGCATGGCATGGCACGTTGTTACGTTTCTAATTCTTTTCCACCAATAGCTGGTTTTAAGTGTGATTTTACAATGTTCATTTTGAATAAAGTCGTCTAGTAAGTTGTGTGAGTTGTAATACATTTTGGGCAATTTTCAACCTGTTTGACACATTCCCTTTAGCTAACTTGTTTTTTATTTTATCCATCTAACCCATTAAAAATATAACCTGAAGCAGTTAGTTCATAAATAAATGGGTCAAAATGGCCACCTTTAATTATAATAATATTAATAATAATAATAAGAATAGTAAACATACATAATAACACATAAAATAATAATAAAATAATATGGAACTTCTACAGCATCAAGGGTAGCAGGTCTTACAGCGGTACTTGCAAGGACCTTTATTTTAGGAAGAGGCATAAAACCCGTAAGATCTGCCAATGCGACTACTCCAATCGGCCAAACTGAATGAGGCTCATACCCAAAGACTGCACGGAGAACGGCATATGTTATATTATTTATATTACTAACATAGAGGAGTATCGGGCATAAGCTAATAAAGTAAAAATGTAATCAATGAAGGAATGTGAGAATCACATTTAACTATCGTTTGTGTTTCAGGTGAAACTTGAAGTTACTTCCAAGGCTAAAAACAACAACACTGTTTTGCTTGGCAAGACATAGAATAAAAATATTCACGAACAGCACAATAGATGATAGGAGAAGCAAAGAAGACAAGTTGTCGGAGGAAAGAGAAATAACAACACAAATTTAATCCTGAATTTAGCTGTTCTTATTGTTATCCCCTCAATCTCTCAAAAAAAAAGAAGAAAAGAAAAGAAAGAGGAAAAAAAGAAACAAACATATTTTGGAAAATCTAACAAGACTTAACATTTCCTTTTTGCTATGCTTTAACACTTGCTTTACTTTTTAACCCTTCAAGCAATTATCACTTGAAATTAGCAACTTTTAATGTGATCCACGAATTTTCTTTGTTCTACCTCTTTAAGGGGTGTTTAATTAATATTGAATCATATGTCCCACGTGTTACGTTTATTGGTGATAGAGGGAGTATTAAAAAGCATATTTCAACATTGTTCCTTAGACCTTTAAAAAGGTTGGAAGAATAATTATAAACTTGCCCATAGAATTTCAAACTTCCCCTATGTTGTGTGACTGTAACTCCCTGTTTTGAGGTATAATAAATACTTACTGAAAAAATCACCCAGCATGCTTCCAATCACACACACACAGAACCATTAATCCTGTAGATTCACTCCTGATATTTGTTAATATTTTTATTCTTGTTTAAGGGTGCTGCTCAAATTGAATCCAGACATGACAAACGTAAATGCCATACTAACACCTAATTTTTGGCCACCGGTACCCTTGATCAATAAATCTGATATACCATCCTAAAGACACCTTAAAAAGAACATGCCCAGTGGTCCCAGTTTAGTGATACTAAAATTAACATTTCTATTCCATCACCATCTCAACCTCTTCTTTTAAGCCTCTACTGTTTATCCATACACCACCATTAAGATCAGGTCTTAGATTTGAAGCTTAGTTTAGAACCACTACAGTTCAGAGTTAGTTACCAAACTTTTCATCTCCAATATCCAATCAGTTGGTGTCAATTTTAAGTAATACACATTGTTATACAAGTGCAAACTCTGTCAACAAAGAACTCAAAAATATAACAAAAAGATCAAGAACACGATGTACTCAATTACCATAAGCCTGATCAGGGACGAAAGCTTTATAATCCTCTACATGTAGAGTAACAGGGAAAAAGCCAACAGCATGCTTGCATATGAATCTGAAATCAAGAAAAACAAAACTTCAATTGTACAGTACTACCATCTGCTACAACAAAACTGAATGATTAACAAGTAACCTCCCAAACTTCACATCACAAACATTTTAAAGTTTATATATCTTGAATCCACTCTTTTGGTTCAACTACCCATTCAAAACGATAGACTTACAATTTGGTCCAACCAACCTGTACTTACTAGTCAAATACACCAAAACCACTAAAAAGCAGGTTGATTTTAGCATGTAATCTAAATCAGTATCTACCTTCTTTTCTTAAAAACAAAAGGGTTCAAATTCCTTACTCTCCATCCTTATAAATGGACGTACTGGTGCCTGACTTACCTCCCGCTTTACAATCCGATCTGATGTACGCAATCGCACCGTTACCATAGTGTTTTTAATTTCAAAATTCAGCTCAGATCATCAAAATTCAAAACTAACTCCAAACTATCTGATAATCAAAACCATGATCATGCCTAATTTAGGGCATTGAGGTCTGAAAATCAATCCAGTAAACATGCATATAGCCACATAGCACAGTATCTGTAGTTCTGTACCTACATCTACATCTACATCAATCATACTTCAATTTACATAATAATAAGTATAAGAATTACTCAACATTCACCTGCCTAAAGCTCTGCCCCATCGACTCCGCTCATTAATCGGGATCACAATTAAGATCACAAGCATTCCAATCACCCTGAAAACCACAACAATTCACAAATCAAAACACAAATCAAAACACAAATCAGCAGATGAAAATTGCAGATCACTTGCAGGAAGAATTTGTGAAGAGGAAGAAGGAAGAAGGATGCGAGAAGGATGAAGCCGTTGAGATGAACGGTGCCGAGCCAAGCCGTCATTGCAAGTATGGTGGGAGCGAGCGGCTGGCGTTTTCCGGTGAACTCCGCCGCCGTGGGTTTGGACGGCGGTGGGCGGAGCCCGGTGGTGGGATCCTCCGTGGTGGGCGGCATGAGAAGGGTTGTACGAAAGGCTTTGGGAGTTGTACGAGTGGTGTGGAGAAGAGTCAAGAATGGTCGATTGGCTTTGGCGACACACTCGATGGTCGCATGTGTGCCCGCCTGTTTTCGTATCATCATTTTTCTGTTTCTTTATAGAGGGCCCAAAATATTAATTATTATTATTATTGTTATTATTATTATTATTAAATATTAAATAAGTAAATTACTATTCTGACTTTCAAGATTAGGTTATGTAACCCTATTAGTTTTAAAAATAATTTTTTAAGGTTATGCTTAAATATATACCTTAATATTTTGCAGGAGTATGTTCTAAATATATCTTATTTATTTTCATCATCTCAATTTTCTCTATACATACATATAGACATATATGGAGAGAGATAGAGACAATAAGGTGTCTAAAAAACAAAAAAAAGTGTTTGTATAAAATAACCATATTTTAAATCTACACACTAAAATTTATATATGAATCGTATACCTTATACGCGTCGTATAGGGGTTATAGCCCTATACGGGGCATATAACCCCTCTAACAGCCTCCTGATTTTTTCATCGTAGTCAGTGTCGAAATTTGTTATACGAGTCATATAGCCCCTATACGTGTCGTATAAGGGGGTCGTATAGGGCTATATGGATGTATGGTTCTCTAACAATTCCTCTGAATTTTTCTTGTTTTCAGTGTATACAACCTTATATACCGCGTATGGACCTATACGTGGCGTATGGAGAGATGTCGATTTATATGAATGAGTGTTTCTTTATTAGGACCTTTTTTAATATATATAAATCTTTAACGTTTTATTTTTGTTACATTTTTCTGTTAAATGTAATGGTATTTCGATTGTTTTTTATCTTAAGAACTATTTATTTAAATGTTAAATTAATAGGATTATTATATATATTACTAAGTATCAATTTATTTACGCTCTAGTTTAGAAAACTCGTGTATCAAACATCTTAAATAATAATATTAAATTAGTTGTTATTAATTAATATTTAGAAATTATAAAAAATTTTGATATAATATATTATTAAAATTGTATATAAGTAACTATCTTACATAATAATAATAAACATAATATGAACATATCCTTAAACTTTCATCTTTACAATATTTTGTTGTAAAAAATTGTTTTTTAAACACGCTCTTTTTTATAAAAAAAAGTTACTTTTAGGCAATTATTTTTTAAAAACTTTTATTATTAGAAAACTCCGTACGTTTTTTAGTAGAAAACATCATTTTGTTTAATGACCCTATCACAATACACGAGTCTTAGATTGACTTCGTTACTGTTTTTAATGTTTACGTTGCACGTCTGGGGTTCAATATTTTTACGTTTACCTTTTGTTCATTTTTATCTTTCCCGCTCTTTTTTTAATACAAGTTTTTCCCGATTTCAGTGGTCGTTGATGGTGGTGTGAAATTGGTGCTATTTGTTTATTTATATTTTTAAAATTACCAATACAACTACCACACCACCACTACCTAACACAACCAAGACAACCACCTAACACAACCACTATAACCCAATTTTTTTACCCACTTCTCCTCATTTTCTCCATCTTCACTAAACTAAAACCCTCTTCTCCACTATTAGGATGGTGATCGGAAGATATTGTCATCTTGATCTCCTTTGCCCCTTGTTGCTCTGTTGTCATTGCTTCCAAATCATTATCGCGAACACGTGGAGACTATCGCCTTCCGACACATGCGATGTGCTAGAGCTCAACATGAACATATGGAGCTCTTTCACATCATGATTGTTAGGTGTACTTTAGTTCACATTTTGTTGAGCTGGTGGTTGGATTTTACCGGATTTTGTACCGACGTATGCTATTTAAGGATTCAGCGCCGCATAACTCCCCAAAGTCGTAGGGTAAAACCCAAAGCTTGGTGAGTTCATATTTAGAGGTCCCGAAATTGTGTTATGTTCAAAATTCAATAGTCTCGGAATCACACCTCGAAAGGACTAAATGGAATATGCATCTACGGGGACAAAATCGACAAACGACCACCGGGAAACCCCGTAATAGAGTAAAAATCAGAGTGATTAAAATTCGAATCTCTCGACGTCTGATTCCTCAATGAACTCAAGCAATAAATCTCCGCTCCAGTGAGATTCGACGCCCGTGTAGTCATCGTTGGAAGAGATCCAAGCCCTAGCGACTGCTAAAAGCGTTCGATTTCCTCATAGTCATGTGTGTTAAATAGTGGTGTGTGTGGTGGTTGTATTGGTAATTTTGAAAATATGCATAAATAACCCTAAAGATTTAAATCTACATAAATAGTCCTTAAGATGAAAAATAACAAAAATGCCCTTACACTTAATATGAAAAAGTTAACATAGTTAGTCTTTGAGGTAAAAACAATTAAAATGACCTTACTACTACTACTACTACTGCTACTACTACTACTACTACTACTACTACTACTCATGTTGTTGTTGCTCTACTACTCCTACTGCTACTGCTACTCCTCGTATTGCTACTACTCCTCCTACTGCTACTACTACTACTACTGCTATTGTTACTGCTACTGCTATTGTTACTGCTACTGCTACTCCTGCTACTACCGCTCCTGCTCTTGCTGCTACTACTACTACTATTGTTCTTGCTCATGCTCCTGCTACTACTGCCCCTGATCTTGCTCCTGCTACTGCTACTGCTCCTGCTACCCCTACTCCTGCTTCCGCTCCTACTACTTCTACTACTACTCCTTATGCTACTAATAATCCTACTCCTACTACTAATAATCCTACTTCTCCTGCTACTACTATTGTTGTTCCTGCTACTCCTCCAGCTCCTACTTCTGCTGCTGTTGCTGCGACGACCACTACTAGTACGACTACGACTACGACTACCAATACAACCACTACTACTTCCACTATTACTACCACCACTACCACTATCACTACTACCACCACCACTACTACTTTCATGAATTAATAAACAATGAGTATGTTACATGTACAACTTTTAAAAGAAAATACATTGATTTATATAACTTTTATAAACAAAATTAAATATAATTAAGTTTATCTTTAATTTTGCAAGTCAAGTTTGGTTTTTGTTGCTTTTTGACTTGTTACAAAAGAAATTGTAAATTATACTAGAATTAAGTTTTTCACGTTACGAGGGGCGTAAAATTATGAAATATAACATCAGTGTCACACCACCATTAATTACTATCAATATTGAAATTGCGGTGTGTTTATTAAAAAATAAAACCAAAACGTAAAACATATAAAAATATAACTAAGTCGATTTAGGACTAACGTGTTGGGATTAAAAGGAGAAAATAGACATAAAAATGATAAACCACACACACACATTGTGTTTTGTTAACTCATAGAATTTAAAGCGATATGTAAAGCGAAACTTAAAATTGGTAAGTCGCACATGCATGTTTTTGTCACGTTAACTTGCAAAACCTATAAAACGAAAAGTTGAAGAATATGAAAAGTATAGGGGACCAAAGTTAAAAGTATAAAATAATTTCAAATTAAAATGCAAAAGATGAGTAGTTTTAGGTTTAAAGTAAAAATAATCATATTTTAGAAGGTTACTTTGCAAAATATAAAAACTTTTGTGCTAAAAGTGAAAAGTCAACTTTTTTTGAAAAACTCTCTATACATAATGTACAACATCATTATGGATAAACAAGTTGGTAATCTATAATCTATCTATAACTTCTAATAAGGCAAGGTTTTTTGTCACTTGTCATTCTCTTAGCCCATGTTTTTGTCATTTTTATTTTTTTATGCATCCACAAACTATTTTTCCCTCCAAAAGGATATTTTAGTAATTTAAATACTCATATAAATTTCTATCTCTTATTAAAATTTAAATCTTATTAGTTGTTATGTTTCTCTCTCTTATCTAATTTTTTTTTAAAAAAAGATCAAACTATCTTTTTTAGAATAGATTTTATGAAACAAATTAGAAATCACATCTTTTAATCAAAATCTAAATAACAAGAAACTAAAGTTTTTATATAATATGAAATTTTCTAAAACATTAAAAAATTTTAAACAAAATATTTTAAGTTGTTCTGTTTTTTAAAAATTATAAACATGTGAAATATTTTAAAACAATCTTATTAAATCAACTAGAATAATTATAAACTAGATTTTTTTTAAAAACAAGATCTTAAAACTAATGTTTAAAAATAAAAATTTTTACAATTTTTTTTGGCCACTTGTCCTTCTCTTAGCCCATGTTTTGTCACTTGTCCTTCTCTTAGCCTATGTTTTGTCACTTGTTATTTTGTAGACATCCACAAACCAATTTTCCCTCTAAAAGGGTATTTTAGTAATTTAAATATTCATATAATGTAAGGCCCCGTTCCGGGACGCTTACAGCTTGTCAATCATCGCACATAAAACATATACTTTGCATTTATTCATCAAAACATTGCAACGGAAACGTAAAATAAATGGCATTTCATTTCATCATAAAAGCTTTTGCAAAATAATGCATTGTTTTCGGTTACAAAATTACATTGTTGTATTACATCACAAAAGCCTTAAATAAAAGGATGCCATCCAAAAGAGCTGAGTAGCCGCCTCGTGCCATCCTCAGCAACGTTTACCTGCCAACTGAAAACGTATAAAAGTCAACGTTGCTGAGTGAGTTCTAGTTTTACAATTAACATACATAAAATCGTTATTTATTTCCTTTCAGAGTCCATACTATACGTTTCATTTGTTCGTGATCATACATCCTATGTACATACAGATAATATCATTATTATCTTTCATTTCGTTCGTTAACCATCGTTCATTCGTTACATCTCGTGACATGTACATTACCCCGAACATTGTGCACGAAGTTGGTTACTGGGCTTGAGGTCTTTCATAAACCCCGAACATTGTGCACGAAGTTGGTTACTGGGCTTGAGGTCTTTCATAGACCCCGAACATTGTGCACAAAGCTGACTCCAGTACCTAGGGCAAGTACATTCACCATTCATCTTTCTTTTCATTCCGGATCAATGCCATATGCTATACCCCGAACATTATGCACGAAGCTGGCTCCAATACCTGGGGCAAGCGGCAACGATCCTATACATATGGTCAATCACAAGGATTGGACCCCAGTATGCATCCTTCTGGGGTAGCTAACCCGCACACAATTGAGCTAACACCCTTCATTGGGTGTGGACCTCCATACATTTGCTTGCAAGACTTTTTACGTTCATCCATTCGTTAATGCATGCATTCATTCATCATGTTCCTCTTTCATTATCTTTCACTTTACGTTACATAATACTTTTGGTTCATTCATTAACATAACACGTAAAGCCATAGAAAGATAAACATTCATCATTATAGGAACATAACATAACATATCATTCATACATCATCATACAAGGCATCATTCATACATATCATGCATAATCATGCAACATCATTATCATCATCATCATAAGCATCAATCACAATGCATAACATGCCCCTCATACCATCTATGACCCCTAAAGTCAACTTATATAGTCCCCCGAAAATTTCCCAAGTCAAAGCGTACTTTACACATTTTCCCCAAAAATCAGAAAAATATTCTAAGTCCTAGGCGCATGGGCACTATTTAGGCGCATGGACACTATTCAGGTGCATGGGAAACACTTAGGCGTATGGGCCACTTTCAGGCGCATGAGCACTATGCAGGCGCATTGGGAAACACTTAGTCAAATCCAGCCCAGTTTTGGGCGCATGGGTACTATTTAGGCGCATGAGCCACTTGGGCGCATGGGCCACTTAGGTGCATGAGCACTATTGGGGCGCTTGGCCCTACACTTAGTCATCCGACTAACATTTCTAGGCACATGAGCCACTGTTCAGGCGCATGGGCTATACTTAGACTTTTCTAAGACAAAGTTTGGGCGCATGAGCTACTGTTTAGGCGCATGGCTTACACTTAATTCTTTCTAAGGCAACTTCAAGCGTATGAACACTTATCTAGGCGCATGAGCATTCTGTAAAACATGTTTCTAGGATATTTTCAATCCTAATCATCGAACCCATCTGTTCTAAGCATAATGTGGCTATTCTAAACATGAGTAGCCTATAAACCATCAAGAACTAACATCCAACATACACAATACATACGGGTATTCACACATAAACTTGTAAAATCATTTTAATACGTTTTTCAGCCCCAAAGGATAGTTTAAAATGTGTAAAAACCAGGGTCTAGAACTCACTTGGTGCAACTTGGGTGTTCTTCCTTTTAACCCGCTTGCAAAGAGTTCAAAACACCTAAAAACAACATCCAAAAACACACACACCCAAGCACAAACACGACCCATAAGCATACAAACACATAACCGGGATAAAACCCGACATAAAAACATAAAAACCTTGAATTCTTACCTTGAATTCACTTTCCTTCTTCCTCTTCTTCTTCAATCCGAGAGTGTTCTCTGCTCTCTCTCTCTAAAACCGAGTAAAATGGTGAAGTGAGGTGAGGGTGGGCGGCCATACTCACCTTTACACCAACTTTTGAAAGTTTTGTCCTTTTTGGACACTTTTAGTCCCTCCACTTGGACTTTATTGCCTTTCTTGCTTTTATTCTTTTTATCTTGACTTTTAAAATAACCGGGTGTTACAAGTCCACCCCCTTATATAGGTTTCATCCCCCAAACCTATAATCCCTCGAACATATGAGGATAATGCTGCCTCATCTCCTCCTCCGTCTCCTAGGTAGACTCGGATCCCTTCCTGTGCTTCCACTGTACACGCACAGGAGGAACCACTTTATTTCTCAGCCTTTTCTCTTTACGATCGATGATTGCCACTGGTTGCTTCACATAATTGAGCCTTTCATCAACTTCAATGTCCTCTAGTGGAACAATCATGTCTTCATCAGCTAAGCACTTTCTTAAATGAGATACATGGAATGTCGGGTGAATTCCACTTAACTCATCTGGCAACTCCAATCTATAGGCCACCTCCCCTACTCGAGCAATGATTCGGAAAGGTCCTATGTATCTCGGGCTTAGCTTACCTCGTTTCATGAATCGGATGATACCCTTCCAAGGTGAGACCCTCAACATAACCCGGTCACCCACCAGGAACTCAATTGGTCTACGTCGTTTATCGGCATACGACTTCTGTCTATCTTTGGCTGCCTTCATGAAGGCTTTGATCCTCTCAAGCTTCTTAGTCGTAGCCTCGATTACCTCAACGCTTCCCAACTCTTTCTGACCAATGTCACCCCAACAAACGGGTGTTCTGCATCTCCTACCGTATAGCATCTCATATGGTGGCATACCAATGCTGGCATGATAGTTGTTGTTGTATGAGAATTCGGCTAACGGTAAGTGGTCGTCCTAACTTCCACCAAAATCGATTACACATGTCCGAAGCATGTCCTCCAACGTCTGAATGGTCCTTTCTGACTGACCATCAGTTTGGGGATGATAAGCCGTGCTAATATGTAACCTCGTCCCCATGGCATCGTGGAATTTCTTCCAGAATTTAGATGTAAACCGGGTGTCACGATCCGACACAATAGACACCGGCACACCATGACGAGTTACAATCTCCTTAATGAACAGGTCAGCCAACCTCTCGGATGAATATGTCTCGCGGATCGGTAGGAAGTGAGCACTCTTCGTCAAACGGTCAACAATCACCTATATGGCATCGTATCCTTTTGGAGTACGGGGCAGTTTCGTAATAAAATCCATGGTGATGTGCTCTCACTTCCATTCCGGTATATCCAATGGTTGGATCTTCCCATACGGCTTCTGATGTTACGCCTTCACTTGCAACCAAGTAAGGCACTTACTCACAAAACCACCACATCACATTTCATACCAGGCCACCAATAATCTTTCTTCATGTCTTGATACATCTTTGTGGCACCAGGATGAATGGAGTATCGAGTCTTGTGAGCTTCATCCAAAATCCTCACACGTAGATCCCCGAAACGAGGAACCCACACTCGTCCAAATCGGGTTTGAACACCGAGTGTGTTTTCACCCAATTCCCTAACCAGACCTCTCATTCTTTCAGAGTTTAGATGATCTTCTTTCAGTGCTTCATCTTGAAACTCCTTGAGTTGCTTCATTACCTTGGAGGTCATAATCAATTGGTATGCCTTCACCCGAATCGGCTCGGGCCTCTCCTTCCGGCTAAGGGCATCGGCCACCACGTTGGCCTTGCCCGGATGGTAATGGATCTCGCAATCATAATCCTTTATAAGCTCCAACCATCGCCTCTGCCTCATGTTCAGATCCTTTTGCTCGAAGAAGTACTTCAAGCTCTTGTGGTCGGTGAAGATGGTGCACTTCGTTCCATACAGATAGTGCCTCTAAATCTTTAGTGCAAAGACCACGGCTGCTAGCTCCAGGTCATGGGTAGGATAGTTGACTTCATGAACCTTCAACTGTCGGGATGCATAGGCTATAACCTTCCCTCTCTGCATTAATACACACCCCAACCCCAAGTAAGAAGCATCTAAATATACTACCAAATCCTCGCTTCCTTCGGGTAATGACAAGACAGGAGCTTGAGTCAACCTCACCTTTAACTC
This sequence comes from Flaveria trinervia, assembly GCA_025506515.1. Classification (NCBI taxonomy): domain Eukaryota; kingdom Viridiplantae; phylum Streptophyta; class Magnoliopsida; order Asterales; family Asteraceae; genus Flaveria; species Flaveria trinervia. The sequence continues at coordinate 17,406,362 of CM046456.1, read as the reverse complement.
CCCGAACGCCTGTTCTTGAGCTTGACCCCACGTAAACTTTACATCCTTTCGGGTCAACTTGGTCAGTGGAGAAGCGATCTTGGAAAAGTCTTGGATAAATCTTCTGTAGTAGCCCGCCAAACCCAAGAAACTACGAATCTCGGATGGCGTCTTTGGAGACTTCCATTGTATCACTGCCTCTACCTTAGCTAGGTCCACCATAATCCCATCGGATTCATCACATGACCCAAGAACTGAACTTCACGCAACTAGAACGCGCACTTGGAGAATTTTGCATACAACTTCTCCCTTCTTAACATCTCCAAAACCTCCCTAATGTGGCCGGAATGCTCAATCTCACTCTTCGAATAAATCAGGATATCATCAATGAACATAATCACTGATTTATCCAACATAGGCCGACACACATGGTTCATCAGATTCATAAAAGTAGCTGGCGCATTGGTCAAACCGAAGGACATGATGAGAAACTCGTAGTGACTGCAGCGCGTACGAAAAGCTGTTTTAGGGATATCCTGCTCCTTCACTTTCAGCTGATGGTAACCATATCGAAGATCTATCCTCGAAAACCAACTGGCGCCTTGGAGCTGATCAAACAAATCGTCTGTTCGTGGTAGGGGGTATCGGTTCTTCACCGTCAACTTGTTCAACTCTCGGTAGTCAATGCACATCTGCATACTACCGTCTTTCTTCTTCACAAATAGGACCGGAGCACCTCAAGGAGAGATACTCGGTCTAATAAACCCCTTATCCAGCAGTTCTTGCAACTGCTCCATTAGCTCTTTCATCTCAGTCGGAGCCAACCGATACGGTGCCTTGGCAACGGGTTGAGCATCGGGTATCAGATCAATTTGGAACTCAATCTCGCGATCTAGTGGCACACCGGGTAAGTCTTCTGGGAATATGTCCGGAAAGTCGAGCACCACTAGTACTTCAGATAATTGCGGTACCGACGCATCCACATCGTTTATGTATGCCAAGTAGGCACTACATCCGCGTCTCATGCACTTTCCCGCCACCGCCATCAAAATCACCTTCGGGATTGTCGTGACGCGATCACCATAAACCGTCACCTCATTTCCGTCAGGCATTGTCAATCGGATCATCTTCTTGCGACACACGATGTTTGCCTCATAGGTTGCTAACCAGTCCATCCCTAGTACTACATCGAATCCACCTAGGGGTATCATGTGTAACCTAGCAGCAAACCTATGGCCTTCTAGTTCTATGGCACAGTCCTTTTTCACATCAGTAATTCTAGTGGACTGACCGATAGCAGTTTCTACATCGACTGGCTCACCATACGTCTACTCTTATGGGAAACTTAGCACCAAAGGCAGCATAAATGAAACTCCTACTAGCACTAGAATCAAACAACACAGATGCAAGAGTTTGGTTTACTAAAAACATACCTGACACCACGTCGGGGTCTGTCCTAGCCTCCTCCCGAGTCATCGTGAAAGCTCGGGCGCTTGCCTTCTACCCTTCTCCTCCGGTCTTCTTCACCCCGGAACTCTCAGCCCTTGGCTTCTTACACTCCCTGCTCATGTGACCACTTCCCCCACAGTTGAAACACTTCACACCTCCACAGTCTCTAGCCATATGACCAGGCTTCCCACACTTGAAACAAATATTAGACCTCATTTACACTCGCCACCATGCTCCTTCCCACACTTGCCACACTTCTTCAATTCAGCACCAGCTGTGACCACCGACGATCATCCCCTCGAGCCTTCTTGTTACTCGTCGAGGCACCACCCCTACGAAACCTTTTTCCGTTCCAGTTTCTATCACCTCCACCCTTCCGATTACCTTCAGTCACCACCACCATAGTCCTCTCATCATACAATCTCCCCGCTAGATCCACCGCTGACCTAAACGTGCTTGGTCGGGCGGCGATCATGTGCCTACGGATATCTGCCGGCAGCCCCAGGATATATCTCTTAATCTTTCGTGACAGTTGTGTCACCTGATCAGGCACCAGTCGTGCCATTTCATTGAACTTTGTGGTGTACTCTTGGTGTGTCATAGTTCCCGCCTCTAGTTGCAGAAACTCTCTCTTAACCTTGTCCATTTCCCGGTGAGGACAAAACTCCTCAATCACCAACTTCTTCAACTCCGACCATCTCATCCTCCCGATCGCTCAACTACCCTCAGCTTGGACTATATTGTCCCACCAGCACAGAGCCAAGTCTACAAATGAGTGGGTAGCGAACTTAACCTTCTGGTCTTCTCGGCACTCGCTGATATCAAGTACCGCCTCCATTTCCCTCACCCACCGGTGAGCATCAGCGGCGGTGCCATTTCCGTCGAAAGCAGGGGGCTTGCATCTCATGAATACCCCGTAGTTACAGCCTCGTACTACCTCCCGCACAGGCTCTGCCTTTTCTTCTTCTTCCTCATCATCGGACGGAACCGTCTCAGTCTCGGGTTGTCTTCTTTCACTCGTAGATCCACTCCTTTCCCTTCTCTCTCCCTCTCTAACTGCCTTGATAACTTCGGTCACCACATACGGTAAAATCGTCTGCATGACCTGATGACTTCACCACCGCCTCCTTTACTGAGGCTCTCAGGTTGGTGCTCTCGTCGCCACCCTTCGAATGAGGAGCCTTTGGTTCTTCATGAACCACTTTCTGGACTCTGGGTCTCCCACTCTTGGGTCGCGGTTCAGCACCATGACCTCCACCACGAGAGGCCTTCGAAGATCTACCACCGGCCATCTACTAACACACTGAAAGATTTAAACACCAACACGGTCATTCAAGGAACAGCTCAGTTTATGTCAAGTATAGTAAGTCCCTAATTTAAGTGGCTAGTTGTGATTAGCCACTTACTTTACTATTCATATCCCGAGCATTACCTGTCCTGACTACATCAGTATTTAAATCTACATACAACACATAACCACATACCATGCACACATAAACCGATTAACATTACAAAAATACCTGATGGCACGCAGCTACTCAGATTGGCATCCCATTCCCGTCCGTCCCATTCTCAGTTTAAGTTAAGGTTTATTTTGAAAATTTACCTATTTCACTTAAACTTTGGCTCTGATACCAACTTGTAAGGCCCCGTTTCTAGGACGCTTACAGCTGGTCAATCATCGCACATAAAATATATACTTTGTATTTATTCATCAAAACATTGCAGGGGAAACATAAAATAAATAGCATTTCATTTCATCATAAAAGCTTTTGCAAAATAATTCATTGTTGTTGGTTACAAAATTACATTGTTGTATTACATCTCAAAAGCCTTAAATAAATGGATGACATCCAAAAGAGCTGAGTAGCCGCCTCGTGCCATCCTCAGCAACGTTTACCTGCCAACTGAAAACGTATAAAAGTCAGCGTTGCTGAGTGAGTTCTAGTTTTACAATTAAACATACATAAAATCGTTATTTATTTCCTTTCAGAGTCCATACTATACGTTTCATTCGTTCGTGATCATACATCATACGTACATACAGATAATATCATTATTATCTTTCATTTCGTTCATTAACCATCATTCATTCGTTACATCTCGTGACATGTACATTACCCCAACATTGTGCACGAAGCTGGTTACTGGGCCTGAGGTCTTTCATAGACCCCGAACATTGTGCACGAAGTTGACTCCAGTACCTAGGGCAAGTACATTCACCATTCATCTTTCTTTTCATTCCGGATCATTGCCATATGCTATACCCCGAACATTGTGCACGAAGCTGGTTACTGGGCCTCAGGTCTTTCATAGACCCCGAACATTATGCACGAAGCTGGCTCCAGTACCTGGGGCAAGCGGCAAGGATCCCATACATATGGTCAATCACAAGGATTGGACCCCAGTGTGCATCCTTCTGGGATAGCTAACCCGCACACAATTGAGCTAACACCCTTCATTTGGTGTGGACCTCCATACATTTGCTTGCAAGACTTTTTACGTTCATTCATTCGTTAATACATGCATTCATTCATCATGTTCCTCTTTCATTATCTTTCACTTTACATTACATAATACTTTTGGTTCATTCATTAACATAACACGTAAAGCCATGGAAAGATAAACATTCATCATTATAGGAACATAACATGACATATCATTCATACATCATCATACAAGGCATCATTCATACATATCGTGCATAATCATGCAGCATCATTATCATCATCATCATCATAAGCATCAATCACAATGCATAACATGCCCCTCATACCATCTATGACCCCAAAAGTCAACTTACATAGTCCCCCGGGAATTTCCCAAGTCAAAGCCTACTTTACAAATTTTCCCCAAAAATCAGAAAAATATTCTAAGTCCTAGGCGCATGGGCACTATTCAGCGCATGGACACTATTCAGGCGCATGGGGAACACTTAGGCGCATGGGCCACTTTCAAGCGCATGAGCACTATGCAGGCGCATGGGGAACACTTAGTCAAATCCAGCCCAGTTTTGGGCGCATGGGTACTATTTAGGCGCATGAGCCACTTGGGCGCATGGGCCACTTAGGTGCATGAGCACTATTGGGGCGCTTGGCCCTACACTTAGTCATCCGACTAACATTTCTAGGCTCATTAGCCACTGTTCAGGCGCATGGGCTATACTTAGACTTTTCTAAGACAAAGTTTGGGCGCATGAGCTACTGTTTAGGCGCATGGCTTACACTTAATTCTTTCTAAGGCAACTTCAGGCGTATGAACACTTATCTAGGCGCATGAGCATTCTGTAAAACATGTTTCTAGGATATTTTCAATCCTAATCATCGAACCCATCTGTTCTAAACATAATGTGGCTATTCTAAACATGAGTAGCCTATAAACCATCAAGAACTAACATCCAACATACACAATACATACGGGTATTCACACATAAACTTGTAAAATCATTTTAATACGTTTTTCAGCCCCAAATGATAGTTTAAAACGTGTAAAAACCAGGGTCTAGAACTCACTTGGTGCAACTTGGGTGTTCTTCCTTTTAACCCGCTTGCAAAGAGTTCAAAACACCTAAAAACAACATCCAAAAACACACACACCCGAGTACAAACACGACCCATAAGCATACAAACACATAACCGGGATAAAACCCGACATAAAAACATAAAAACCTTGAATTCTTACCTTGAATTCACTTTCCTTCTTCCTCTTCTCTTCAATCCGAGAGTGTTCTCTGCTCTCTCTCTCTAAAACCGAGAAAAATAGTGAAGTGAGGTGAGGGTGGGCGGCCATACTCACCTTTACACCAACTTTTGAAAGTTTTGTCCTTTTTGGACACTTTTAGTCCCTCCACTTGGACTTTATTGCCTTTCTTGCTTTTATTTTTTGTATCTGGACTTTTAAAATAACCGGGTGTTACATATAAGTTTCTCTCTCTTATTAAAAATAAATCTTATTAATTGTTATCTTTCTCTCTTATCTAATTTTTTTTTAAAAAGTCAAACTATCTTTTTCTAGAATAGATTTTATAAAACAAATTAGAAATCACATCTTTTAATCAAAATCAAAATATCAAGAAACTAAATTTTTATATAATATGAAATTTTCTAAAACACTATACATTTTTAAACAAAATATTTTAAGTCGTTCTATTTTAAAAAATATATAAACAGGTGAAATATTTTAATAGAATCTTATTAAAATAAACAGAATAATTATAAACTAATTTTTCTAAAAACAAGATCTTAAAATGAATGTTTAAAAAATGAAACTTTTTACAAGGTTTTTTTGCCACTTGTACTTATCTTAGCCCATATTTTTGCCACTTTTCAAATTTTTAGACATCCACAAATCAATTTTCCCTCCAAAAGGGTATTTTAATAATTTAAATATTCATATAAATTTCTCTCTCGTATTAAAAATAAATCTTATTAATTGCTATGTTTCTCTCTCTTATCTTATTTAAAAAAAATCAAACTATCTTTTTTAGAATAAATTGTATGAAATATATTTTAAATCACATCTTTAATCAAAATCTAAATAACAAGAAATTAAAGTTTTATATAATATGAAATTTCTAAAACACCAAACATCTTTAAACAAAATATTTTAAGTTGTTTCTGTTTTAAAAAAAATATAAACAAGTGAAATATTTTAAAACAATCATATTAAAACAACTAGAATAATTATAAACTAGATTTTTTATGAACAAGATCTTAAAATGAATGTTTAAAAATAAATTTTTTTTACATAAGAGAGTTAAAAAATGGTATATTTTTTTTTATTTCCTGAACAAAAGTATATATAACTTTAATTAAAATATTTTACATTAAAGTGGTTATTTATACGTGATTAACATTATATTTTATCTTCAAACATCATACTACTCTAATAAAAGATAACTATGGTTGCCACATATTATTTTTTAGACTCATCTAATAATACATGTTATTTTGACAATAAATAATAAATATTTTTCCCGTCCAAAAGAATTAAATATACTATTTTTGTATTAAATATTTTAAATACACATTTTGTTTCCAAAATTAATGGGATATAAATTTAAATATTTCTATTCTAAAATAAAAACATATATATCTTACTTTTACTCCTAGCAAATTTTATTGGCTAATTTTTAAATTATCTTCTTATTAAATCTTTATATTTTGAAAGAAAAAATTAAATCATAATTTAAAAATAATTTTACTTTTAAGATTTTATACTACCATTTAAAGACACACTAATTATAATATTTTATATGTTTTTTTATTGAAACTACTATTAGAAAAAATAAAAAATTGGTTTTAGAAACTAAAATAAAATACTATTAAAAAGGTATTTAAATTAGATATCAATATTATCAATTGTCTTTTATTTCATTACCGTCTCTTTTTATTTTTTCTATTTTTATTTGTTACCATCAACAAAATCATTATTTTTCAAAATTTAAGATTTTTTAACTAATTTTTGAAATGTATTCTTATTAAGTTAGAGATATTTTATTTTATTTTATTTTAAAAGTGGTTTCTTCAATTTATTAGATAACATTCTTTTCTGTTTTCTTTTCATCCAGGTTATATAATATTTTTTATCAATTTAAACTCTTTAATCTAGTCTATTAAGATATAAAGTAGTTATTTTTTAATGTGAAATTTAAAATGTTCTTTTGATTGATTTTTGTATTGTTCATGCTTAGTTGTATTATGTGGAGGTAAGTTTAATAGTAAACCCAACTAATTATGTGCATGACTATATGTATAATTAGTACGAAAAAAAACTGTAACGCCGGATATTTTTCTTTGAAGCCAACGAAAAAAGAAAAGAAATAAAGTCCAAAGTCGAGGGACCAAACTAGCCAAAACGCGAAAAAGTTTGGAAGAGAAGGAGAATAAGAGGGGAGGGCAGCCCACACCCTTTCCACATCTCCAAATTCTACAACATAGAGGAAAGGAGAGAAAAGGGAGAAAAGAAGAAAAAAGGCTTGATTCGAGTGGGTTCGAGCTCGAAAATCAACGTGTAGTGGGTCCAAACAAAGCTCTACTTCTCGGTGTTGATTGTGTGAGTTCTAGGACCCATCTTTTAAACGTTTTTGGTTGATTTTGGGACTGAAACACATCTGAAAACCCGTTTTTGTATGTGTGTGTTTGACCCATTTGTATGTGTTTGCGTGTGATGCATTTGGAGTTTGTTTCCGGGCTTGTGTGTGCTTGAATGGTGTTGTGGTATGCATTCCTAAGGTTTAGGATGGTAGATTTGGGCTTAGAATGGGTTTGAATGAGCTTAGAGGTCGAAAATGGAAGATTGGGTTCGGGAGTGAGCTGTATTCTGCGCAGTTAGGGCTATGCGACCGAATGGCATGCCAGTCCTGCGACTGAAGTCACACGCATGTCCGTCGTACGATTGAGGCTCAATCGCATATGAGTCGTGCGACTAGAACCCATACGCCTGTCAGTCGTGCGACTTAAGGTCAATCCCATGGGGAGTCACGGACTTAGAGTTCATCCGCATTAGGTCCATCCGCATTAGTTCCATTTGCATGGACTCATCCGCATTGGGTTCATCTGTATTAGGTCCATTCGCATGGGTGTTCATTCGCATAGGTGTTCATCCGCATTGGTCCATTCGCATGATGTTTAGTCGCCTGGAAGGTCATGCGACTGAAGGGTGTCCATACGCCCAAGTAGGGCTTGTGCACTCGGGGAAAACGTAGTTTATGTTCTGACTTTCGGGGGAAAGTGCAGATGTAAGTTGTGATGTGGGAGGTTCCCGTAAGTTCATGTAAGATGACTTTTGAGGTCTTAGAGGTTATGTTGGGCATGATGATGATGATGTTGTATGTTTATGCATGATGTATGTTATGTATGTATGATGTTGCCCTATATGATGATGATGTTTGTGTATGTTATGTTCCTTGTTATGATGTATGTTTATCTTTCCCGTGACTTTACGTTGAATGTTAATGAATGAAATGAAAGTATTATGTCACATAAAGTGAAAGATAATGAAAGAAGAACATGAAGGAAGAATGCATGCATTAATAAATGATAAAAGAAATGAAAGGCTTGCAAGAAATTGTATGGAAGGGACACGCCACTAAAAGGTGTTAGCCCAACGGTGTGCGGGTTCGCTACCCCGGGAGGATGCACATTGGGGTCTTCTTTGTGATCGACCATTTGTATAGAACCTCTACTGCTTACCTCGGTACTGCGGCACCATGTATAGCTATCTATTTATAGACTTCGGCCAGTAGCCATAGTTAGTTTGGGGTGTAGCATATGGTATTGGTACGGAAGATATGAACAATGGAAGAAAGAACGAATAATGAAGATAACAATGATATTATCTATGTGCACGTATGTTGCGTGATCACATGAATGTAAAGTACGGTTTTAACGAAAGAAAATTATATTTTATTATCATAAAACTAGAACTCACTCAGCAACGTTGACTTTTATGTGTTCCTGTTGGCAGGTAATGAATGCTAAGGTTGACACGAGATGGCTACTCAGCTCTTTTGGGATGGCATCCATTTATAATGCTTTTGTGATGTAATGCAACTTGGGTTTTGTAATTGGTTAACGATGTATTATTTTGCAAAAGCTATTATATTGAAATGGAATGTTTTCTTTAAATGTTTCCGCTACAAAGTTTTTATGTAATACGATGAAAATATATGTTTTATGTGCAATGATTTACCAGCTGTAAGCGTCCCGGGAACGGGGCCTTACAAGTTGGTATCAGAGCCAAAGTTTAAGTGAAATGGGTAAAATTTCAAAATAAACCTAAACTTAAATTGAAAATGGGACGGAAAAGGGAAGGGATGCCAATCTGAGTAGCTACGTGCCATCAGGTATTTTCGTAATGTTAACCGGTATTATGTGCGCATGTTGTTGGTTTAGTGGTTGTTTGTAGATTTAAATACTGATGTAGTCAGGACAGGTAATGCTTGGGGTATGAAGAGTAAAGTAAGTGGCTAATCATATCTGGCCACTGTAATTAGGGACTTACTATACTTGACATAAACTGAGTTGTTTTCTTGAATGACCATGTTAGTGTTTGAATCTTTCAGTGTGCATGTGAATGGCTGGTGGTAGATCTTCGAAAGCTTCACAGGGTGGAGGTCGTTGTGCTGAACCGGACCCAAGAGGGGAGACCCAGAGTTGAAAAGGTGGTTCCTGAAGAACCCGAGACCCCTCATCCGGAGGGTGGTGAGAGAGTGCAAACCTAAGGGCCTCGGTGAAATAGGCAGTGGTTGAAGAAGTCCATCAGGTCATGCAGACGATCTTACCGTCTGTAGTGACTGAAGTTATCAAGGCGGTACGGGAAAGGGAGAGGAAAGAAAGAAGTAGACCTACGGGCAAAAGAAGACAGCCCGAGACTGAGACGGTTTTGTCTGACAATGAAAAAGAAGAGGAGGAGAGGAGAGCCTGTGCCGGAGGCGGCACGAGGCTATAACTACAGGGCATTTATGAGATGCAAGCCCCCTACTTTTGATGGTAACAGCACTGCTGCTGCTGCTCACTAGTGGGTGAGGGAAATGGAGGCTTGTTCTTGATATCAGCGAGTGCTGGGAGGACCAGAAGGGGAAGTTTTCTACCCTCTCGTTTGTAGACTCGGCTCTGTGTTGGTGGGATAATATTGTCCAAGCCGAGGGTAGCCGGGCGATAGGAAGGATGAGGTGAGAGGAGTTGAAGAAGATGGTGATTGAGGAGTTCTGCCCTCATAGGAGATGGATAAGATAGAGAGAGAGTTCTTGCAGCTGGAGGCGGGAATCATGACACACCAGCAGTACACCACCAACTTCAATGAAATGGCACAGCTAGTGCCGGATCAGGTGACACCTCTGTCTCGAAAGATCAAGAGGTACATTCAGGGCTTGCCAGTGTGTAGGCATATGATCGCCACTCGGCCAGGCATGTTTAGGTCGGCGGTCGATTTGCCAGGGAGATTATATGATGAACGGGAGGTGGTGGTGACCGAAGTGAGCAAGAAGGGTGGTGGCGATCGAAACTGGAACGGAAAAAGGTTTGGTCGGGGTGACGCCTTGACGGGTAACAAAAAGGCACGGGTGGATTACTGCCGTGTGACCACATCGAGTACGGGGTCAAGGAGGTGTGATAAGTGTGGAAGGGAGCATGCGGGGGAATGTAGGTTGGGATTGAACGTGTGCTTCAAATGTGGGAAGACAGGGCACATCGCAAAGGATTGCCGTGCGGGCAGATGTTTCAACTGTGGGGAGAGTGGTCATATGAGTAAAGACTATAAGAAGCCGAGGGCTGGGGTTCCGGGGTAAAGAAGACGGGAAGTGAAGGACCGAAGGCGAGCGCTAGGGCATTCACTATGACACAGGAGGAGGCTAGGACGGACTCTGATTTTGTGTCCAGTACGTTTCTAGTGAACCAAACTTTAGCTTCTATGTTATTTGATTCGGGTGCCGGTAAAAGTTTTATTTCTGCTGCTTTCTATGCTAAGCTGCCTATTAGTAGTAGACGTGTTGATGCACCCTTTGATGTAGAAACTACCATAGGTAAGTCTATCAGGATCTGAGATGATAGAGAATTGTGATGTGTAGCTAGAAGGTCATAAGTTTCCTGTTAGACCGTTCGTGATGACCTTAGGTGGTTTCGATTTGGTTCTTGGGATGGATTGGTTGGCGGACTTCGAGGCGAACATTGTGTGTCATAAGAAGATGATTTGTTTGGCAGTGCCTGAAGGCAGTTTGGTAACTGTTTATGGGAAGTGGGCCACGACGATCCCGAAAGTAATCTCAATGGCGGTGGCGGGAAAGTGTATGAGGCGTGCATGTAGCACCTACTTGGCTTACGTAAAGGATGTGGATATGCCAACACCATAACTATCTGATGTACCGGTTGTGTGTGACTTTCCGGACGTGTTCTGTAACGCCCGGTTATTTATCTATTTTGAGGTCGACGAAGAAAGAAAAGAATAATGTCCAAAGTCGAGGGACCAAACTCACCAACGAGGGAAAGTGGAAATGTGGAGATATGTATAGGGAGAGGGCATCCATACTCTCCCCACACCCTCACATTTTAGCCAAGAAAAGAGAGGAGAAGAGAGAAAAGAAGAAAAGAGGAAGAAGTGTTGTTCGGGTTGGTTCGAGTGGCCAAAATCGTTGAGAAGCGAGTCAAATCGAAGCTCTTCTCTTCATGGTCATTTGTGTGAGTTCTAGGACCCCTCCTATAAATGTTTTTGAATTATTTAGGGCTGGAAAACATCTGAAAATTGGGTTTTTGAGTGTGTGTATGTTTGACCCGTTTGGGTATGTGTATGTGTGTGTATGATCCGTTTGACCCTTGTTTGTGAGCTTGTGTGTGCTTGAATGGTGTTGTGGTATGCATCCTTATGGTTTAGGATGGTTGATTTGGGCTTAGAATGAGTTTAGATGAGTTTGGAGGTTGAGAAGGGGAGTTTGCGTTCAGCTGGAACTGCATTCTGCATCAGCTAGGGCTAGGTGACCGACTGGAGACTGAATGGAGGCCATACGGCCGAATGGGGTGTGATTGGGTTTCATTCACATGATTGACGGTCCATCACGATTGGGGCCAGTCACATGGAGGTCATGCGATTAAAGGTCCAGTCGCTTAAGTGCTCATCCATATTAGTCCCATTCGCATGAGTGTTCATCCGCATTAGTCCATTTGCACGATTGGTGTTCATTCGCATGAGTGTTCATCCGTATTGGTTCATTCGCATGATGTTCAACCGCATGGAGGCCATGCGACTTAAGGGTGTCCATACGCTCGAATAGGGCGTTGCACCCGAGGTGAAGTGTAGTTTAACTTCTGACTTTCGGGGGAAGCGCAGATGTAAGTTTTGACGTAAGGGTTCCCGTAAGTTCATGTAAGTGACGATTGAGGCCTTAGAGAGCATGTTGGGCATGATGATGATGTTGCATGTCTATGCATGATGCATGTTATGTATGTATGATGTTGCCCTGCATGACATGATGACTGTGCATGTTGATGTTCCTTATTATGATGTATGTTTACCTTTCCCGTGGCTTTACATGTTATGATAATGAATGAAATGAAGTATTACGTAACGTAAAGTAGAAGATAATGAAAAGTGGAACATGAAGAATGCATGCATTAATGAACGATGAAAGTAATGAAAGTGTTGCAAGTATTGGATATCGGGACACGCCATTAAAGGTGTTAGCCCAATGGTGTGCGGGTTCGCTACCCCGGGAGGATGCATATCGGGGTCCTTCTCTGTGATCGACCATTTATATAGAACCTCCACCGCTTACCCCTAGTACTATGGCACCATGTTTAGCTGTCTATTTATAGACTTTGGCCTAGTAGCTAAATAGTTCAGGGTGTAGCATATGGTATTGGTACGGAAGATATCCGATGCGCAAGAAAAGATGTAAAGATGAATGAACGAACGAAGAAGATAATAATGTTATTATCTATGTGTACGTATGATGTGTGATCATGCATAAGTAACGAACGGTTTTAATGAATGTAAAGTATGTTTTATTTATAAAACTAGAACTCACTCAGCAATGCTGACTTTGATGTGTTTCCAGTTGGCAGGTAATGGCTGTTGAGGATGGCACGAGGTGGCTACTCAGCTCTTTTAGGATGGCATCCATTTGTTTTAATGTTTTGTGATATAATGCAATAATGTATTTTGTAACTGATTGACGATGTATTATTTGGCAAAAGTTTTTATAATGAAATGTGATGTCATGTTTGAATGTTTCCGCTGCAACCTTTCGTAAGACAAATGTAAATATATGTTTTATGTGTGATGAGAAACCAACTGTAAGCGTCCTGGGAACGGGGCCTTACAAGTTGGTATCAGAGCCAAGTTTTAAGTGAAATGGGTAAATTTTCAAAATAAACTTTAACTTAAACTGAAAATGGAACAGATAGGGGATGGGATGCCAATCTGAGTAGTTGTGTGCCATCAGGTATTTTCTTTAACGTTAACCGGTATTTTGTGCGCATGTTATGTGTTATGTGTTGTTTGTAGATTTTGTTGATACATATGTACCTAGATTTTGATCTGCATGTAATATGTCTTTATGGTCTTACACTTATATAATAGTTGGGTACTTAATGAAATACAAATGTTGGTTGTGTTTATAATGGTTAATATTTCATTAATGAGTTGTTTAACACATATTTACTTGATTATATAGGTTTGTGATTGTTTGAATTGTTATGCATAATGTTATAATACTGAATACATTCGAACTTGGTGAAGCGAAGTTTTCATGCGTCCGACTGGACCATGCGCCCCAACAGTGGTCATGCGTCCGAATGGCCATGCAACTAAGTGTCCATGCACCTAAATAGTCCATACGCCTGAACAACTTCATGCGACTGACTCAGTCGCACGACTGAACACTCAGTCGTGCAAATGGATCAACCGCATGGCTCAATCGCACGAATGAACCATGCTAATGGTTCAACCGCCCGACTAAGCAACCCTAACCTATAAATACCACCTAATTTGTGGAAAAAGGTAAGCATTCAATCCACTTCGACTCCATACGTACCCTAGCTGTCCAGAAGCCTCTAAGTTCGTACTCCAAGTTCATAGAATGTTGTAGATCGATTCCTAATCGATTCTTGACATTAGATTCAATACGTTATTGTTTCTACGAGCGTTCTCACTGATTGGATCACCAATCAAATAAGATTCCGCACTATTTGGTTTGGTTTAACACATTAATCAGTTGGTGTGTTGTTCAAATACCAGATCCTAACAGATTTAAATACTGATGTAGTCAGGATAGGTAATGCTCGGGGTGTGAAGAGTAAAGTAAGTTGCTAATCACAACTGGCCACTATAATTAGGGACTTACTATACTTGACATAAACTAAGTTGTTCCCTTGAATGACCGTGTTGGTGTTTGAATCTTTTAGTGTGCATGTTAATGGCCGTAGTAGATCTTCGAAAGCTTCAAGGGGTGGAGGTCACGGTTCTGAACCACGACCCAAGAGAGGGAGATCCAGAGTTAAGAAGGTGGTTCATGACGAACCAAAGACCCCTTATCCGGAGGGTGGCGACGAGAGCGCCAATCTAAGAGCCTCAGTAAAGGAGGCTATGGTGGAAGAAGTTCATCAGGTCATGCAGACGATCCTACCGTCTGTGGTGACCGAAGTGATCAAGGCAGTAAGAGAAGGGGAAAGAAAGGAGAGAAATAGGTCCTCGGGAGGACAGGAACAACCAGAGCTTAAAATGGTTCCATCTGATGACGAAGAGGAAGAAGAAGAGCCCATGCCGGAGACAGCATGAGGCTGTAACTATGGGGGGTTTATGAGATGCAAGCCCCCTTCCTTCGATGGTAACGACACTGTTGCTGCCTCTCACCGGTGGATGAGGGAAATGGAGGTTGTTCTTGATATCAGTGAGTGCCGGGAGGACTAGAAGGTGAAGTTTGCTACCCACTCGTTTGTGGACTCGGCTCTGTGTTGGTGGGACAATATTGTCCAAGCCGAGGGTAGCTGGGCAATAGGAAGGATGAGGTGGGAGGAGTTGAAGAAGATGGTGATTGAGGAGTTCTGCCCTCATAGGGAGATGGATAAGATAGAGAGAGAGTTCTTGTAGCTGGAGGTGGAAACCATAACACACAAGCAGTATACCACCAAATTCAATGAAATGGCACGACTCATGGCGGATTAGGTGACGCCTCTGTCTCGGAAGATCAAGAGGTACATTCAGGGCTTACCGGTGGATGTTCGTAGGCGTATGATCGTCGCCCAACCAAGCATGTTTAGGTCGGCGGTCGATTTAGCAGGAAGGCTATATGATGAGCGGGAAGTGGTGGTGACTGAAGTGAACAAGAAGGGTGGTGGTGATCGGAACTAGAACGAGAAAAGGTTTGATCGAGGTGATGCCTCGATGGGTAACAAAAAGGCACGGGTGGACGACCACCGTGGGCCACCTCAAGTGCGGGGTCAAAGAGGTGTGGTAAGTGTAGAAGGGATCATGCGGGAGAATGTAGGATGGGATTGAATGTGTGCTTCAAATATGGGAAGACGGGGCACATCGCAAAGGATTGCCTTGCGGGCAAATGTTTTAACTGTGGGTAAAGTGGTCATATGAGCAAGGATTGTAAGAAGCCGAGGGCTAAGGCATCCGGGGCGAAGAAGACGGGAGGTGAAGGACCAAGGGCGAGCACTAGGGCATTTACTATGACACAGGAGGAAGCTAGGACGGACCCTGATGTCGTGTCCGGTACGTTTCCGGTGAACCAAACTTTAACTTCTATGTTATTTGATTCGGGTGCCGGTAAAAGTTTTATTTCTTCTGCTTTCTATGCTAAGCTGCCTGTTAGTAGTAGACGTGTTGAGGTGCCCTTTGATGTAGAAACTACCATAGGTAAGTCTACCAGGATTTTTGAGATGATAGAGAACTGTGATGTGGAGCTAGAGGGTCATAAGTTTCCTGTTAGACCGTTTGTGATGACCTTAGGTGGTTTCGATTTGGTTCTTGGGATGGATTGGTTGGTGGACTTCGAGGTGAACATTGTGTGTCGGAAGAAGATGATTCATTTGACAGCGCCTGACGGTAGTTCAGTGACGGTTTATGGTGATCGGTTACTACAATTCCGAAGGTGATTTCGATGGCGGTGGCGGGAAAGTGTATGAGGCGTGGATGTAGTGCCTACTTGGCCTATGTAAAGGATGTGGATACGCCAACACCACAACTGTCTGATGTACCGGTTGTGTGTGACTTTCCAGACGTATTCGCAGAAGACTTATCAGGAGTGCCCCCTGACCGTGGGATCGAGTTCCAGATTGACTTGATACCGGGTGCCCAACCTGTTGCCAAGGCACCGTATCGATTGGCTCCGACGGAGATTAAATATTTGATGGAGCAGCTGCAAGAGCTGCTTGACAAGGGGTTCATTAGACCGAGTATCTCTCCATGGGGTGCTCCGGTCCTGTTTGTAAAGAAGAAGGACGGTAATATGAGGATGTGCATTGACTACCGTGAGCTGAATAAGTTGACAGTGAAGAACCGATACCCCTTATCGAGAATAGATGATTTGTTCGATCAGCTTCAAGGTGCCAGTTTGGTTTTCAAGGATATACCTTCGATCTGGTTACCATCAGTTGAAGGTGAAGGAGCAGGATGTCCCTAAAACAGCTTTTCGCACGCGCTATGGTCACTACAAGTTTCTGATCATGTCTTTTGGTTTGACCAATGCGCCAGCTGCTTTTATGGATCTGATGAACCGTGTGTGTCAGCCGATACTGGATAAATCAGTGATTGTGTTTACTGATGATATCCTAATTTATTCAACGAGCGAGATAGAACATGCCGATCACATTCGGGAGGTTTTGGAGAGTTGAGAAAGGAGAAGCTGTATGAAAAATTCTCCAAGTGTGCGTTCTGGTTGCATGAAGTCCAGTTCTTGGGTCATGTGGTGAACCCTGATGGGATCATGGTGGACCCGGCAAAGGTAGAGGTCGTTATGCAATGGAAGTCACCAAAGACGCCATCTGAGATTTGTAGTTTCTTGGGTTTGGCGGGCTACTATAGAAGATTTATCCAAGACTTTTCCAAGATCGCTTCTCCACTAACCAAGTTGACCCGAAAATATGTGAAGTTCGTATGGGGCCAAGCTCAAGAGAAGGCGTTCGAAGAATTGAAGGCGGGGTTGACTCAAGCTCCTGTTCTGTCATTACCCGATGGAAGTGAAGATCTGGTGGTTTATTCTGATGCTTCCTATTCAGGATTGGGGTGCGTGTTAATGTAGAGAGGGAAGGTTATAGCCTATACATCCCGATAGTTGAAGGTTCATGAGGTCAATTATCCTACTCATGACTTGGAGCTGGCAGCCGTGGTCTTTGCATTAAAGATTTGGAGGCACTATCTCTACGGGACAAGGTGCACCATTTTTACTGACCACAAGAGCTTGAAGTACTTCTTCGAGCAAAAATATCTGAATATGAGGCAGAGACGATGGTTGGAGCTTATAAAATATTATGATTGCGAGATCCATTACCATCCGGGCAAAGGCAACGTGGTGGCTGATGCCCTTAGCCGAAAGGAGAGGCCCAAGCCGATTCGAGTGAAAGCCTATCAACTAATCATGACCTCTGATGTGATGAAGCCAGTCAAAGAGTTTCAAGATGAGGCATTGAAAGAAGATCATCTTAACTCTGAAAGAATGAGAGATCTGGTTGCAGAGTTGGGTGAAAACACATACGGTGTTAGAACCCGGTTCGGTCGTGTGTGGATTCCTCGTTTTGGGGATCTAAGGGTGAAGATCATGGATGAAGCTCACAAGACTCTATACTCTATTCACCCCAGTGCCACGAAGATGTACCAAGATATGAAGAAGGATTACTAATGGCCGGGTATGAAGCGCGACGTAGTGGAGTATGTGAGTAAATGCCTTACTTGTCTACAGGTGAAGGCCGAGCATCAAAAGCCGTATGGGAAGATCCAACCTTTGGATATACCAGAATGGAAGTGGGAGCACATCACCATGGATTTCATTACGAAGTTGCCGTGTACTCCGAAAGGGTATGATGCTATATGGGTGATTGTGGACCGTCTGACGAAGAGTGCTCACTTCCTACCGATTCGCGAGACATACTCATCTGAGAGGTTGGCTGACCTGTTCATCAAGGAAATTGTAACTTCTCATGGTGTGCCGGTGTCTATTGTATCTGATCTTGACACCTGGTTTACATCAAAATTCTGGAAGAAATTCCACGATGCCATGGGGACGAGGTTACTTATTAGCACGGCTTATCATCCCCAAACTGATGGTCAGTCAGAGATGACCATTCAGACATTGGAAGACATGCTTTGGGCATGTGTGATTGATTTTGGGGGAAGTTGGGATGACCACCTACCGCTAGCCGAATTCTCATACAACAACAGCTATCATGCCAACATTGGTATGCCACCATATGAGATGCTATACGGCAGGAGATGCAGACCACCCGTTTGTTGGGGTGACATTGGTCAGAAAGAGTTGCGAAGCGTTGAGGTAATCGAGGCTACGACTGAGAAGCTTGAGAGGATCAAAGCCTTCATGAAGGTAGCCAAAGATAGACAGAAGTCGTATGCCGATAAACGACGTAGACCAATTGAGTTCCAAGTGGGTGACCGGGTTATGTTGAGGGTCTCACCTTGGAAGGGTATCATCCGATTCAGGAAACGAGGTAACCTAAGCCCGAGATACATAGGACCTTTCCAAATCATTGCTCGAGTAGGGGAGGTGGCCTATAGATTGGAGTTTCCAGATGAGTTAAGTGGAATTCACCCGACATTCCATGTATCTCATCTGAGGAAATCCTTGGCAGATAAAGACATGATTGTTCCACTGGAGCATATCGAAGTAGACGAACGAATCAATTATGTGAGCAACCAGTGATAATTATTGATCAAAAAGAGAAAAGGATGAGAAATAAAGTGGTTCATCTTGTGCGTGTACAGTGGAAGCACAGGAAAGGATCCGAGTCAACGTGGGAAATTGAGGAAGAAATGAGGCGGCATTACCCATGTTTGTTCGAGGAATAACAGGTTTCGGGGACGAAAAATATTTAAGGGGGTGGACTTGTAACACCCGGTTATTTATCTATTTTGAGGTCAACGAAGAAAAAAAAGAAATAAAGTCCAAAGTCGAGGGACCAAACTTGCCAACGAGGAAAAGTGGAAATGTGGTGATATGTATAGGGAGAGGGCAGCCATACTCTCCCACACCCTCACATTTCAGCCAAGAAAAGAGAGGAGAAGAGAGAAAGGAAGAAAAGAGGAAGAAGTGTTGGTTCGGGTTGGTTTGGGAGTGGCCAAAATCGTTGAGAAGCAAGTCAAATCGAAGCTCTTCACTTTGTGATCGTTTGTGTGTGTATGATCCGTTTGAGCCTTGTTTGTGAGCTTGTGTGTGCTTGAATGGTGTTATGGTATGCGTCCCTAAGGTTTAGGATGGTCAATTTGGGCTTAAAATGAGTTTAGATAAGTTTGGGGGTCGAAAAGGGGAGTTTGCGTTCGGCTGGAACTGCTAACTACATCAGCTAGGGCTAGTGACCGACTGGAGACCGAATGGAGGCCATACGACTGAATGGGGCGCGATTGGGTTTCATTCGCACGATTGAGGGTCCATTCGCATGATTGGGGCCAGTCGCATGGAGGTCATGCGATTGAAGGTCCAGTCGCATGGAGGTCATGCGATTGAAGGTCCAGTCGCATGGAGGTCATGCGATTAAAGGTCCAGTCGCTTAAGTGCTCATCCGCATTAGTCCCATTCGCATGAGTGTTCATCCGCATTAGTCCATTCACACGATTGGGTGTTCATTCGCAGGAGTGTTCATCCGCATTGGTTCATTCGCATGATGTTCAGCCGCATGGAGGGCATGCGACTGAAGGGTGTCCGTACGCCCGAATAGGGCTGTTGCACCCGACGTGAAGTGTAGTTTAACTTCTAACTTTCGGGGGAAAGCGCGGATGTAAGTTTTGACGTAAGGGTTCCCGTAAGTTCATGTAAGGTGACGATTGAGGCCTTAGAGAGCATGTTGGGCATGATGATGATGTTACATGTTTATGCATGATGCATGTTATGTATATATGATGTTGCCCTGTATGACGTGATGACTGTGCATGCTGATGTTCCTTATTATGATGTATGTTTACCTTTCCTGTGGCTTTACGTGTTATGATAATGAATGAAATGAAGTATTACGTAACGTAAAGTAGAAGATAATGAAAAGTGGAACATGAAGAATGCATGCATTAATGAATGATGAAAGTAATAAAAGTCTTGCAAGTATTGGATATTGGGACATGCCATTAAAGGTGTTAGCCCAATGGTGTGCGGGTTCGCTACCCCGGGAGGATGCACATCGGGGTCCTTATCTGTGATCGACCATTTATATAGAACCTCTACCGCTTACCCCTAGTACTGTGGCACCATTTTTAGCTGTCTATTTATAGACTTCGGCCTAGTAGCTAAATAGTTCGGGGTGTAGCATATGGTATTGGTATGGAAGATATCCGATGCGCAAGAAAAGATGTAAAGATGATTGAACGAACGGAGAAGATAATAATGTTATTATCTATATGTACGTATGATGTGTGATCATGTAGAAGTAACGAATGGTTTTAATGAATGTAAAGTATGTTTTATTTATAAAACTAGAACCAACTCAGCAACGCTAACTTTGATGTGTTTCCAGTTGGCAGGTAATGGTTGCTGAGGATGGCATGAGGTGGCTACTCAGCTCTTTTGGGATGGCATCCATTTATTTAATGCTTTTGTGATATAATGCAACAATGTATTTTGTAACTGATTGACGATGTATTATTTGACAAAAGTTTTTATAATGAAATGTGATGTCATGTTTAAATGTTTCCGCTGCAACCTTTTGTAAGACAAATATAAATATATGTTTTATGTGCGATGAGAAACCAACTGTAAGTGTCTCGTTACATGTTCCCAAAAGACTTACCAGGAGTGTCACCTGACAGAGAGATCGAGTTTCAGATTGATCTGATACCGGGTGCCCAACCTGTTGCCAAGGCACCGTATCGGTTGGCTCCGACAGAAATGAAAGAGTTGATGGAGCAGTTGCAACAGCTGCTTGATAAGGAATTCATTAGACCGAGTATCTCTCCTTGGGGTGCTCGGGTCCTGTTTGTGAAGAAGAAAGACGGTAGCATGAGGACGTGCATTGACTACCGTGAGTTGAACAACCTGACGGTGAAGAATTGATACCCCTTGCCAAGAATAGATGATTTGTTGATCAGCTTCAAGGTGCTAGTGGTTTTCAAGGATAGATCTTTGATCGGGCTACCATCATTTGAAGGTGAAGGAGCAGGATATCCCTAAAACAGATTTCCGCACGCGTTATGGTCACTACGAGTTTCTTGTCATGTCTTTTGGTTTTACCAATGCGCCAGCTGCTTTTATGGATCTGATGAATCGAGTGTGTCGACCGATGTTGGATAAATCAGTGATTGTGTTTATTGATGATATCCTGATTTATTCGAAGAGCGAGAATGAGCGTGCGATCATATTCGGGAGGTTTTGGAGACGTTGAGAAAGGAGAAGTTGTACGCTAAGTTCTCCAAGTGCGCGTTCTGGTTACGCAAGGTTCAATTCTTGGGTCATGTGGTGAATCCTGACGGGATTATGGTGTATCCGGCAAAGGTGGAGGCAGTAATGCAATGGAAGTCTCCAAAGACGCCCTTCGAGATTCGTAGCTTCTTGGGTTTGGCGGGCAACTATAGAAGATTTATCCAAGACTTCTCTAAGATTGCTTCTCCACTACCTAAGTTAACCCGGAAGGATGTGAAGTTTGTATGGGGTCAAGCTCAAGAAAAGGCGTTCGAAGAATTTAAGGCGAGGTTGACTCAAGCTCCTATTTTGTCATTAACCGATGGAAGTGAATATCTGGTGGTTTATTCTGATGCTTCCTACTCGGGGTTGGGGTGTGTGTTAATGTAGAGAGGAAAAGTTAAAGCCTATGCATCCCGACAGTTGAAGGTTTATGAGGTCAACTACCCGACTCATGACTTGGAGCTAGCAGCTGTGGTCTTTGCACTAAAGATTTGGAGGCACTATCTTTACGGAATGAAGTGCACCGTTTTCACTGACCACAAGAGCTTGAAGTACTTCTTTGAGCAGAAAGATCTGAACATGAGGCAGAGATGATGGTTGGAGCTTATAAAGGACTATGATTGCTAGATCCATTACCATCCGGGCAAAGCCAACGTGGTGGCTGATGCCCTTAGCCGAAAGGAGAGGTCCGAGCCGATTCGGGTGAAGGCATATAAGCTAATCATGACCTCTGACGTGA
This sequence comes from Flaveria trinervia, assembly GCA_025506515.1. NCBI lineage: Eukaryota > Viridiplantae > Streptophyta > Magnoliopsida > Asterales > Asteraceae > Flaveria > Flaveria trinervia. The sequence continues at coordinate 17,384,142 of CM046456.1, read as the reverse complement.
TGAAGCAAGTTAAAGAGTTTCAAGACGTGGTGGAGTATGTGAGTAAAGTCTTACTTGTCTACAGGTAAAGGCCGAGCATCAGAAGCCGTATGGGAAGATCCAACCTTTGAATATACCAGAATGGAAGTGGGAGCACATCACCATGGATTTTATTACGAAGCTTCCATGTTCCCCGAAAGGGTATGATGCTATATGGGTGATTGTTGACCGCTTTACAAGAGTGCTCACTTCCTATTGATCTGCGAGACATATTCATCTGAGAGGTTGGCTGATCTTTTCATCAAAGAGATTGTAACTCGTCACTGATCATGACACGTGGTTTACATCCAAATTCTGAAAGAAATTCCACAATGCCATGGGGACGAGGTTACATATTAGCATGGCTTATCATCCCCAGACCGATGGGCAGTTAGAGAGGACCATTCATACATGGAAGGACATGCTTCGGGCATGTGTTATCGATTTTGGGGGAAGTTGGGATGACCACTTACCGTTAGCTGAATTCTCATACAACAACTGTTATCATGCCAACATTGGTATGCCACCTTATGAGATGCTATACGGTAGGAGATGCAGAACGCCCGTCTGTTGGGCTGATATTGGTCAGAAAGAACTGGGGAGCGTTGAGGTGATCGAGGCTACAACTGAGAAGCTTGAAAAGATCAAGGCCTTCATGAAGGCAGCCAAAGATAGACAGAAGTCGTATGCTGATAAACGACACAGACCGATTGAGTTCCAGGTGGGTGACCGGGTTATGTTGAAGGTCTCACCTTGGAAGGGTACTATCCGATTAAGAAAGCGGGGCAAGTTGGGCCCGAGGTACATAGGCCCTTTCCGAATCATTGCTCGAGTAGGAGAGGTGGCCTATAGATTGGAGTTACCAGATGTGTTAAGTGGAATTCACACGACATTCCATGTATCTCATCTGAGGAAATGTTATGCAAATGAGGATATGATTGTTCCACTAGAGGATATCGAAATAAACGAACAGCTCAATTATGTGGAGCAACCAGTGCATATCGAAAGGAAAAAAGGCTGAGAAATAAAGTGGTTCCTCTTGTGCGTGTATAGTGGAAACACAGGAAAGGATCCGAGTCAACGTGGGAGACTGAGGAAGAAATAAGGCAACATTACCCACGTTTGTTCGAGGAATAACAGGTTTCGGGGACGAAACCTATTTAAGGGGGGTGGACTTGTAATGCCTGGATATTTTTCTTTGAAGCCAACGAAAGAAGAAAAGAAATAAAGTCCAAAGTCGAGGGACCAAACTTGCCAAAATGCAAGAAAGTTTGGAAGAGAAGGAGAATAAGAGGGGAGGGCAGCCCACACCCTCCCCACATCTCCAAAATTCTACAACATAGAGATAAAGAAGAGAGAAAAGGAAGAAAAGAAGAAAAAGGCTTGATTCGAGTGGGTTCGAGCTCGAAAATCATCGTGTAGCGGGTCCAAACGAAGCTCTACTTCTCGGTGTTGATTGTGTGAGTTCTAGGACCCTTCTTTTAAACATTTTTGTTCGATTTTGGGTCTGGAACACATCTGAAAACCCGTTTTTGTATGTGTGTGTTTGACCCATTTGTATGTCTTTGCGTGTGATGCGTTTGGAGTTTGTTTCCGGGCTTGTGTGTTCTTGAATGGTGTTGTGGTATGCATTCCTAAGGTTTAGGATGGTTGATTTGGGCTTAGAATGGGTTTGAATGAGCTTAGAGATCGAAAATGGCAGATTGGGTTCGGGAGTGAGCTGTATTCTACGCAGTTAGGGCTATGCGACCGAATGGCATGCCAGTCGTGCGACTTAAGTCCACATGCATGCCAGTCGTGCGATTGAGGCTCAATCGCATGTGAGTCGTGCGACTGGAGCCCATACGCCTGCCAGTCGTGCGATTGAAGGTCAATCGCATGGGGAGTCATGCGAGTGAGAGTTCATCCGCATTAGGTCCATCTGCATTAGTTCCATTCTCATGGAACTCATCTGCATTGGGTTCATCCGCATTAGGTCCATTTGAGTGGGAGTTCATTCGCATAGGTGTTCATCCGTCTTGGTCCATTCGCATGATGCTCAGTCGCCTAGAAGGCCATGCGACTGAAGGGTGTCCATACGCCCAAGTAGGGCTTGTGCACTCGGGGAAAACATAGTTTATGTTCTGACTTTCGGGGGAAAGTGCAGATGTAAGTTGTGACGTGGGAGGTTCCTGTAAGTTCATGTAAGATGACTTTTGAGGTCTTAGAGGTTATGTTGGGCATGATGATGATGATGTTGCATGTTTATGCATGATGTATGTTATGTATGTATGGCGTTGCCCTGTATGATGATGATGTCTGTGTATGTTATGTTCCTTGTTATGATGTATGTTTATCTTTCCCATGACTTTACGTTGAATGTTAATGAATGAAATGAAAGTGTTATGTAACGTAAAGTGAAAGGTAATGAAAGAATAACATGAGAAAGAATGCATGCATTAATAAATGATAAAAGAAATGAAAGGCTTGCAAGCAATTATATGGAAGGGAAGCGCCATTAAAAGGTGTTAGCCCAACGGTATGCAGGTTCGCTACCCCAGGAGGATGCATATTGGGGTCTTTCTTTGTGATCGACAATTTGTATAGAACCTCTACCGCTTACCCCGTTACTGCGGCACCATGTATAACTGTCTATTTATAGACTTCGGCCCCGTAACCATATAGTTTGGGGTGTAGCACATGGTATTGGTACGGAAGATATGAACAGTGAAAGAAAGAACGAATAATGAAGATAATAATTATATTATCTATGTGTACGTGTGTTGCGTGATCGCATGAATGTAAAGTACGGTTTTAACGAAAGAAAAGTATATTTTATTATTATAAAACTAGAACTCACTCAGCAACACTGACTTTTATGTCTTTCCAGTTAGCAGGTAATGATTGCTGAGGATGACAAAAGATGGCTACTAAGCTCTTTTGGGATGGCATCCATTTATAATGCTTTTGTGATGTAATGCAACTTGGGTTTTGTAATGGTTAACGATGTATTATTTTAAAAAAGCTATTGTATTGAAATGGAATGTTTTGTTTAAATGTTTCCGCTGCAACGTTTTTATGTAATACGATGAAAATATATTTTTTATGTGCAATGATTTACCAGCTGTAAGCGTCCCGAGAACGGGGCCTTGCAAAAGCATCATTAACCCTTCTTTCCATGAGGCTCTTCTTTAGTAAGTTTCCATGCAAATTTTACTTATACCATTATATTTTATGTTTTTTGGCATTTACAATTGCTCGAGACGACATTAGTCAATATTTTACCTTATTTTAATTGTCACGTAAGGTTATTTAATTAAAAATTTAAACTCATGTACATATTAATGGTTTTCTCATACAAAACTTTGATAAAAATTTGATATCATTTTTAACTACTTATAATTTTTACTCATACATAATTTTAATTGCATATTATAAAATATCGTTTTATAATTAATAAAATTTTATTCTATTTAATATTTTATTTATTCAACCCATGTAATACAAGGGTTTACTAAAACTAGTGATTTTATAATGCATATCTATAACTTCTAATAAAGCAAGATTTTTTTGCCACTTATCCTTATCTTAACTTATGTTTTTACCACTTGTTATTTTTTAGAAATCCACAAACCAATTTTCCCTTCACAAGGGTATTTTAATAATTTAAATTCTCATACAAATTTCTCTCTCTCTTATTAAAAATAAATCTTATTAATTGTTATGTTTCTTTCTCTTATATATTTTTTTCTTTTAAAAATCAAACATCTTTTTTTTTATAATAAATTTTATGAAACAAATTAGAAATCATATCTTTTAATTAAAATCTAAATAACAATAAACTAAAGTTTTATATAATATGAAATTTTCTAAAACACTAAACATTTTTAAACAAAATATTTTAAGTCGTTTTAAAAAAATTATAAACATATGAAATAGTTTAAAACAATCTTATTAAAACAACCAGAATAATTACAAACCGGATTTTTTGAAAACAAAATTTTATAAAAAAATATTTTTATAAAAATCTTAAAATGAATGTTTAAATATAAAACTTTTTAGATAAGCGAGTTAAAAATGATATAATTTTTTATTTTTTGAACTAAAGTATATAACTTTAATTAAAATATTAAAATATTTTACATTAAAGTAGTAATTTATACGTAATTAACATTATATTTTATCCTCAAACATGATTTTATAATGCATAAGTTTTTATTAATAATAATTTAATATTTTATTTATTCAATTCGTATATTACACGAGGACTAACTTAGTTAGTAATATATAAATAATTGTATACTTGTAAGAGCCCTAAATAGAGTGGGATCAAATTTGAGGCAGATTATTTTGTCCGGTTCAAAGTAGATAAGATTTAAAGATGCTATATTGGTTAAATATGTATATATGTATATTTATATTTTAACAGCATAAGAGTAATTAATGTTAAGACAAAGGTCGTAAATTGGTACGAGAAATACAAGAAAAGCATAGTAAAACCAAACAACACCCATAACTTAGCCTAGAACAAGAAGAGATAAACAAATACAACCATATATTATTACACCATGAAACTCATGACATCTACTAAAAACTAATAATGTTGAGCTAAAGAATTTCTTTTTTATATGTTAAAAATTAAAAGGATCAAAACCACCACCACTGGTAAACAACATAATAAAATATAGTGTCTAGTGCTACACCGTTGAACATAATCATGGGTTCAAAAAAAGAAGTTAGCGTGACTCACTCCCTACAATCAAAACTCATGTTCCAAGGTACTAATGTGGCATGGAACTTGACAAATAAAATGAGTAATTTTTTAAGTTTCTTAATTACCCACAACACTACTCTTGAATCACATTAAAACTTTATAGATCCTTCACTGTAATTTAGAATTTCTGATTGTTATTATATGTTATGAATGAAAATTTTGTTTTCCTTTATAATACTTCTAAAACAATAAGTCGTGAATTGAAAAAGAAAATAAACAAAAGCCAAATAAGATGGTAACTAAAAAAGTAAAAATCAACTAACCTTAGGTTTGGTGTTATATGAATTGAGAATATGAACTTGAGGGACACGTGGCATAAAAGAACTACTTTTTTTTTCTAGAAACTTAGAGTTCACTCGGTCAATTCTCATTTTCAATTTTGGCACAAAGTAATAGAGGTTACAAGGGAGTATGGGAGACGAAAATTTACCTATATATGAAACATTAAGTTTAAGGAATAGTAGGTTTAGTGAGTTTTGTATTTGGCAATTATAATTTAAGGGGTTTATATTTTGCCCACTTCCCCTAATATGTTTAAGTGAACTTATGTTCACCTATTTTACATTCATACTTTTGTTTATTTCTAGAGAGAAAAAGGGTTTATCGATGTTGTTTACCACTTGCATCGCCTCTGCCGTCTCCCGCGTGCGCCGCCTGCTGGTTACGTCACAGTCTATCTTAAGGGTGAGGTGGTTTTGGGTGTTGTGTGTGGATGTCGAGTGGCATGACAACCTTTGACGATTTGGACGCTGCCGGTGGTCCGTCGGCCTCCTTTGGTGGCTTTTGGGCGTGTGGTGACGTCTTGTTCAGTTCATTCTTTGCTTGATGACGGTGGGTCACGACAAATCTGAGAGACTTGATTTGCTTTTGACGCTTTCTAGGGCTTTTGGTAGTATAGCGATAAAGAAGCTGTCGATTGTTGTCCATGGATGGTGGAGCATGTTGGTACCAACAATCTGTTGATTTTCTGTAAACCGTATTTGGTGGTGCCTGTGTGGCTGCGACAAGCTGTTTTTCATCATTGGCTCGATCATGATGGCCAATCGTGCGTCTGAAAGAGGCAAGTATAAGAAAATGTAGATAAAGTTATAAGAGATCAGACAGGTGATGAAGTCAATAAAGAAGCAAATGAAAATCACATGCCTAATATGTGAGGAAGATGGTCACTTTGTAAAAGACTATCAATACAATCCCCTAGCCCATTCCATCAAATATCTTAACAAGCCTAACCCTTAAGAAGGTCTGCAGCTGCCAAACAACCATTAAAAGAAAAATAAGGTAGCAAAAGAACTATTCAACAGTCAAACCACTCAAGTGTTGATTCCAAGATAAATTCAGCAGTTTTGAAATAATTGTCGCATATATCAGCAGCTACAAACCAAAAGAAGAAGAAGACTTTTGAGAAACTTTCATCTTCTCCAAAAGCTTCAAAGGATCACGACAAGGAGTATGAAGTCAAAGAATCAAGCAAAGCCAAAAGAAAAACCTTAAAAACAGAGCCATTTATCGAATCCTTATCCAACCCAAAACTATTCACCCCTTAGATTGATATAAAACAGTTGAAAACTAGAAGAGCCAAGAATAAATTAGCTTGGGTCCCCATTCATCACTTACCAACTTATTTATGTGTAGGGTTATCCACAGGTCAAAACAAACTTAAGGATTATGGATAGTGGATGCTCCCGGCACATGACAGGTGATAGATCATGCCTTCTAAATCTGAAACCGTATGATGGTGGATTTGTTTCTTTTGAAAGTGGTACAAAAGGAGGATACACATTACTTGCAGGGTGACAGTCAGCAATGGCAAGGTAAGTTTTAACAAGGTGAACTATGTGAAAGAGTTAAACTATAATCTACTAAGTTTGTCTCAGTTCTGTGATAAAAACATAACACTCTTTTCATAGAGCATGAATGTATCGTCTTATCCCATGGGTTTAAAATCCCAAATGCCGAATACTTTTTAGAGAGCCCACTTAAGACAATATGTACATGCTCAACATGCATAATGTATCACCTTCAAGAAATGTTTCTTGTTTTATTTCCAAAGCTTCCTTAAATGAATCCTCCCTTTGGCACAGAATATTGACACATGTAAATCTTAAAAACATAAACAAACAAGTTGTGAATGGGTTAGTCACAAGACTTTCGAACAAATAATTTGCATGTGCTGATCATTGTGTTGTTTGTCCAAAGAAATGAATTCAGTCACAACTCCTTTACACTTGTTGCATATGGACTTATATGGGTCAATAGGTGTAAAGAGGTAGAAAATCATATTTCTTGGTAATAATAGATAACTTTTGCTAAGATTTTAAAATCCAATTTTATCAAAAGATTAAAATAATTAGATGTGATCAGGGTGTTGAATTTAAAAACCACACCTTGATTCTTTTTGTCAATCCAAAGTTTCAAGGCAATATAATGATCCTAGAACTTCACAATAAAACTGAGTTGATGAGAGGAGAAATAGGACAGGTATTAAGGTTGCAAGGACCATGCTATCTGAATCCAAACTTCCTATAATATTTTGGGCTAAAGCAGTTAGCACGCATGTTATGTTCAGAATAGAGTGTTGATAGTGAAGACATATAGAAAAACCTTTTATGAATTGTGGCATAAGATAAGACCATTTACTGGGTTTCTAAAACGTTTTGGATGTCCATGCATCCTTTTAAATACCAAAGATCATCTATCCAAATTTGTAGAGAAATAAGTAGATAGATTCTTTGTTGGATGCTCATCACAGGCTAAGGCTGATAGAGTATACAACAAAGTTGACCATACTATTGAGAAATCCGAAAATTTTATATTTAATGAAAATTCCTCAAATAATATTGGAAGCACTTCAAGTTAGATGTTTGATCTAGATGGATTTACAAATGCATTTAACCATTTGATGGAGAATGTTCTAAAATACTCTCTCAACATGTCACAGACATACAATTCCCGAATGCTAAAAATCACATGGTAGATCTACCATAAGGAACCAATCATAACATGTTATCTGTTGATATAGTCCAGCCTCAATCAGCAGAAGCAGATGCTAATACCACAAAAAATATGGATCAACCATCATTTTCTTATTATGACTCACTAGAGGAGGAGTCTAATGATCATTATGGAATTAGATAAAATCCTCCAAATGATCCAAGTATGACAAAGGCCGAAGAAAGAATAAATTTGGTAGTTGAACTAGGCAATCCATTTTTCGTATTTCCTGAAACAAACTTCTCCAATTTGGATCTATCTCAACAACTCCAAGTGTCCCAATACTAAGAATTCATAAAGAACATCCAGTTAAGAATGTAATTGGCAATGTAGATGTTGGTGTCAAGACAAGAAGCAAAGTGAATGAAGCAAAATTTATTTGTTTTCATGTTTTCTCTCTCAATTGGAACAAAAAAAGTTGATAAGACCTTAATAGACAACAACTGGGTAGAAACCATACAAGAGGAGCTTATTCAATTTTCTTAGAAAAAGGTTTGGAAACTATGTACACTTCCAAGGGGGAAGACTACAATAGGTACTAAATGGGTTTTTATAAATATGAAAGATGACAAGGGGTATTGTTATCAAGAACAAGGCCAGACTTGTGGTAGAAGGGTATATAAAAGAATAATGGATTATTTATGATGAAGTCTTTGCTCCTTGGCCAGGCTTGAAGCAATTAGAAATTTTCTAGATTTTGCTACCTCCAAAGACTTCAAGGTCTTTTAGATGGATGTCAAGAGTGCATTTCTCTATGGTGAGATTGATGAAGAAGTTTATGTCTGCCAACCTCTAGGATTTGAAGATCCCAAGTACCCAGAGCATGTATGCAAAGAGCATGTATGCAAACTTGATAAAGCCCTTTATGGTCTTTATCAAGCACCAATGAATGGTATAAGTTTAACACCAGTTATTTATTATTTTGAAGCCGACGAAGAAGAAAAAGAAATAAAGTCCAAAGTCGAGGGACCAAACTCGCCAACGAAAGAAATTTGGGTGAGTGGGGGTATTTAAAGGGAGAGGGCAGCCCTTACCCTCTCCCTACACCCACCAAAATCAGCCAAAGAAGAAAGAAAAGAAGGAGAAAAGGGAAAAAAGGGGTTTCGAGCTTGGTTCGAGTGGATTCGAGCATGGAAATCGTCGAGTAGCGGGTGAAATCGAAGCTCTTCTTGTTATGGTCGTTTGTGTGAGTTCTAGGAACCCTCTTTTACACGTTTTTGAATGATTTGGGACTAGAACACATCTGAAAATCGGGTTTTTGAGTGTGTGTGTTTGACCCGTTTGTGTATGTGTGGGTATGTGTATGATTCGTTTCGGTCTTGCTTTTGAGTTTGTGTGTGCTTGAATGGTGTTGTGGTATGCATTCCTAAGGTTTAGGATGGTTTATTTGGGCTTAGAATGGGTTTAGATGAGCTTGGAGGTCGAAAATGGCAGATTGGGTTTGGGTTGAACTGCATTCTGCACCAGCTAGGGCTATGCGACCGAATGGAGGCCATACGGCCGCTATAGGTGCGACTGAGGTTCATTCGCACGACTGAGGTTCATTCACATGACTGAGAGCCCAGTCGCATAAATGCTCATCCGCATTAGTTCCATCCGCATTAGGTCCATTCGCATGGGACTCATCCGCATTGAGTCCATTCGCACTAGTTTAATTCGCACGATTGGGTGTTCATCCGCATAGGTGTTCATCCGCATTGGTCCAATCAAATGATGTTTAGTCACCTGAAGTGTGACATCTCTTAATTTTGTTAACTTACAAGTTAACTTTGTTAAATCTTAAAAGGCCTTTTATGCCATTTTGAAACTTTGGGGGTTTGTTATACTTAATAATTAATTTGGTGATTAATAAATTAATATAATAATAATAACATTATAAGTGTTATAATGTTTGCTTATTATTATAAAATTTAAGGTGTTAATAAGCTTAATAAAATATAACTATTATTATTATTATAATAATGACACTGATAATATAATATTAATGATAATAATATTATTAATGATAATAATATTAATAACGATAATAATCATAATAATAAGATTAATAATAATTTTCATATTAAAGTAATCTTGTAGAAAAAATAGAAACAATATAAGTGTTATTATTTAAAACTTGTATTTAACTAGCTTTAGCATAAAATAATAACATTTTAAAACTTCAGGGTCTAAAGTGTAAATTAGCTAAAACTAAAAACAAAACTTTAAGTTCTTGTTGTAGTTGTTGAAACCACAGGGACCATTTGTGTAAATTATCAAACCCAACCCCCCACCCCTTTCTCTCTCCCCGTATTTCCAGCCACCTCGCCGGCCAACTTCCGGCCAACTCCGGCGAGGGCTAAAAGGCAAAATGAAAACGTTTTAATCAAATTAAATCGTTCCTCTCGATTATAGTCATGGATCGAACCTGTAATCATCATAAAGCTAACTAAAACGTATGTTTCATTAAGAATCAATCGAAACCGATAACCGCGTTTAACTCCCGAACTGTTCACCCATTAAAACGCAATAATAATCCAATTAATCGAATGTGAGTAAGCATGTAACCATCCCTGAACTATTGGAACTCCCATTTTATCTTAAGCGTACGCACACATCGCATACGACCGTCATCTTCAAACGCGACCTGCAACTCAACGGGGAACCATGTTCAAGACACTATTAAACCGAATTGATAAAGGGCTTTTGCTTAACATCGAATCTAAGATCTATCTGCACAGTTAATTTGATTAACATCAACGTTTGCGCCAAAATCAACATCCATGTAGTCGCGATGTTCGTTGTTCTTCTTACCATCGAATCTAAACCAATCCAGGTAATTAGACACTTCATTATAGTCGGTTAGTAAGGGGATGAAAGCCCTAACTTTAAATCCATCATCAACTTCGAATTCAAGTTCAATTGAATCGAGTTCGATTCTAGGGTTCATTGAATTGGGGGAGACTTCTGTTGTTTGCATTTATATAAATTAAAAACAGGTGATACCGCGGTTGTATGCCTTGGTTCACCGGTTAAGTCATTCCATGTCAAATTGAACTTTTGTGGTTACCATGTTATGGCGTTATATGTACAATCATTAACTATTGCTAGCCCAGCGAAGTCATAGATCTATGGGTCAGACAAGCCTGCTTTGGTTGATCCAAGTACACTTAGCTGATCGTATAATCTTGTAAACGTTTGAGACTTGTAAAACTTTGTCGAGGTTTGATTGTTACATTGTTCATAACATCCCTAATCACTTTATTCTCTAACTTACGACTTGAATTACCATCTTTTATATACTTATGTATTGAAAACTGTGGAATGCTCACCAACATTTTTATGTTGACCTTTTAATTTTAACATGTTTCAGGAATACCCCAAGTATGTGTTCTACTCTTTGAAGCTTATCACATATAGGATTGGACCTAGAGATAAAATAGATGATCATGTTATTTGTAGCATTTGTACATGATGTATTCTTTGTTGAAACTTTTGCTTGTAATGTTACAATTGAACCTTATGATTAATATATTTGGATTTAATAAATAGCGTTATCTGGCTGTGAACAATCGTAACCCTCACATCTCGACGTTTCCGCCGTCAAGGTTGGGGTGTGACATGAAGGCCATGCGACTGAAGGGTGCCCATACGCCCAAGTCGGGCTGGTGTACCAGAGGGAAGTGTAGTTTAATTACTGACTTTCGGGGAAAAGTGCAGATGTAAGTTTTGACGTGAAAGTTCCCGTAAGTTCATGTAAGATGACTGTTGAGGCCTTAGAGGGTATGTTGGGCCTGATGTTGCATGATTACGCATGATATATGTTTGATGTTGCCCTGTATGATGATAATGACTGTGCATGCTATGTTCCTTGTTATGATGTATGTTTATCTTTCCTGTGGCTTTACGTGTTATGTTAATGAATGGAATTATTATGTAACGTAAAGCGAAAGATAATGAAAGAGGAACATGAAATAAGAATGCATGCATTAATGAATGATGAAAGTAAAGAAAGTCTTGCAAGCCTTGTATGTTGGGACACACCATTAAAAGGTGTTAGCCTAACGGTGTGCGGGTTCGCTACCCCGAGAGGATGCATGTCACACCCCAACCTTGACGGCGGAAACGTCGAGATGTGAGGGTTAAGATTGTTCACAGCCACATAACGCTATAATAAATTGTAAATATTATTATCATAGTCTTGAAATACAAACACAATCATAATTTCCAAACAAGTAATAAGTTCGAATGCAACAAAAACATAGAGTAAACTTTTTTTTCATTTACTAGGTCCAAATCCTAGATTATGGCATGCTTCAAAAAGATCACTTTAAGCTTGAGGTTGACCTGAAACATGATAAAAATAAGAGTCAACTAAAATAGTTGGTGAGTTTCCAAGGTTTTCATACATAATAAAAAAAATTTCAAGTAGCAATTCATGTCATAAGTTATAAGCTAGTAAGGTTATAGAACACATATCATTACAACCAACCTCGACTTGATTACAAGTATAAAAGATTGGCTAAGTGTATTTGGTTCCCTAGTGCACAAGCATACGGCTCCTAGGAGTCGGCAATACATCGACTTTAGCACCAAATAGGCTTGTCAGGCCCAAAGATCTAAGACGTTGCCAGGCTAGCAATAGTTAATGATTGTAATCAAACTATGTATCTCATATAAACACTTACAATAAACAAATAACCATGACAAGATAATAAGTTGAATTGCACGTGATTTACAAGTCTCAAACGTGTATAAGTGTATCATGTATAAGTTATCATGTTTCACCCCAAAATAGTGTGAAATAAAGAAAAAAAAAGGGCAAGAAAACTCACTTGACAATAAATATATAATGGCGGTTTAATAATAATATTAACAAGCGTCGCTCCAAGGTGTATCGTCACAAGACACCTATATATATATTACAAGATTTAAACTTAAACATAATGATTTAACTATTAATGAGTACTAGGGTTAAGTGGAGTTTGAGGTTTGTTAAATAATTATATTTAACAAATGAAAATCATTTATATTTTCTAAAAAAAATATATATATTTTGTTTTATACTAATTATGTGAAAAAAAAAGAAATACTAATAACATTTTGAAAGTTTTATAAAATTTGAATAGATTTTCTTTTATAGCAAAAAGAATTATGTACTATTAAACGATATAAAAGAAACATTTTGAAACAATAATAATTTTTAGTTATTATTTGTAATCCATTTTATTATTCATAAAAAAAAAGAAAGAAAGAAGAAAGAAAAAAAAAATAATAATATAATTACTTAGACTAAAAAAATATACTATAAAATATATGGTGGCTTTTTGAAAATATTTAAAGTTTAAAAATAATTTTTATATATATTAAAAACGTTTTTATAATTTAATTAAGGGTTAAAACCCTTTAAAAAAATAACATGATGGTGCCCGGGTTCGAACCCGGGACCTCATGTGTGTGAGTGGAGTAACATAACCAGTGAACCAAGGCATCCAGCCGCGATAGTGTTCGCGTTTAAATTAATAAAAAGCATAACTAAACAACACCCCAAATCCTTAAGAACCCTAGAACCCGATTGATCCAAATTGATTGTCAATTCGAGGTTGTTGATCGAATTAACCATGGGGCTTTTGTTCCCCATGCTAAAACGAGCATATTCATGTATGTAATTTACCCGAACAAGTTCGAATTGAAGGTGAACCCAACGATGCACAAGTCGCGGTCAAAGGGAGATGCAGAAACGATGTAAACGTTGATGATAACACAATTAACCTTGTGTATAGCTTCGTATGTCAAGCTAGATCCAAAGCCCTTATCGATTTCAAATCTTGATGTTCGGAAGATAGCGTTCGAGTATGTTGCAGCTCGTGATCAACCGAGAGAATCGAATGAGATGTTTTTTGTTATTTCAGGTGAAATTGATGATTTCAATCGATTAGAATCAGATAAACGCTCGTTTTGGTTCAGTTAATTGGTTATGATTGGAGTTTAATGCTCAAACGGTTATGGATCTTAACGTGCTTCGGTTACACCTTCGAATGGAGTTTGTAACCGATTGATAAACGCCTTAAAGTTCATAACGAGGTTCGAATTGTGTTCACGAGACATGGAATAGGATAATTTGAAAAAACGGAAACGGATGAACCTCGCCGGTTTGGAACCTCGCCGGCGCCGTTCAGTTCCGCCGGCCGCGGCCGGAAATCGGGGAGAGAGAATGGTTTTGGGTTGGGTTTAGTTAATTACACATTTGGTCCCTCAACTTTGAATTCTTAATATTCTCTGCCCAACTTAATATTTCAAGTTTCTAATTTGACAATTAGGCCCCCTTGAACTTAATCAAGTTTTAACTTGTTAACTTTGATAACTTATTATTATTATTTTTATTATCATTATTATTATTATTATTATTATTATTGTTATTATTATAATTATTATTTTTATTATTATTCTTCCATAAGTATTTATACTTTTATTAATATTAACATTATTATCATATTTATTTATAAACTTTAAATTAAATAAGAAAACATACATAAATAGCCCACCAAGTTTCATAAATAGCATAAATGGCCCTTACAAGAACTAACAAAATTAACTTTTAGTTAACAAAAAAAAAACGAGATGTTACAGTCTCCCCCACTTGAAAGAATTTCGTCCCGAAATTAAGAAAAATGAAACTATACAAATAAGAACGGGTATTTCTTCTTCATGTGCTCCTCTCGTTCCCAAGTAAATTCAGCGCCACGTTTATTTTCCCAACGAACCTTGACGATTGGGTTGTTGTGGTTCTAGTCTTCTTCATTATACGATCCATGATCTCTACACAGGTTTCTCGACAAAATGTAATGACTCGTCAATCTGAATGTCTTCCAGCGGAACATACAGACTTTCGTCGGCCAAACACTTTCTCAAATTTGAGACGTGGAACACAGGATGAATTCCACTAAGGTCGGAAGGTAACTCTAGTTTATAAGCAACTTTCCCAATCCTTTTCAGGATTTTGAAAGGTCCTACAAACCTTGGAGCCAGTTTGCCCTTCTTTCCAAAACGAACCACCCCTTTCCACGGTGAAACCTTGAGAAGAACCATCTCCCCAACTTGGAATTCTAATGGCTTACGTCGCTTATCAGCATAACTCTTTTGACGACTTCTCGCCACTTCAAGGTTCTTGCGAATATAGAAACTTTATCGGTCGTCTCTTGTATAAGTTCAGGACCAGTGATGAAGTTTTCACCAACGTCGGTCCAACAGATCGGTGAACGACATTTTCGACCATAAAGTGCTTCAAACGGTGCCATCTTGATACTCGAGTGGTAACTATTGTTATACGAAAATTCCGCGAGCGGTAGATGCGTATCCCAATCGCCACCAAAGTCAAGAACACAGAGACGTAGCAAATCCTCTAAAGTTTGGATCGTTCGCTCGGTTTGACCATTAGTTTGAGGATGGTAAGCCGTGCTTAGATCTAATTGTGTACCCAAAAGTTCTTGCATAGACGACCAAAAATGTGAAGTGAAACGAGCGTCACGGTCGGATATGATGTGCAGAGGTACCCATGACGACTTACAATCTCATCAACGTATATACGAGCTAACTTTGATGTCTTGTAAGTGTCACGTATGGGTATAAAATGTGCCGACTTGGTCAATCGGTCAACGATCACCCATATGCTATCATGTCCTCGAGAGGTTCGGGGTAGCTTTGTTATGAAGTCCATGGATATGTGTTCCCATTTCCACATAGGATCTCGGGTTGCTCAAGTAATCCACTTGGACGTTGATGTTCGGCTTTAACTTTCGTACATGTGAGGCACTTAGCTACATAAGTCGCTATGTCTTTCTTCTCATTCCAGGCCACCAATATTGACCACGTAGGTCCATGTACATCTTATCGGAACCAGGATGAATAGAATAACGAGTTTGATGAGCTTCGTTCATAATAAAGGTACGAATGTTATCGCGATTTGGAACCCAAATACGATTGGCGAAGTACATCAATCCATTGGATTTTGTTTCCATTGGGTTAGAAGATTATGCTCCAACTCATCCTTCATTCTCCCTTCTCGTTGAACCATTTGTTGAGCCTCCAGGATGCTAGACTCGATGTCACTCTCTATTCTCAGGTTTTGTAGTAGTACGGTGGTCTCATTGACATCTAGTCGAATTTCAGTATCGAACTCTCCCAAGGTGTCAAACCATTGACGTCGATCTCGAATTTCTTGAAATGAGATCATCTTGTTGTGAATCTTTCGGCTCAGTGCATCGGCCACAACGTTTGCTTTACCAGGATGGTAACGAATGTCACAATCATAGTCACTAATCAACTCCACCCAACGACGTTGTCTCATGTTGAGATCTTTTTGATTGAAAACGTGTTGAAGGCTTTTGTGATCGGTGTAGACTATACATTGCGTACCATACAGGTAGTGCCTCCAAATCTTCAAAGCAAATACAACAGCACCAAGCTCGAGATCATGGGTTGTATAATTCACCTCGTGAACCTTCAATTGTCTCGACGCATAAGCTATGACCTTCCCTCGTTGCATGAGAACACAACCAAGGCCTTGCTTAGATGCATCACAATACACGTGAAATCGTCGTTTCCATCGGGTAGGGTCATATAGGAGCATTGCACAACTTATGCTTTAACGCTTCAAAAGCTTCTTCTTGCTCGGTACCCCACTCGAATGGTTTATTCTTTTGTGTCAAAGTAGTGAGCGGCTTCGCGATCCTCGAGAAATTGGCGATGAATCGCCGATAATACCAGCAAGACCAAGAAAAGAACGAACTTCGGTAGGAGTTGTAGGACACACCAATTCTTCACAGCTTCCACCTTTGCAGGATCAACGTGAATCCCTTGGCTATTCACCACGTGTCCTAGAAATTGAACTTCTTCGAGCCAGAAATCACACTTCGAGAACTTTGCGTACAATTGCTCTTTCTTTAACAACTCAAGAACCAATCTCAAATGCAGCTCATGTTCGGTGTTGGACTTGGAATAGATAAGTATGTCATCAATAAAGACGATCACAAACTTGTCTAGATAAGGCTTGCATACTCGTTCATGAGATCCATGAAGACAGCAGGAGCATTGGTTAAACCAAAAGGCATCACCATAAACTCATAGTGTCCATAACGAGTACGAAAAGCAGTCTTTGGAATGTCATCCTCATGAACTCGTAATTGATGATATCCAGAACGTAGATCAATTTTCGAGAATATGGCAGCTCCTTGAAGTTGATCAAACAAGTCATCGATGCGAGGAAGAGGATAACGATTCTTGATGGTAAGTTTGTAAGCTCGCGATAATCGATGCACATACGAAACGATCCATCTTTCTTCTTCACGAAAAGACAGGTGCACCCCAAGGCGAAGAACTAGGACGGATGAAGCCCTTCTCGGACAGCTCTTGCAGTTGACAAGAGAGTTCTTGCATTTCCGATGGTGCAAGCCGATACGGTGACTTGGCCACGGGGTTTGCTCCCGGTATCAAGTCAATTTTAAACTCGACTTCACGCACGGGAGGTAAACCACTAAGGTCATCGGGAAATACTTCAGGAAAGTCCCGTACGATAGGGACATCCTTAAGTTCTTTCCCTTTGACTTTCGTGTTGACCACATAAGCCAAGAAAGCCATATACTTCTTGTTTAAGCACTTTCGGGCTTGAGTGCAAGACATGAGTTTAAGCCCTTTAGAAGATTTTCACACCGAACACCTTCAACGTATCTCCAGAGGGTAACGGTATACGAATGCACTTCTCGAAACAAATGATCTCAGCATGGTGTTTGGCTAACCAATCCATACCAATGATGACGTCAAAGCTTCCAAGTTTCATAGGGATAAGATCGATTAGAAAATCATGCGTGTCAAGACTTAAGATACAATCACGAACGATAACGTCAACGGTAATTGGTTCTCCATCGGCAACTTCAACAGTAAGAGGTCTTTCTAGTTTCGTATGTGGCTTAGCAAGTATGGGTTCAAACTCTAATGAAACAAAACTTTTATCGGCTCCAGAATCAAATAGGACATAGGCATAAGTTTTGTTAATAAGGAACATACCTGTTCAATTTTTTTAAGGTATTTAACAATACAGGTAAAATATGAAATAAATTCGATCACAAAATTTAAGGGTGAGTTAACGTACCATTCACCACATCGTTGTTTGCTTGTGCTTGGTTAGCGTTGATGTTGAAAGCACGTCCTCGGGCTTGTGGAACATTACCCACAAGACGAGGGCATTGTGGGCGAAAATGGCCAGGTTCCCCACAGTTGTAGCAAACACGGTTTGTGACCACAGCGGCATTGTTAGGTGCACGGTGGCAAGTCGCCACCAAATGACCATATTTACCGCACAAGGTGCAAATGCGGCATGGTTGATTCCCCGGGTGATGATACCTACACGTGCTGCACATCGGTTGAGGACCAGCATAAGCCCTAGCCCCAGGCACTTGTGCCACAGATGTAGCCGCAGGTACAGGTTGCCTTTGGAGTTGTTTAGGTGCAGCCACGGCATAGTTACGCGCCGGTGTGAACTTGCGCTTCTTGTTGTTGTTATGGCTGTTAGACGGTTCAGCTTTGGTCTCCTTAACCGCCTCGGTAGCCGTCTTCTCTACCTTCTTTGCACCCTTCACAGACATGGTGCCCGCTCTTATATGGTTCTCGGTGAGTTGAGCGGTGATTGTAATGGCTTCTTCCAAGGTTGTGGGTCGGCTACCCACCACAGCATCTTGAATTTGGGGTGGTACACCCTTAATGAACTTCTCGATGTTGCGGGGAACAGTGTCGACCATATGGGGCAGCAGTATACTCAACTCATGATGTCTAGTTGAGTAGGCCAAATGATCACCATCATTTTGTTTCAAATTCCAAAACTCTTCTTCCAACTTTTGCAATTCACTTCTTGGGCAGAACTTCGCGATGGCGATGTTCTTGAACTCTTCCCATGTAAGTGCTAGAATGGCATCGGGTCCACGATTCCTCTTCTCGCTATTCCACCAGGTAAGAGCCCTTTGTTGGAACATACTAGTGGCATAACGAACCTTGAGTGCATCGGGACACTCACAATTGATAAAGGTATTCTCCATGCTTTCGAACCACTCAAGAAGACCAGTGGCTCCTTCCTTGCCACTAAAACTAGTGGGCTTGCAAGAGCTGAAGTGTTTGAAGGTGCAAGTTTGATTATTCCCGTGTTGATTGTTCCCGTTTTGATTGTTGCTATTCTCTCCATGACCATTTCCATTGTTGCTAGCGTTGGTCATTAAGGTGCTATTAAGTTCAGCAACCATGGTCGGAATAACAGCAGCCATTTGTCGAGCAATCATGGCGGCTAACTTACGATCGGAACTTCCACGCTTTCCATGATGCCGAGACATGCTGGAATATACAAATGAGTTAGATATGAGAATTGGAATAACAAGGATTAATGTTCAACAAGGATAAGGCAAAAAGTTGTAAGGCACATGGAATGGTTCCATTTGGTAACGCATTACCATTTGGAAACGTTGACACGTCAAGGTAAGTTGACCCACTCGCCTTAGAAATTTGTGTATGTTGCCATGGTTTATCACTCATCCCAGAAATCCCCAGGTAAGCATAACTAGTCCCGTAGGATTTATGCGATATGCTTGCCTTAGCCCGAGGGCCTTTTGCCAGGAAATCCAGAATACAGTGTCCATGTGTCACACAAATTTCTTAGGTTTATGAAATCAAAACCATGATGAGATTTACATAGATTAGACATAAGTCTAAAGATTTAATTCTTATGCATAAGTATACGATTCCACGTGTTGACGAGAATAAGATTAAGAAGTTTCATTTGTCGGGGAGAGTCAATGAGTCAAAGTTAAGTTTAGGGAGACAAGTAACAAAGTTTAGACAATTACAAGGCAACCTATGCTAAGGCATCAAGTTGCACATAAAGTATAGCATTATGTAGCATGTAACAATATATATTTTTCCAAGAATATAAATATTATCCTATGAGGTTCATGCATAAGCTATAGTCTAGGTCACCATTACTAATAACCTAAATCCCTATAGTTATGGCTCTGATACCAATCTGTCACACCCCAACCTTGACGGCGGAAACGTCGAGATGTGAGGGTTAAGATTGTTCACAGCCACATAACGCTATATAAATTGTAAATATTATTATCATAAGTCTTGAAATACAAACACAATCATAATTCCCAAACAAGTAATAAGTTCGAATGCAACAAAAACATAGAGTAAACTTTTTATTCCATTTACTAGGTCCAAATCCTAGATTATGGCATGCTTCAAAAGATCACTTTAAGCTTGAGGTTGACCTGAAACATGATAAAAATAAGAGTCAACTAAAATAGTTGGTGAGTTTCCAAGGTTTTCATACATAATAAAAAAATTTTCAAGTAGCAATTCATGTCATAAGTTATAAGCTAGTAAGGTTATAGAACACATATCATTACAACCAAACCTCGACTTGATTACAAGTATAAAAGATTGGCTAAGTGTATTTGGTTCCCTAGTGCACAAGCATACGGCTCCTAGGAGTCGGCAATACATCGACTTTAGCACCAAATAGGCTTGTCAGGCCCAAAGATCTAAGACGTTGCCAGACTAGCAATAGTTAATGATTGTAATCAAACTATGTATCTCATATAAACACTTACAATGAACAAATAACCATGACAAGATAATAAGTTGAATTGCACGTGATTTACAAGTCTCAAACGTGTATAAGTGTATCATGTATAAGTTATCATGTTTCACCCCAAATAGTGTGAAATAGAAAAAAAAAGGGCAAGAAAACTCACTTGACAATAAATATATAATGGCGGTTTAATAATAATATTAACAAGCGTCGCTCCAAGGTGTATCGTCACAAGACACCTAGATATCTATATATTACAAGATTTAAACTTACATAATGATTTACTAATTAATGAGTACTAGGGTTAAGTGGAGTTTGAGGTTTGTTAAATAATTATATTTAACAAATGAAAATCATTTATATTTTCTAAAAAAAATATATATATATTTATGTTTTATACTAATTATGTGAAAAAAAAAAAGAAATACTAATAACATTTTGAAAGTTTTAAAAATTTGAATAGATTTTCTTTTATAGCAAAAAGAATTATGTACTATTAAACGATATTAAAGAAACATTTTGAAACAATAATAATTTTTAGTTATTATTTGTAATCCATTTTATTATTCATAAAAAAAAGAAAGAAAGAAGAAGAAAAAAAAATATAATAATAATTACTTAGACTAAAAAAAATATACAGAAAATATATGGTGGCTTTTTGAAAATATTTAAAGTTTAAAAATAATTTTTATATATATTAAAAACGTTTTTATAATTTAATTAAGGGTTAAAACCCTTTAAAAAAATAACATGATGGTGCCCGGGTTCGAACCCGGACCTCATGTGTGTGAGTGGAGTACATAACCAGTGAACCAAGGCATCCAGCCGCGATAGTGTTCGCGTTTAAATTAATAAAAAGCATAACTAAACAACACCCCCAAATCCTTAAGAACCCTAGAACCCGATCGATCCAAATTGATTGTCAATTCGAGGTTGTGGATCGAATTAACCATGGGGCTTTTGTTCCCCATGCTAAAACGAGCATATTCATGTATGTAATTTACCCGAACAAGTTCGAATTGAAGGTGAACCCAACGATGCACAAGTCGCGGTCAAAGGGAGATGCAGAAACGATGTAAACGTTGATGATAACACAATTACCTTGTGTATAGCTTCGTATGTCAAGCTAGATCCAAAGCCCCTTATCGATTTCAAATCTTGATGTTCGAAGATAGCGTTCGAGTATGTTGCAGCTCGTGATCAACCGAGAGAATCGAATGAGATGTTTTTGTTTATTTCAGGTGAAATTGATGATTTCAATCGATTAGAATCAGATAAACGCTCGTTTTGGTTCAGTTATTGGGTTATGATTGGAGTTTAATGCTCAAACGGTTATGGATCTTAACGTGCTTCGGTTACACCTTCGAATGGAGTTTGTAACCGATTGATAAACGCCTTAAAGTTCATAACGAGGTTCGAATTGTGTTCACGAAGCGATTGGTATAATTTGGAATAAAACGGATGAATTTTTACGGAGTTTGGAACCTCGCCGGCGCCGTGTCGGAGTTCCGCCGGCCGGCGGCCGGAAAATCGGGGAGAGAGAATGGTTTTGGGTTGGGTTTAGTTAATTACACATTTGGTCCCTCAACTTTGAATTCTTAATATTCTCTGCCCAAACTTAATATTTCAAGTTTCTAATTTGACAATTAGGCCCCCTTGAACTTAATCAAGTTTTAACTTGTTAACTTTGATAACTTATTATTATTATTTTTATTATCATTATTATATTATTATTATTGTTATTATTATAATTATTATTTTTATTATTATTCTTCCATAGTAGTATTTTACTTTTATTAATATTAACATTATTATCATATATTATTTATAAACTTTAATTAAATAAGAAAACATACATAAATAGCCCACCAAGTTTCATAAATAGCATAAATGGCCCTTACAAGAACTACAAAATTAACTTTTAGTTAACAAAAAAAAACGAGATGTTACAATGCACATTGGGATCTTTCTTTGTGATTGACCATTTGTATGGAACCATTGTTGCTTGCCTTAGGTACTGTGGCCAGAGGTGTTGGCACTGTGAATGAAGGTCTATGATAAGCTTAGGTCCAGTACCATGAGCATGAAGGGCATAGCACATGATAATGGTATGCCTGAACTTTATCTTAGGTAATGTGGCCAGAGGTGCTGAGCACCATGAATGAAGGTCTATGATAGGCTTAGGTCCAGTACCATGAGCATGAAGGGTAAAGTTCATGGTGTTGATGAATGAAAAGATGTAAAGAATGTAGGAACGAATAATGAAGATAATAATGATATTATCTATGTGTACGTATGATGTATGAACACATGAATGTAAAAAACGGTTTTAACGAAAGAAAAGTATGTTTTATTATAAAACTAGAACTCACTCAGCAACGCTGACTTTGATATGTTTCCAGTTGGCAGGTAATGATTGCTGAGGATGGCACGAGGTGGCTACTCAGCTCTTTTGGGATGGCATCCAATTATTTAATGCTTTTGTGATGTAATGCAACGATGTATTTTGTAACTGATTAACGCTGTATTATTTTGTAAGAGTTTTTATGATAAAATGAGATGTCATTTTTGAATGTTCCGCTGCAATATTTATGTAAGATAAATACAAATGTATGTTTTATGTGCAATGATTTATTAGCTGTAAGCATCCCGGGAACGGAACCTTACAATGAGACACTCTTTACCTTTGTCCTAAAATATGGACACACTAGATGTAAGGCCCCGTTACCGGGACGCTCACAACTGGTTGATCATCACACATAAAACATTCATTCATTTGTATTCACTTAAATAATCATTGCAACGGAAACATTAAAAACGATATTTCATTTCATTATAAAAGCTTTTGAAAAATAATACATCGTTATCACATTACAAAATACTTGTTGCAGTACATCACAAAAGCATTATAAAAATGGATGTCATCCAAAAAGAGCCAAGTAGCCGTCCCATGCCATCCTCAACAACCTTTACCTGCCAACTGGAAACACATAAAAGTCAGCGTTGCTGAGTGAGTTCTAGTTTTAAAATAAAACATACTTTACTTTCGTTTAAAACCATTCTTTACTTTCTTTCAAATCATACTATACTGTCGTACATGATCACACATCGTGCGTACACATAGATAATAACATTATTATCTTCTTTACTGTTCATCACTTTCTTTCTTTATCTTTGTATCTCTTTCCGGATCAGTGTCATCAGCTATGCCCCAAACAAATGGGGTACTGGGCCGAAGATCATAAATGACTTCCATAACGCACAAAGCCTAGCACCAGCACCGCGGTAAGCGACAAAGATCCCCACTGTATACTACACCCCAAACGTATGCATAAAGCGGGTACTGGGCCGAAGATTATAATGACTTCCATAACGCACATAGCATGGCACCAGCACCGGGGTGAGTAATCATTATAACCATGTACTATATCACTGGTCAGTCATAAAGATTGGACCCTTGCGTGTATCCTTAAGGGTTAGCTAAACCACACACAGTTGAGCTTACGGTATTTTAGAGGCGTGAACCTCCGTACATTTTGCTTGCAAGCCTTTCTTTACTTTCTCTTTCAATAATGAATGCATTCTATCATTATGTTCCTCTTTCCATTATCTTTCACTTTACGTTACATAATACTTATCATTTCTTTCACAACTATAACACGTAAAGCCACAGGAAAGATAAACATACATAACAAGAATATATTCATAGTCACACATCACATCGCCATACAAGGCACCATCACACATGCATAACATACATCAACATACCATAATGCATAAGCATCAATCATACATCATCATACTATGCCCATCACATCACCATTGACTTCAAAAAGTCAACTTACTATGCCCCCGGGAACATCCCAAGTCAAAGCCTATATTTCACTTTTTCCCCAAAAAGTCAGAAAATATTCTAAGTCTTTAGGCGCATGAACACTATGCAGGCGCATGAGCACTATGCAGGCGCATAACCTCTCAGGCGCATGAGGAACACTTAGGCGCATGGGCCATTTTTAGGCGCATCAACACTATTGGGGCGCATGAGCAACACCTAGTCTATACTGGGCAATTCTAGGCGCATGAGCACTATCCAGGCGCATGAGTGCTTAGGCACATAAGCTATCCTGGGCGCATGAACACTTAGTCAAATTTTGCCTATTTCTAGGCGCATGACCACCATATGGGCGCATGGGGTTTCAGGCGCATGGGGTTTCGGGCACATGGGAACACTTAGGCAGTTTTACATACTAGGCTCATGAACCCTATTTGGGCACATGAGCAGCATATTTCACACTTAAACATCATAATTAAGTTCCCAATCATTCTCAAACTTATTCTAAGCTTAAATCGTGCATTCTAAGCCATAGAAACATATACATAACATCATCAAACATAACATAGCCCAAAATCATACCCCACCCGCAACATACACACATACACATATACGGGTATAAAACCCAACTTTTATAAAAAGTTTATACATGCATTTCCAGCTCCAAAACAGTTTAAAACACGTATAAAGGGGGGTTCTAGAACTCACCTTAGTTGCCTTTGGTTATGACTTCTTTGAAACCCTTTGCAAGTTGAGTTCAACCACCTAAAAACTCACTAAAACATACCCGAACACATACAAACATACATAAGCACAAAACCAAGGATATAACCAGTTAAGAACACTAAAAAATCATGAATTCTTACCTTGAATTCGCACTTCTGCACTTCTTCTTCTTCAAAAACCCGAAAGCTTTCTCTCTGCTTCTTTCTCTCTCTAAAATCCGATCTTCAAAAGGTGAAAAGTAGCATGGCATGGGCGACCATGCAACTTTTGTATAAAAATAAATAAATTTTGTATCTTTTTACACTCTTAGTCCCTCTACTTGGGCTTTATATCTTTTCTTTCTTTTTCTTCTTTCTTTGGTTAAAATAACTGGGTGTTACACTAGAGGGTCTATATATAAAACCCTCTTCATTAAAAAGGTTGATTTGGATAAAATTTTAGTATAAGTGTATGTGGATGATATAATCTTTAGGTTTACAAATGAGAGCTTATGCAAAGCCTTTGAAAGTCTCATGAATTCAAAATCTGAGATGAGTTTAATAGGAGAGTTCACTTTCTTTTTGGGACTGCAAGTAAAACAACCTCTAATTGTATATTCATAAATCAATCTAAGTATGTTCAAGATATCTTAGTAAGACTTCAAGCTACTAATGCTAAGGTTGCTAAAACCCTAATGTCAAAGACATGTTCATTAACTTCTGAGCTTGAGTGGGAATCAGTTCACTAGCAACGATACAAAGATCATCATTGGATCTATAATGTATCTTATAGCTAGCAGACCAGGTATCATGTTTGCCACATGCTTATTATCAAGATTCCAAGCTACTCCAAAGGTGTCACATCTAATAGCTATCAAAGAATTCTGAAGTATCTCAAAGGAGAACCTAAGTTGGGATTATGGTATTCTAAGAGTATTGACTTCAATATTTATTGAGTATACAGATAGTGACTATGGAGGTTGTAACATCAACAAAAAGTCCACCTCAAAAGGATGTCAATTTCTAGGAGGAAGACCGATTTCATGTTAATGCAAGAAACAAACTTGTGTTTCCACATCAACTGCTGAAGTAGAGTAAATTGTTATGTCAAGTTGTTGTGTTGAGGTGTTGTGGATCAAAACTCAACTTAAAGATTATAGAGTGACCTTCATGAATACTCCAGTACATAATAATCACCAACAATCCTATTCAGCATTTAAAGATAAAGCACATTGACATCTAGTATCATTTAATCAGAGATTATGCGAAAAAATCATTAAATTAATTAGAGTCCATACAAATTAGCAATATGTGGATTTATTCACAAAGGCTTTTGATGAATCTGGATTTGAATATCTTGTATCTGCTATTAGAATGATGAACTTTGAATAATTAAATGATTGAATTGATGATAACTAAAAGTTTTTGTAAAGAAATGTTGTTTTTAGGCTAATGGGTAAAATGTGTATTTGCTGAAAATTGCAAATTAGCAGATAAATAGGTATTTGTTGAACATTATCAGATACTTGGGTATCTGCCGAATTATGCAAGTTACCAGATAACTGGGCAAAGCGGTGTCTGCCGAATGTGAAGATCTGGCAGATATAATGAATTCATCACATGTTTTGTTAAAAGATCACGTAGGTCCCACTTTCATTTTTTGATATGCAGTAGCACTGAAGAAGTTACAATTTTATCATCTCAAGCCGTTAATCTTACTGTTATGGTGGTAAATATTCTAAAAGTCATAATTTTATATATTATCCATAACTATTAAAATCAAAGGTTTCCCACCATTGGCATCTTCTATCTTCATTACAAAGAAAACCTTAAACCTTTGATCCCTCAAAGTCCTACCAATCTCTATCCACTTTCAATGGCTTCACAACCACGAAACCTAGAATTCCACCAAAACCACAACATCAACGCATCACTTCAACCCATTGGTGATGATGTCTGTCACACCCTACCCGATAGAGAAATCATCGGGGCAGACGAATGTGAAATGATTGTTCATAGCTCATTATATTAAATAAGTTGAAATAATATTAAATGCCATTTTTCATTGAATAATACTAAACAAAATGTCAGGACTGTGTACGTAAGGAATACTAACTGATTCTGCGTGAGACCAGATCAAATAGTGTGGAATCCTATTTGATTGGCGGTCCAATCAGTGAGAACGTTAACCCGTCGATATAAGATATACTAAACATTAAGAACGAGTAGGAATCGATCAAGAATGGACTTTGAAGTTGGATTGGCTGTCTTGGACGTTCTGGACGGCTAGGGTTATGTGTGTTATCAAAAGTGTTCGAATTGTTATGTTTTTCCACGAATTAAGTGGTATTTATAGGTTTGCAGTTTCTATTCGTACGACTGAACCGTTAGCATAGTTCAGTCATGCAACGAATCATGCGACTGAATCATGCGACTGAGTCATAACGCACATCTGAAGGTCCAGTCGTGCGATTGAGTCCAATCTTATGTCTCAATCATACGACTGATCTAGTCTCCTGGGTCAGTCATGCAACTGGTCCATAAGCATGATGTATTCATGCGTATGGTCCATTAGCATGGAATAATCACTCGACTAGGTTGAACACTTTCTCAATCATTATGACTTACTAAGAAACCATGCTAACAACCTCAAACCTATATAATAAGTTTATTTTTAAGAATTATACTTAACACAAGAATAATAGAAAATAATTAAACATTAATAAACATCAACAACCACACATATATATTTCATTGAACCATTTCATAACATATGCGTAAAACATGAAAGACTTTTACATTTTAGCTCATAAACTAGGAACATCATGTATCTACACAAATAAATCATTACAATACAATCAAGATTCAAACAATAAAATAAAATCTTAGTTAAACTAGGTCCAAGTCCTATATGAGCAAGAAGAAGTCCTCAAAATAGCATCCTGAAACATGTTAAAAATAAGGTCAACATTTGATGCTGGGAGTTCCCATGAATTTGTACATACGTATAAAAACAACTTTTAAGATGCAATTCATGTCATAGGTTAAGAAATAATGCAATAATATAGATAGCATAATGATACAATCAAACCTTGACAAAAGATGGCCATAATAAGTTATAATGATTATCTAAGTGTACTTGGTTCCCATGATGAACAAGAATACGTCATCAGGAGCCGGTAATAACCTCGGCTTTAGCACCAAATAGGCTTGTCAAGCCCATAGATCTATGACATCTCTAGGCTAGCACTAGTGAATGATTATTTTTACAAGATGACTATCATATAAGGCTTACAAATATCTCAAATAACCATGAAAAGTCTATAAATGAATTGTTTGTGTATTACAAGTTTCAAGATGTTTTACAAGTGTATATTTATAAGCTTAATATGTTTCACCCCAAAAGGTGTGAAATAAAGTAAAAATGGGGTATGAAAAACTCACCTGATATAAGATGCACTTAAGATAATAATAAAAAAGTAAAATTGCTCCAACGATTTCTTCACGATTCAACCTAAGGTTTTGGTGTCTTAGTATTAGAATAAAGATACGATTAACGACTAAATATGAATTAGGATTATAATTGGAATTTGGGGTTTTAATAATTAAGTTAGATAAAATAATGTAATCGATTATGTTTTGATTCAATAAAGATGGAATAAATCAATTAATAATTAAGATGGAGAAACGAAATGAATGATAAGTGAAATTAAATAATTTAATTTATAATATTTGATTTATAAAGATTAAATATAAAGTGTGAAAAGAAATAATTAATTTAATAACTATCTATGATATAACATGGTTAAATGAATAATTGAATAATTAACTATTTAAATAATCATTTGAATATTAATTATTTAAATATTTGTAACATGTAGATTTAAAGTGTTTTAAAATAATCTAAGTTTGAGCCATAAAGATCTATAACATTCAAATCACATAAATGACTTAATAATATTTTTATAACATTTGTTATTCTTTAATAAGTAATTAAAATTAAAATTATAAGTTTTAAAATCTTTAAAAAAATTAATTTAATAATTTCTAAAACGTTTTAGTTAACAAAATATTTTTATTTTGATTTACTAACACACTAATATAGAGTCTGAAATTTAAATTATATAAAATTGACTTAAAAAAATAAATGTTGGAGGCTAGGTTAAAACCCCTGACCTCGGGTGTGTAAGGGTTGGGTGTTAACCGGCAGGCCAAAGCCCAAGTCTTGTTTTAAAACATAAATAAAATAATAAGAATCGTTTTTTAAATAGTCCCCAATCCATAAGAACCCTAATTCGATTTTGATTCAAATTGAATCTTAGTTTGTTTATGTTAAGAAATCAAGGTTGGGGCTTTAAATCCCCAAGTGAAATCAAGTATTTGAGTGTGTTTAATTACCTGTATTGATGTTTATTGAATGGTGTTAAGATCAAGTTAAGTCACGACAGAGAAGAGTTCGATTCAAGATAGTTTTGTCTATGGTAACCCAATTGCTTTAAGGGTAAGCTTCCTTGGATGATTAGAAACAAATTACCTCTTTCAGTTGGACTTGAAAAGGTCCAGATAAAGGGGAACCATATAGTTGCAGGTCGATGGGTATGTGATCGATGAACTCGAGGCCTGCTTGTGTTTTAGATGCAATTGGGAGTTCAAATAGTTTAAGAGTATTGATTTTATGATTTGCCCTCGATTATAAAGGCATGATTTGATCAATTTCGAGTCGAACGAGTTCATGCTTTGAATGCATGTTTCGGTTTCGAGTGCTCAGCCTTAACAACCGAATATATTCAATTGAAACCGATATTGTGTTCGAAAATAATGCGTGATCGATAAGGAGCGGTTTATTTGAATTGAAGTCAGTTAATTCAGGTGTTTAATGGTGATTGGAATTTGGCCGGATTATCAGGTCGGAGCACAGGGGTCACCGGGAAGGGGGTTTGGGTAGTTGTTAAAACAGTTACACTCGAGTCCCTGTGGTTTTGAAAGTTATTTTCTATATAAAAACTTTTATTTCAAGTTTTATGATTTGCAATTTAAACCCTAAACTTTGTAAAACAAACTCTATTAATACTTAATATTATTTTATAGTCTTTATAAACCTTTATAAATCTTTATTGTAATTTTAGAATTAAAATTCATAATTAAGAATAACTCTATAAATGTTTGTAAAACTTTGGAATTGAATTGTTTGAATTTAAATGGTTTAAGTTTCATAATTCATTATGAAGACCTTATAAGATTATAAAAATATTTCACCCCATAAATTATAAAATTTAAATAATGTAAATGGTGTAATTAGTGTATTTGAAACATTAAGATAAATTAAATAACTAGATAATAAATTTTATTTTTAGCTTGACTCAATCGGATTCGAGTTTAGATTTCCCAAAATGAGCAAATGTTACAGTGTCTATGATCATGTTCTTAATTTCTGAGCAGTAGCAACTATGCCTTTGGTATCACAACAGACAAATGATTTGGGAGTCTCATATCACGAAATTCTTGCCACATGCTCCAAACAATGGAACACGAAGTAAAGGTTCTCATTGTGATAGTATAAGGGATTAAGTTCATTATATCATGCGCCAAAATTTGTCAACATCTGATTCTGAATGATGCCAATTGTGATCTTATTTCTCCAGAAGTGGACAATGCCATCTTCAAGAAGATGGGATATGAAGGAGCCCTCCTAACGTCCACCTTTTCCAAATCACTGGCATTTTATAATGGGAGAATCATCCTTCATATCTTAATACATTGTATGTCCAATAAGCAGGAGGATGGGACCAAGTACCACTGGATTTAGCAGGCACTATTCAGGTCTCGTCAAACAATATAGTTATGATTTTTCAAACTTCATTTTTAAACATCTTTGTAAAAATGTAACTGCTACTACAAAATATAAGTTTTAATTACCTTAGATTCTTACAACTGATTTTGCAAGAAGAAATAGGGAATAAACTAAAACTTAGTGGCGTTGTTCATTCACTAGTAACTTTAAACAAGGTGATATTTTTGAAGTTTAGAATAACTCTAAAATCTTTTTCAGGGAAGGTAACTCTCTTGTTTGATCATATATTTGAGGTCACTAAGCCTCATGTAAGGCCTCGTTCCCGGGATGCTTACAACTAGTAAATCATTGCATATAAAACATATAACTTTATATTTAACATTCATAAAACATTGTAGCGGAAACAAAAAAATAACTTTTCATATCATTACAAATGCTTTTGCAAGTTAATACAAGCGTTCATTTCAAAACATCTTTCGTTCGCATTACAATGCAAAAACATTAATCAAAAGAAAATGTCGTCCAAAAGAGCCGAGTAGCCGCCCCGTGCCATCCTCAGCAATATTACCTGCCAACTGGAAACACATAAAAGTCAGCGTTGCTGAGTGAGTTCTAGTTTTATAATAAAACATACTTTATCTTTCGCTTGAAAACCATCCATTTCTTTCTTTCAAATAATAACAATATTAAATGTGATCACACATTGTATGTACACATAGATAATAGTTATTATCTTCATCATCGTTCATTTCGTACTTTTATTATCTTTCATTTTCATCTAGGTCCTGTCATGTGCTTAACCCCCCTCTAGAGCACCAAGCATTTATCTAGGGTTAAACGACAAGGACCCCATACATTTGGTCAATCACAAAGACTGAACCCCTGTGTGCATCCTCATGGGGTATTTAACCCGCACACAGTTGAGCTGACAACCCCTCATTGGGTGTGAACCTCCATACATATGCTTGATCACATGGATCAAGCCCCAGTGTGCATCCTCATGGGGTAGCTAACCCGCACACGGTTGAGCTAACACTCCTCATTGAGTGTGAACCTCCATACATTTGCTTGCAAGACTTTCTAACGTTCGTTCGTTCATTAATGCATGCATTCTTCATTTCGTTCCTCTTTTTATTATCTTCCACTTTACGTTACATAATACTTTTCATTTCATTCATTATTATTCAACACAAAGCCAAGGAAAATAATCATACAAAATAAGGAACATAACACACACAGTTAGCATCATCATACAAGGCACCATCATACATACATAACATGCTCATACATATCAAACATACAACATCATGAGTCATCATGCATCAATGTCATTTATTCCCAACATAACCTCTAAGGCCACAAGTCATCTATATGAACCCCCGAGAACCTTCCATGTCAAACTTACATCCGCACTTCCCCCGAAAGTCAGTAAATAAACTATTTTCCCTCGACTGCACAAGCCCTACTTGGGCGTATGGGCACCCTTCAGTCGCATGGCCTTCCAGGCGACTGAGCATAATACGGATGAACACCAAGCGAATGGGCCCCATGCGAATGGACCCAATGCAGATGAACACAATGCGGATGAGTCCCATGCGAATGGAACAAATGCGATTGAACCCTTGTGCGAATGAAACAAATGCGGTTGGACAACTAGGCGAATGGACCCTCAGTCGCATGACTCTCATGCGAATGGACCCTCAGTCGCATGACTCTCATGCGAATGGACCCTCAGTCTCATGACTCTCATACGAATGGCCCTCAGTCGTACGACTCACCAGCGAATGGACTCCAGTCGCACGACTCACATGCGAATGAACCTCAGTCGCACCCCTTTCGACCGTATGGCCTCCATTCGGTCGCCTGGCCCTAGCTGATGCAGAATGCAGTTCATCCCGAACCCAATCTGTGATTTTCGACCTCCAAGCCCTTCCAAACTCGTTCTAAGCCCAAATCAACCATCCTAAACCTTAGAAACACATACCACAACACCATACAAGCACACACAAGACCGAAAAAAAACTCCACTCGCATCACACACAAACACATACACACGGGTTTAACACACACATTTCAAAAAAATGGGTTTAAGATGCGTTCCAGACCCAAAATCATTCAAAAGTGTGTAAAAGAGGGGTCCTAGAACTCACACAAACGACACTGTCAAGTAGAGCTTCAATTTAAACTCTACACTTCAACTTTCACACTCTAATCCACAAGAACCAAGCCTTTTCCCCTTTTTCTCCTTTTCTTCTCTCTTTGACAGATTTTGTAAGTGTGGGGGAGGGTGTGGGCTGCCCTCCCCTCTTAATCCCCCACTCTTCAAATCTTCCTCCCGTTTTGGCAAGTTCGGTCCCTCGACAGCGGACTTTATTTCTTTTTTTTCTTCTTTCGTCGGCTTCAAAGAAATGTCTGGGCGTTTCACATCAGGGTGGTAGCATGGACACACCCACCATTCTCGATCCCACACTCTCCACATCAAATTCAAAATATCATAAGCAAGAGCGAACTCTAGCGTCTTCTACTGAGAGGATGTAGGCCCTCAAATAATCTCCTTTCAAAAAGACAACATTGGAAACCATGGTGCGAGTAAAGTCAAAGGTGTTAGCCATACCTAAACAAGCTCAAAGAAAAAAAAGGTTTCTCTTCCTTCTTCTGAGCAAACCCACACCCAAACTACAAGACCTCAATTGGAATCCCACTACTGCATTAAGAAAAGTAAAAAGGATACCCAGATAACTGAGACAACTTTTGAGGAAGAAGTCTTATTAGGAATTGGTTCACATTGGAGCCATTTGACTCAGCTCCACTATCCCTATACACATGTCTATCACCTAGGATGATGATGTCCTTACTACACATCAGGATGATCCACTATCTTCCCCTCTCCATACAATATATATATAGTTGAGACTAATTTGTTTATAGAAACATCTGACCCATATCTTTCATCCTAAAAGGTTGATCCTAGGGAGGAAATGATTAATGTGAAAGAGGTTGTCTCTACTTCTAATCTATTAGAAGGATAAGACAACATGATTAAGACCTCAACCATGGATACTCACCTTGAGAATGTCTCCTTAGAGTCCTTCCTTGAGGAGAGGAATCCAGGGCGCCAAGAAACCATATCGAGTGGTGAGGGTGTAAAGACTTGGCCTAATAACTCATCTCCCAAGGATTCCATATCTGTGGATGAGGGAAGTATGAAACCAATAGGTGAATTGATGGTTGATAACATTGAGCTTGCTCAATAACTCTATGCTTTACAATTTGAGAATACAAGGCTTCAAGGTTATATAGTAAGAGCCACAGTTCTCGAATTGAGAACTGTCTGCTAAAATCTGGCATATAGAGTGTTTGAGGTGGAAGCCTAACTCAGAACTATCCAACAACAAGCTGCAAAAGTCTTTAAGAACTACTTACAACTCTTTAGCAAGCTGCTTTAAAGGCATGGATCTTGAACAAAAAGTGGAGCAATTTCTAGACACCATTGACCTTCAACAATCAATCATTCTTAGCCTTTAACTCTCAACACCACAAAAACCTTTGGATGTTCCTTCCTCTCCATATAGTGTCATCTGAAATCTCAAATGATGCTACCAAAAAGGGGGAAGATGAGGGGAAAGAAGCTGATAACATTCTCTAGAGATTGGCTACTCAAGTTGTACATGCTGCATAGTCAATCTATTTCTCCTCTAAATGGATTGATCAATATGAACCTCTATCGGAAGCTAAAGCCAATTTGAATGAGCTTATTGATAGATATGGTTATGATAGCTCAAAGGAAAGGGAGATGAAAGCTAGAAGAGTGATGAAGAGGATGGACCAAAAGGTTTAACTTGGAAAGAAGAAATTGGCCATACTGAAAAGATTTGGCACTTCTTCTGCCATCTCTCTTAAAAGAAATAGAACTAGTGAGGAATCATCAAATAGATAGCTCGTGATTGGTCTTGAAGCTTTTTTCAAGGCATACGTTGAAGAAAAAGCACTAGCTTTGAAAGTGCTCTTAGAAGCTACTGAAGTACTGAACAAATAAGGTACCGATACAACTGCTGAAAGTACCAGACTAGAGTCTCCTTTGATACATGATCCTCAGACAAAATGATTGTTTACATTAGAGGCAACCAAAATTATGGATGATGACATGGAAAGACATGGGATGAATCTTAAGGTAGAAACAACCCAACTTCCCAAATAACAAAATGACACACTTGAGTCTAAACTCAAAAAATCAACTGAAGTGATATTTGGTCAACCGAAGGTTAAAACTATAACCCCGGTTAACTGTGAGGTGAATGTGGAAACTAAGAGTCCAGAAGTCATTAATGATGCTGAGAGAGCTCAGAAAACTATTGATGTTCCCCATAAGCTTATGAGGCATCAAGTGTAACAGTTAGACATTCGGCAATCAGACTTACTAAAGTCTCTACCTCTAACAAAGGAAAGAGACCTATGACTACAGAAGATGAATTTGAAGTCGAGTCATATATATCAAAGGCTAGATTTTTTATGACAAAGAAGGTGGAGCTGTTTCCACAAAATACTGAAGAAGAATTCATAGTTCTGAAGGCAGGCATAACTCAAGAATCCTCAATGAATAAAAACATCATTCACTAATCAAATGTGCAAAGGATTCAAGAGTTGCAGAACAACATCAAAAGTTGCACCTAAACCAGAGGCCAAAGTTGTCAGGAAGGGGGCATCGAAGTGATCAAGGCCATCTGTCGAAAGCACCCAGAGAACAACAACTTAACAGGCTTCAACAACTTGCATTTGCCAAATTCAAACTCATGATCTCTTCTATAAAAAAAGAAAAGAAAGATGAAGAATTGTGTCTCCTAGCAGCTCAACTTGAGTTAAAAGGATTCAACTTTGATGAGATCATGGAGTGGAGTACTATTGAGATCAAATCTAAGCTAATAGTTGCAACTCTTGTCAAGATGGAGAAAGGAGTTGAGTCAGCTAGAAGAAAGAAGGATGAATCAAAGAAGAGAAAAATAGAAAAATTTTAGCAAGAGTATAGGGATAAGCAACAGATGAAGTAATTTCTCAAATAATATGGTTTCTCTGGTAGACAAATAGGACCAATGAGAATGTAAGCTCTTGATCTGAATATCAAATGAATCAAATAGAAGATTACTATTGTAGAGCTCCTAAAGTTTGAACAAGCTAGTGAGCAATGAAAAAGAGAGTAAAGGAAAATCAAAGAAAGTTACTCGGAAGTCCTCTCATTTGCCAACTAAGCCTCTAGTATCCCCTAACTCTACATGAACAACCTCTGATGATAATCAAGCCATCTCCTCAATCCTTTCAAATAAGAGTAAAGCACCGAAGAAAGTTGTAAAAGCAAGTATTATTGATTCATAAGTAGAAGAGAATATACTAAATGGAATAAAGGTAGTTGTTGCTAAATATCTTGCTCAATTTAATAAATTTGCTATCAATAGGGCTAATGGAAAAATCATCTACTACAATCATGAAAAGGAGGTACTTGATTTGCCCTTTCACATCTAAAGCAAATTATTTTGTACTTCAGTATTTTTGGATAAAAATGATGAATGTAAAGTGGTGCTACACAAAGTACTAGCTTTAGTCAAATCTAATGTTGGTGAAGATATTCTTGAAACTCCACTATCAATACATGATCCAATAGTGGAGTGGAAAAATGATTAGAAAAAGAATAGATACTTCATAACCAATCAGCAGCCAGAAGAGGGGCTTATTCAAGAAACTAATAGGTGTGCTTCAAGTAGTTTGAGATAGCCTACTTGACTAGGCTAAGACTAAGGAATCCGAGCAATGATTTTGAGGCAAGGGAAGTAGAGTAAGTACTAATGAGAATCTACAACTTTCAACTGTAAAGGTCAAGCAGAGCTTTAAAACAAGGAAAAAGAAATCAGAGTCTAAACTACTAAAACCATTCCATCGTCCGAACCCAACCATCAAACATAATCACCTCCACTACTTCTCCACTTGCTTAAACCACTAAGCATGGTTCTCCACAAGTCCAACAAGCTCTTCAGACAATAGTGCATGCAAATAGTATATATTTTTTTATAAGGATATTCGCACAGATTCAGTTTTAGTTAGTTATTACTAATACTAAAACAAACATAAAAGCCAAGTGTATCTATCATATGGTAACATAGTGATGTTAAGAACTGAGTATTAACCCGTGGACACACCGAGCAGACTCAACAAGCTTTATGATTGACTACCATATTTGATTTTTGTTTTTAAAAAAATGATAAGTTGCATTAATGTAATTAAGATTTTTAGGCTTTAAAAACAATAATGAAAATAAAATTACAAATAAGATTGAAACTTTTAGGTTTTAAGCCATTGAATAAAGGCTATTATCCTAATTAGATAACACTTATGTAATTGTGATGAATATCATGGTGTGAGTAAATATATAAGTTTAAGTAGTTGTGTTTATATTTATAAACGTAAGCCAACGCAGATTTCTCGTCTGCCAGCTCCATAGTGACTAGGACACTAGCATGAGTAACTTACAGTACTAATCAATCAAAGCCACTAGTAATGTAGGTAAATCTAGTGTAACCTTGTACATACAATTTTTGAAAAGATAACTTAATGTTAGAAAAAGAGTTGATTAGGTTCTTTTTTAACATACGATTAATTTAAGAAAACCGTGACAATTACTGTAAATTTCTCAGACTATTAAAAGAGAACCTACAAATGATCATAAAGCTAAAGTTATATAATTTCTAATAACCATTTATAGTTCTTTAGCCCTATATTTGTTATGAAGACTGGTTTTGTGGATAAAAGTCAATTTGTACCTTTTTCAACATTGTATGACATTTACAATTACAAATCATAAGTTCATAACTTATTGTTTAAATATAGATACTACCCATCAAAAGCTTACTCAAGATTACCATAACATTTAAATACAAATCACACCGTTAGTTAATCACAATTACATATGTTTCAATTAGGATGATAAAAAGAGTTTAGCTTATAATGAGCATGAACATAACAAGTAACATAGAAGATAGATATGAAATCATCGATGAAATGGAACAATCAAACCGATGATCCACGATGGATGATGTTTAGACAATCCTAAGCTTTTTTCAAGTGGTGTATGCCTTCTATAACACCCAATATTTTATAAACAACAAAGAAAGAATAAAAGCAAAGAAAAAGAAAGAAAACATAATAGACCCAAGTAAAGGGGTCAAATGTGTAAAAAGGACAAAGTTTATTGTAATTTTTTTTAAAAAGGTGGGCATGGCCGCCCACACCTACTGCATCTTCCTTTTCATCGGCTTTTAGAGAGAGAGAAAGCAGAGGAAGCTTCGGTTTTAGAGAGAAGAAGAAGAAGGCTGAATTCTGTTAAGAAATCTTGGTTTTGTGATGTTCTTAACCGGCCTATGCCTCGGTTGTGTGATTATATGTGTTTAGCTGTGTGTTTTGGTGGGTTTTAGATGCTTGAACTCAAACTGCATTCATTTTTTTAAGAAAGTTCATTCAAAAGTTGCATAAGGTTAGTTCTAGAATCCCTTTTTACTGATTTTACATGATTTTGGGGCTGGAAATGCATGTATGAATGTTTTTATTTAATTGGGTTTTGCACCCATATGTGTGTGTATGTGTGAATGCGGTTGGGTTTGATTTGGGTGATATATGTTGTTATGATTGTGTTATGAATGTGTTTGTATGGCTTAGAATGTTAGTGTTAAGCTTAGAACATATAAGTTTGATGATTGGGACAAATTATGAGGATTGATTATAAGTGTTGAATGCCCATGTGCCTAATGGTTTAAACAACCTAAGTGTCCCATGAGCCCAAATAGTGTCCATGCGCCTAGAAATAGGTTGAATTTGACTAAGTGTCCATACGCCTAGATTTCCCATGTGCCTAGGCACTCATGCGCCTGCATAGTTCCCATGCGCCTAGAATTTGCCTAGAATGACTAAGTGATGGGCCATGTGCCTGCATAATGTCCATGCGCCCAGACGTTATGTGTTCCCCATATGCCCAGAAGGCCCTGCGTGTGCATAGTGCCCAGAAGGCCCTGCGCGTGCATAGTGCCCATGCGCCTAAGACTTAGAAAATTTTCTGAGATTTTGGGGAAAATGTAAAGTTTAGGTTTTGCCTTGGAAGGTTCCCGAGGGTAATGTAAGTTGACTTTTTGAGGTCATAGATGATGTGATAGGTGATGGTGATGTATGATATGGCATGAATGATGATGTGTGATTGATGCTATGGTTATGCATGATGTTGATGTATATAGAACACCCATTGTTAGGGTGATATTGTTCAGAAGGAGTTGGGGAGTATTGAGGTGATCGAGCTACGACTGAGAAGCTCAAAAAGATCAAAGCCTTCATGAAAGCAGCTAAAGATAGGCAGAAGTCGTATGCCGATAAGAGACGAAGACCGATTGAGTTCCAGGTGGGTGATAGAGTCATGTTGAAAGTCTCACCTTGGAAGGGTATCATTCGGTTAAGGAAGCGGGGCAAGTTAAGCCCGAGATACATAGGGCATTTCCGAAAAATTGCTCGAGTAGAAGTGGCCTATAGGTTAGAGTTACCCGATGAGTTAAGTGGAATTCACCTAACATTCCATGTACCTCATCTGCGGAAGTGTTTGGCTGACGATGATATGGTTGTACCATTGGAAGATATCGAGGTAGATGAACATCTCAGTTATGTGGAGCAACCAGTGGCAATCATTGATCGTAAGGAGACACGATTAAGGAATAAAGTAGTTCCCCTTGTGCGTGTACAGTGGAAGCACAAGAAGGGATCTGAGTCTACGTGGGAGACCGAAGAGGAGATAAGGCAGCATTACCACATTTGTTTAAGGAATAACAGGTTTCAAGGACGAAACCTATATAAGGGGGTGGACTTGTAACACCCGAATATTTTTATAAATGACAAAGAAAGAATAAAAGCGAAGAAAACGAAAAAAACACAATAAAACCCAAGTAAAGGGGTCAAATGTGTAAAAAGGACAAAGTTTACTATAATTTTGTTCAAAAAGGTGGGCATGGCCGCCCACACCTACTGCACCTTCCTTTCATCAGCTTTTAGAGAGAGAAATCAAAGGAAGCTTTGGTTTTAGAGAGAAGAAGAAGAACGTTGAATTCTGGTAAGAAATCTTGGTTTTGTGATGTTCTTAACCGGCCTATGCTTCGGTTCTGTGATTATATGTGTTCGGTTGTGTGTTTTTGGTGGGTTTTAGGTGGTTGAACTCAAAATGAATTCATTGTTTTAAAGAAGTTCATCCGAAAGTTGCATAAGGTTAGTTTTAGAAACCCTTTTTATTGATTTTACATGATTTTGGGGCTAGAAATGCATGTATGAACGTTTTTATTTAATTGGGTGTTACACCCGTATGTGTGTGTATGTGTGAATTGAATGCGGGTGGGTTTGATTTGGGTGATATATAGTTGTTATGATTATGTTATGAATATGTTTCTATGGTGTAGAATGCTAGTGTTAAGCTTAGAACTTGTAAGTTTGATGATTGGGACAGATTATGAAGATGATTGTAAGTGTTGACTGCCCATGCGCCCAACGGTTAAAACTACCTAAGTGTCCCACGTGCCCAAAGTTCATGCACCCAAATAGTGTCCATGCGACTAGAAATAGGTTGAATTTGACTAAGTTTCTAGATGCCCAGACTTCCCATGTGCCTAGGCACTCATGCGCCTGCATAGTGCCCATGCACCTAGAATTTTCCCAAGATG
Source organism: Flaveria trinervia (assembly GCA_025506515.1). Classification (NCBI taxonomy): domain Eukaryota; kingdom Viridiplantae; phylum Streptophyta; class Magnoliopsida; order Asterales; family Asteraceae; genus Flaveria; species Flaveria trinervia. Next base: position 17,343,712 of record CM046456.1, on the reverse strand, counting down.
ACTAAGTGATGGGCCATGTGCCTGCATAGTGTCCATGCGCCCAGAAGTCCCCATGCGCCTAAGTGTTCCTTATGCGCCCAGAAGGCCATGCGCCTGCATAGTGTCCATGCACCTAAGACTTAGAAAATTTTTTGAGATTTTGGGAAAAATGTAAAGTATAGGCTTTGTCTTGGGAGGTTCCCGGGGGTAATATAAGTTGACTTTTTGAGGTCATAGAGGATGTGATGGGTGATGGGGTGTATGATATGGCATGAATAATGATGTGTGATGATGTTGTAACACCCGGTTATTCTTAAAAAGAAAAAAAAGAAAGAATAAGAGTTGAAGAATAAAGAAAGGAAATGTCAATAAACCCAAGTTGAGAGGTTAATGTGTTAAAAAGACAAAAGTAAAAAATTGGTGTAAAGGGGGGCATGGCCGCCCACCCTCACTTAATATTATGCACACTGGGCCAGTCAATTGAGACTGGGGACCTTTGCAGCATACCCTAGATGTCTGGGTTGGCCTTGTATACAGTATATAGAACCCCTTGTGGGATAAAGAGGGCCTAGCACCGTTTCCCCCGCACATACAGTTTAGGGTATTGCTCATTGGTCCATACAGATAGTGAAAGATAAAGATAAAAGAATGCAGAGTAAACAAGGCATATAGTAAGAGATAAAGCATTACCTAATTGTATAGTTAATGCGTGCTCATGTATAAGGTGATGAAGTTTTTATGGAAAGAGTATTTTCGTATATATACCTACAGAAAGTATTTATTTACTTTTAAAACTAGAACTCACTCAGCAACACTGACTTTTATACATTTTCACTTGGCAGGTAATTATTGCTGAGGATGGCATGAGGGTGAAGCTACTCGGCAGGGAAAAACTGACATCCATTCATACTTATTATGGTTGTTGTTTTGTAATGCAATTAAACAGTTCTTTTGTAATCAGTTATGCAATAGTGTATTGCTTAACAACAGTGTTTTAATGAAATGAATGGTTTTTGTTAAAATGATTCCGCTGCTTAATAATGTTTTAAGGTATTTATGGCTTTGAATGACTAACTGTAAGGTCTCCGGGAACGGGGTCTTACAGATGCTATGCGTTGCATGATGTTGATGTATGATGATTATGTATGTTATGTATGATGTGTTTCCTTATGTTCCTTATTGCATATGATGATATGACTTTACGTGATGTGATTATGATAATGAACGTAAAGTATTATCTTAATGAAGCGAAAGTTTTAAAATAATGAAAGTGGAACATAATGAACGAATGAAAAGTCTTGCAAGAAAATAAAAGGAGGTTCACAACTCATTGAGAGTTGTTAGCTTAACTGTGTGTTTACAACGTGCGATCTTGGCTAACCATTAAGGGTTCACACACAGGGGGAGTTATTCTATGCGATTACTCCATACGTGCGATATCTACAATATGTGCGATATGGGGTCCTTGTCGCTCAACCCTAGATGACATAGCTTTGTGCTCAAGAGGGAGGTTAAGCATACAATATGATCTAGACATAAGTGAAAAGATAATAAATGTACAAAAAGTGCGATAAGTACGAAATGTGCGAAACATGCGAAATGTACGAAACGAACGATGATTAAGATAATAATTATTCCCTTGATATACGTATGATGTGTGACCATGTGCGATAGTAAAGAAATCTTTTAACGAATGAAAGGTAATATAATGTTTCATTAAAACTAGAAGTCACTTAACAATGCTGACTTTTATGTATTTTCTAGTTGACAGGTAATGGTTGCTGAGGATGGCACGGGCGGCTACTTGGCTCATTTTGGATGGCATCCATTTTATGTTGTGATAGTGATTTTGCATTATAATGCAAACGAACGATATTATGTAATGAATGTTGAATTATTTTGCAAAAGCGATTATACATATGAAATGGTTTAAGTTAATTTCATTGCAATGTTTTTATTAATGTTAAAAATTTCATGTATGTTTTATGCTTTATGTTTTATATGCGATGATTGACCAGTTATGAGCGTCTTAGGAACGATGCCTTACAACTTCCTAAGCCATCTAATGATCTTCAAGTCTTAATTTCCAATAGAATTTAGCAGAGTAACTCTCCCACCAAAAGCTTGCCCAAATAATCAACTTAGGCCTCTATTTATAGGCTTTCTAGAGTGCTTAAGCATGACCCCGTGTTAGTAAAATGCTTACAAAAGTTGGTCGATTTGTACGTGTAGAGGTATCGGGCAAACCCTGTGTTAAATGGGCACGGCCTTATGTTTGGGGTGGGCATGACTCTGTGACTCATGGGGCATTGCCCCATGGTTACTTTTCAAGGACAATACTATTTGTCCTGTCAGATTTACAAACATGGGAATATGCCAATTTAAGCACGAGGGTGTGCTTTGAGCAAGTCATAGGGACGTGCTTAATAAGGCATGACCCCATGCTTGGACTTCAAACCTTGATTTTCTTCAAATTTTTGTTAAATATTCTTTTTATCCATCTTTCCTTTTTAAACACTAGAAAATATAATTTAACAGTTTTAAGTATATGATCACCATTTTAAGGAAGATATTAAGGAATAATCGATGGCTTTTGATATGAATTTTATGTATAATTTAGAGCACATCGACAACTAAGTCATTTTCCCATAGGCAATAGAATGATTCAGCAAATAAAGTAGTCATCACAGATGTGGCTCACAAATTGAGACATAGATTGGAACATCTTGAAGAAGAAGAAGAAGAAGAAGAACCCTAAGAAGATGAAGAAGAAGTTTAAGAAGACTCGGATAATGATGATACAACAATCATAAAATAGGGTTACGAAAGCTAAGAACTTCATCATAGAAAGAAAGAACAAGTCAAAATCTTTTTTTCTATTTGAGATGAAGGTTCTAAACCTCATCCTTGAAGACTTAAAGAGGATGAATAAATTAGCTTCGGAATATGAAGGCATGCTAGAGAAGTATAAACCTATGGCTACCATTCTGAAGATAGAGTTTGGAAACAAGGCTGAGCAAAGGGAAGAAGAAGAAGAAGTTATTCATATGACTCCATTGAGTGTTCATGACCCAATCACCCATTGGAGTTTCAATTCCTCATGCAGTACCTTCACTTTGACATATGCTGATGCCGGCAAAGTTGAAGTTAAAGAGTATGATTTTTTCAGACTCTCTCGACATAACATGAAGGGTTTGGTGAGTTACAATTCCTCTTGACAACCCTTCAAGAGATAGAAAAAGATATATGTATGAACTTTTGTTGATCCATTTGATTGAAGGATAAAGTTTTGGTAGCATCATTTGTAACATCTGCCTATTTTGAATATATGACCCGAACCCGTTTGTCAATTTTAAAAAGCAAATTCATAAATTAGCTATTTAAATTTTTTAATCTTTCAAATACAATGAGTATACCATTTTTATTCAATTTAAATTCTATAATTTAAGAAGTGAAATTTATTGCAAAACTTATAAGGTTTTCATAAATGAGTAAGAGAATTAAACCATTTATTTCAAACAATTCAATTCACACATTTTCAAACATTAAAAGAGTTTATTCTTAATTATGGTATTAATTATAAAGTTATAATAAATAATTAAATTGTAAAACATTTTTTAAAGATTTAAAAAGGGTTATAAAGACCTTACAAAATAATTTTTATTATTAACTAAATATGGTTTTACAAAATTAGGGAATTAGGGTGATAATAAGTATGGGGTCAATTTTACAAATTAGAAAACTTTGTTTTAAAATTATTACATAGAATAATAACTATTAAAAATGGAGGGACCAAAAGTGTAAATTGGTTTAAAACAACCCAAACCGCCCCCATCCCCGTCGGACTCTCTTTAATTCCGGCCACATTCCAGTGTGCTCCGGCGAGCTCAGAAACCCCACAAACTACACGTTTCACCCATATTTATCCTATTAATCGTTCAAAGGTCCGTTTCGAACCCATAACCATGTTAAATTCGATGTTAATGTTTTTATGAAATTTTTTGAATAAAAACCGAAACCACATTCAAGAACGTCAGTTTCAACTTGTTTTAAATCAAATTAACCAAACCAAACGAGTGTTAGCATTCCTGTAATCAATATGCAATCAAAACTACCCATTATGGTTCTTAAAAGCTGCTAATAATCATGAATTGAAACCGAAACTATAAACAAAAATCATAACTTGATCGTATTGAAACAATCATAATTGGAACTAGTTAACCGAGGGGAATGTCTTTATCACAAATTTGAGAGACACTCAGAAGATTAAAAGCAAATTCAGGAACATGGTTGACTTTTTCTAGAGTAAGAGAACCATTGGTAACTTCTCCTTGTCCAATCATTTTTCCACCCTTCTTATTTCCAGCAAATGCCACATATCCTCCATCTATAATCCGATAATTGGTCAACAAATCCTTTAATCCCGTCATATGCTTGGAACATCCGCTATCAACATGCCACAGACTGTGTACAATCTTTGAAGAGGATCCCTGAAATGAATTAACAAATCATTTAGCCAGGAGCAATAGGGACCCAAGATTGAACAACTTTTGTTTTTGAAAAAGCAGATTTTTTATAAATGAAATTATTAACCAATTTTGTCAATTATTCCCAAAACAATTCCTATTAGAGGATCTTTGAATCAAAGGGCAATTTTTGATAAGATGATCCTCTTCACCACACCTGAAACAATGATGTTTGAATCTAGGTCGATGATGTGATGAGGTAAAAATAGGATCAATAATAATCTCCTCATCACATTCAGACAAACTAGAATCAACATCACTGAATGTCTCATACATCTCATGATGTTTTGTTTATTTGAATCAGAGTTCTCTTGTCAAAATCAAAACGTGATTCTTCTGACAAATCAGTAAAACTCGTACCATTGGTACCAGCGTCAGATAAAGACGAACTACATTTTTCTGATGATGTCATATTTAATGGTATGAAAGATGGAATAGGTTGAGAAAAGAACTTTTCGAAAGAATTAATTTTAAGTTGCTCAGTTGTTTTAGGAGAAACATCAGATTCATTGCATTCATTACCAGAACAAAAATCATCACTATCATGATTTGAAGTAAAAGATGAAATAGAACTATCAAGAGAACATGAGACATTCAGTCTGTTACATTTGAACTAGAAACAAACACTGAATTTAAACTAGACTTATTATCTAAGACAGACTGCTGATTGTCAGGTGTACTAGAACTAGTGCATCCAAGCCCACTAGTTGGTCCATAGTCGTAGTCGTCACGAATGTACTTAGAGTTATTCCCGACTAAACCTGCAGACATACTGTCAGTATCTGATTTGATTAAATCATTAGAAGGATGAGGAACATGCATAGGAGAATAACAGTATGTACTAGGAGGAGGATAAACCTGTACATTTTCATAACCCAAACCTGTTTTAATTCTTGCTCCCCATTGAGATTTACAAAGATCATCATGTTCATTCCAGAAATAGTCCATTTATCTAACTTTGACTGAAGTTTGCTTGCTTCAAATTCAGCAAGAGCAACCCGTTCAGTCAAAGTATTAACCTCTACATTTCTTTCCAAAACAATTCTTTTTAAATGATCAGTTTCTTTTAAAGCCTCATTTAATTTCACAAAATATTTTGATTCATTCATTTTAAGTTCATCATTAATTCGTTTTAAATCCTTTTCATTATCAATTAACAAACGATTAGCCTTATAAATCCCAAAAAGTCTAATTTTGCAAGCAGATGAGCACATATCCTGTATTACCTCATAAGGAAGTCCCATTACCATCCTTTCGGCAGCTAAAGCTTTATCGCACATGCATGCTGGAGTACTTGATTTCCTTTCCTCAACAGGATCGGCCGCATCATCCTTCTCTTTTCCTTTCGCAGCTTTTGAATTCCTTTCTTCATCTGAACCTGTAATTTCCTCTTTCTCCTCTCCATCTGCCTTCTCTTCTTTCTCCTTTACTGAAGATTCATTTTCTCCTTTGAATTCCTTGAACAGCACAAATCCATCTTTATCAACTTCCATCTCATCACTTTCCACAACCTCAGCAACTAACGCGTGATTTATTTCAGATCTTGTTTCTTCCACCTCCACACTCCAGTCAAAGTTTGAGATCAAAGCTGACTCGTTTTTGAATTTCCTTCTTCCTTTTCTTTCTCTGCTGTCAATCTTGGTACTCCAGTGTTACTAGGATCTGTGACAATTGGTAATGGACATTCACGTTTAAAATGTCCCGATTGTTTACAGTTAAAGCACCTCAATTTTGACTTATCAAATCCTAGTTTTGAGGTAGATGATTGACCACCAAAGTTCTTTCTTCCTGTTCTTTCCATGAATCTCCTGGCTCTTAAAGTTAACATCGCCATTTGCCATTGAATGTCAGTTTCTTCTAAATCATCAGGATCAACCTGATACATATCCTCCATAGTCATTCCTTTACCTTTCAATTCACCAACAACAAGAGCTTCATAGCTTTGAACAAACATTCCAAAAAGAGCCATTGTTTCAGATGAAATTGAAGTTTCAGCATTCACCTTAGAATTTCCCAATTCTTTTCCAACATGATTACTACCACTTGAGAAATTGCTTGTATTGCTTCCTCCTTGAATTGGATTTTGAATGTGAGAGTTTGTAGCGGATGACAACAAAGCAGCATTTTGAGAAAAACCAGATGTGGGCATCATAGTCTGGTTAAATTCTCTTCTTTTCATATCCAACTCAAAAGATTTCAACTTGTTAATGATATCCATCAGCTTATAATCTGTAAAACCTCTTTCTTGTTTGAGCATCCTCACTTGAAGACTCCACTGTGGTGGAAGAGAATCGACAAGCCTGTTAACTTGTTCATTGTTGGAGAGTCTTTCATCATACTTCTTCAGAGTGCTTGAGACGGTTAAGAAATGATTCGTCAGATCTGTCAAACTTTCATTCTTGTATCCTACAAACGAATGGAACTCCTTTTCAGCTTGAATACTCTTGTCTTTCACCAGATCTGCATTCCCATCATAGAATTCACAGAGAGCATCATAAAGAGATTTAGCATTTTTATGCTCTGCAAAACGAATGTAGATATCTGGAGCCAAGCAGAGAGTTAGAGCACCAAAAGCTTTTTGATCACGATCAATCAGTTTTAGATCTCTTTCAGTATAAGAAGATGGGTCTTTGTTCTGAGAAACGACATCACCAACCGTAACCGTAGGTATATGAGGACCTGAAATAATCGATTCCCATTGATTATGATCTGTGTAGAAAAAGAAAGCTTTGAGACATCTCTTCCTATCTTTAAAATTATCTCCATTAATGAGTCTTGGAGGTCTATTAGGAGCAACACTTTCAAGATCCGCAAGTGTAAGAGTAGTTAATTTTGACATGATAGTTTCGGCAAAAAAATTGATAATTTCGCTGACAAATTCGCTAACAATTTGCTGAAAGAGGTGACTTGGCTAACAGTTTCGCTAAAACAATACTATTGCAGATACTTTCGCAAAAACAGACACTTTCGCTTGCAATTTCGGCAGCACTTTCACTTGAACAGAGACAACAATTGCTTAGTTTCGGTGCTAAATTCGCAGGAAACAAGCTTGAACTTTCGTTCAAAAGTAGATTCGGCAGCAATTTCGCTTGATGATTGGTCAAAAACACTAATGAACTTTCGTTCAAGGGAATACTTTCGCTGAAACTCTAGAAAACAACTTCTGATCCAAAATAACTCATAATTTCGCTGAATGAAGATGACAGTTTCGCTGTAAGAACAGTAATTTCGCTGGTCGATCTCAAAACCCTTTTTCACCTCAAAATCAATCTGAAATCATCCAAATCTCAATGAATTTGAGATCTGATGATTGTAGAATCTTCCTCAATCAAGAACGAGCATAATTCAATCAATTTCCATGCCAAAAACAGCTGATAATCCAATGAAAATTGATTGAAACTAGATATTGACCAAAACCACAAAAACTCAACAAATCAAGAGCACTAAGGCTCTGATACCATATTGTTGGTCCACGTGATCGATGAACAGTACAATTGATAGGATAATTTGATCAATATCAAACACACAATCTAAATAACAACAATTGAGAAGCGAATATGATGAATCAAGACATAATTGGTACTCAAATGAACAAACTCACTCAATAACAACAAGCACCATTGTATTTCAATGAAGTAACTGCTTAGAAATGGTAGCTTGCAAAAGAATTCCACGATTAGGGTTTTGCAAGCTTACCGTACAAAGTGAAATGACAATAGTATATATAGCAGTCATAGATTCGCTGACAGTTTCGCTACCAGCGAAACTGTCATGCCGAAACTATAGTTTCGCCAGCAGAACACAAGTTCGCCGGGTAAACCAAAACAGCAAACTGTGAGCGAATGTACAGATTCGCTCACAGTTTCGCTGGACTGCCAAAACTGCTAATTACAAACAAAATATAAAATGAAACTAACAAAAGTCCTATTACAATGTAAAGTAAACATCTATACTAAAGTGAGTCCAACCTAACATGATCTTCACTCACCAACTTTCAAAATCGACCCTTTATTTTTAATGTTTCAGGATTGCTACTTGAAGAAATTCTTCTTGCACATATAGGACTTGGACTTAGTTAAATAAATATCTTATGTTGTTGTTCAAATCTTTGTTGTATTGTAATGACTTAAATGTCTAGTGTTATTCAATGAAAAATGGCATTTAATATTATTTTAATTTATTAAATTCCATAAGCTATGAACAATCGTTTCACATTCGTCTGCCTCGATGATTCTGCCGGCGGTGGGAGTGTGACATCATCCTAGGGGGAATTTGTTTAATCGTAAAGGATGAAGCTACCAACAACTAGGATTTTAGCATTGGCTGTAAACTATAAATCAGGCTAAATGTTGAATCCACTACCGATCAGCACATACTAAATGTTTGCCGATCAACATGTGCCGAGCAACTACCAAACAACATATGCTGAATCTTTGTCGATTAACATGTGCTGATCAACTACTGATCAACAAGGACTCCATGAGTGGCTGATCAATTGCTACTCAAAACAAGATTGTCTACGTCGATGGTTGTTAAGTTTCACCTTTTGGAGACAACATAGTACTAAAGCTGCCCACTCAAATACACAAGTTATCTATTTGATGTAGACTCTGAACATAGAATAGTTTATTTTTATTGTTTAGATTTCTTAGTATAAAAGTCCTCACACTTGTATAGTAGACGCAAACTTTTTAGCCATTTGATTGTATCTATCGATGGTAACATTTTCCTTACCCCAACTAATCAAGTGAATACTTTGAAAGAACAACTTTTTATATATGTCCTCAAAATATTTGTATTATGATAGTAAGTATCTAACTTTGATTTCTTATTTATTAGTTAGTAGTCAAAACAAAGTTCTTGTTAGTATAAACCAGTCCGGTCGAACAATAATTAATAGATGAAAACATAAAGGAAAATGACCGCGACTAAGGGATGAGGTCTAATCGAGATGCAAATGATAATAATCAAATATTAAGCTTCCTTCTATAGTGATGACTAATAGACCTTTATCAATTTTGGTTCAAGTAGCTCTGAAAGGGGTATTCGAGTGAATTGCATGTCCAAAAGGGTGAGGATGATGTTCAAAGGTTTATATGTGTGTATTTCTACTACAATTAATAATTTACAATGATTCAAGGCTTCAATTGGAATGTCTCCCCTATTATATAGGCTTAACCTGACTAGTTTCATATAAAACAAATTAAGGATTTTGATTCAGGAGTTCTGACTTGAATTCGTGAATAATTAAGAAGTTGCAGGTTTAATTGAATTGAATGTTATGGCTATAATGATCATAGTTACATTTCAAGTTTATTGATTTGGTCAATTTCACAAGATTGGGATCGAAACCGATTTGATCTTAAATGTAGGGGTTTGGTTGCGAGGGAACAAAATGAAACAGAAAAATAATTCAAATTGTTGAGTGTTATGAGTTCAAATCTTAGTCACTTAAATTAGGGAATGGTTTAATTGGATTAATTCAGGTTAATCGTTTGGCATTTTGTAAGGCCCCGTTCCCGAGACGCCTACAGTTGGTCATTCATCACACATAAAATATCTAATTACATATAACTTTCATAAAACATCACAGCAGAAATGACAAAATAGATATCTCATTTCATTATAAAAGCTTTTGCAAAATAATACATCGTAATTCGATTACAAAACCCAAGTTGCATTACATCACAAAAGCATTATAAACATGGATGCCATCCCAAAAGAGCTGAGTAGCCACCTCGTGCCATCCTCAGCAACTATTACCTGCCAACCGGAAACACATCAAAGTCACCGTTGCTGAGTGAGTTCTAGTTTTATAAATAAAACATACTTTTCTCTTGTTAAAACCGTACGTTACGTTCATGCGATCATACATCATACATATACAGATAACATTATTATTATCTTCATCATCTATACATTAACTTTCATTCTTTCATACATCCTTACTTTCATTCGTTCATTCATTACTTCCAGTGACATGTACATTACCCCGAACATTGTGAACGAAGCAGGTAACTGGGCCTGAGGTCTTTCATAGACCTCGAATATTGGGCATGGTGCTGACTCCAGTACCTAGGGCAAGTACATTTACCATTTATCTTTTCTCTTCCATTCCGGATCAATGCCATATGCTATACCCCGAACATTGTGCACGAAGCGGGTAATTGAGCCTGAGGTCTTTCATAGACCTCGAACATTGTGCACAAAGCTGACTCTAGCACCTAGGGCAAGCGGCAAGGATCCCATTCATATGGTCAATCACAAAGATTGGACCCCAGTGTGCATCCTTCGGGGTAGCTAACCCGCACACCGTTGAGCTAACACCTTCATTGGGGTGCACCTCCATACATTTGCTTGCAAGCCTTATTACATTCATTTGTTCATTAATGCATGCATTCATTCACCATGTTCCTCGTTCATTATCTTTCGCTTTACGTTACATAATACTTTCGGTTCATTCATTAACATAGCACGTATAGCCATGGAAAGATAAACATACATCATAACAATGAACATATCATACCCAGGCATCAACATCATACAGGACAACATCATACGTACATAACATGCATAATCATGCAACATCATCATCATCATGCCCAACATGCTCTCTAAGGCCTCAATCGTCATCTTACATGCTCTTATGGGAACCTTTACGTCGAAACTTACATCTGCACTTTCCCCCAAAAGTCAGAAGTTAACTACACTTCTCCTCGGGTGCAACAGCCCTATTCAGGCGTATGGACACCCCTCAGTCGCATGGCCTCCCTGCGACCGAGCATCATGCGAATGAACCAATAATACTCATGCGAATGAACACCCAATCATGCGAATGAACTAATGCGGATGGACCTCATGCGAATGGAACTAATGCGGATGAGCACTTATGCGACTGGACCCTCAGTCGTATGACTCCCCATGCGACTGGCCCCAATCATGAAAACGAACTCCCATTCGTGCGAATGGACCACAATCGCTCCTCATTCGGCCGTATGGCCTCCAGTCGGTCGCCTAGCCCTAACTGATGCAGAATGCAGTTCATCCCGAACACAATCTGCCATAAACGACCTCCAAACTCATCTAAACCCATTCTAAGCCCAAATCGACCATCCTAAACCTTAGGATGTATACTACAACACCGTTCAAGCACACACAAGCCCAAAAACCAAGTATAAACGCATCATACACACACATACGCATAAAACGGGTTTATACCCAAAAACTCGAAAAAGGGTTTTCAGATGTGTTCCAGCCCTAAAATCATTCAAAAACGTGTAAAAGAGGGGTCCTAGAACTCACACAAGCGACCACAACGAGTAGAGCTTCGATTTGACTCACTTCTCAACGATTTTGGCCACTTGAACCAACCCGAACCAATACTTCTTTCTCTTTTCTTCCTTTCTCTCTTCTCCTCTCTTTTCTTGGCTGAAATGTGAGTGTGTGGGGAGAGTATGGCTACCCTCTCCCTACACATATCACCACATTTCCACTTTCCCTCGTTGGCGAGTTTGGTCCCTCGACTTTGGATTTTATTTCTTTTCTTTCATTGTCGACCTCAAAATAGATAAATAACTGGTGTTACACATTTGCACTCGTCGAGAATGGCTGACGAGATGGCTGGAAACAAATTGGTGTCGAAGGGGAGGGTGGTTAAGATTAAAAGAAATTTACAAGTTTGGTCCCTATAGTTTGAAATGGTTATTATTTTATGTGTAAACTTTTTGAATTAACTTTCAATATTACATATTAAACCCAAGCTCATTAAACCCTAATTTTTTGTAATTAGTCTAATTACGATCTTATAAACTTTAAAAATTATATAAACTTTGCAAATTATTATTTGTTTAATTAAATAGTTATAATTTCATATTTAATAATAAAACTTGTAAATTTATAAAAAATTGTATTATAGATTATACACTTATTATAAATTACCTTCAATTTAATAATTTGAGCGCCCTAATAAATGAAATGATTAGATAATAAATTTAAATTACATGAATGACCCAAACGGGTTTGTGTTTATATTATGAATGAGTCAAATTTTACATGAAGGCTAGGCTGCTTCTGATTCCATAAAAGAAACTCTTCATCGTGTTGAAATTTGTGAAATGCTAGCTCTAGCAATTGTGTATTGACTAAAAAGTCGCTTTGTACCAAGTTCTTAAAGAATAAAGGTGAATAGAAAATTACACAACTCTTTTAAGTCTTTAACATATAAAGCTAAGAGATTCAATTTAATTTATTCAAGTATTAGTTTAACAAATTATTACACGAAATAAATTAAAATATTAAATTAATAAATATTTATCAATACTTTAAAATTATGAAAATATTTTTTTTAATAAAATATTATTGAAATTATGTATGATTAACTACTTTAGGTAATCAAATAATAACAACATTTTTTCAATCGTATCTAACAATCTTTTGCTTTAAAAAATGTGTTTCTTAACCCTTTCAAAAATTTCAATACTTTCTTCAAACAATGTTAACTTTTAAAAAAAATTTGTATTAAAAGACTTCATATTTTATATTTTTATATTATTTATAAAATTATGTTTTTAATAAAAGGAAACATGTTTTTAATTTATCAAAAAATCTATTTTATAATATTAAATATATATAAATAATCATTAGCATTTAATGTATCATTAAATGGCTAGCTTTCATTCTAATAAAGATACATGTTTAAATATTAGGTGGAGGCTACATGAATAGTGTAGAAAAATATGACGTAGCTATTAGATATTAATTTTAATTTCTTAGTATGATGTAATATACAATCCTGGTTTGTATAATAACTTAATCTAAGGAAATCTTTTGGTCTTACATATAATACTATAATATAACTATTGATAACACTAAAATCATTAGAATTTAGATATGAAGTCACGCATACTAAGGCTATAATCAATAGATTATACATATTTTAAAACAACAACACACACTCATTCTTCAACCAGCTCATATCATTGTGTTTGGGTGAAAATAGGAAAATACAATTGTGTAGATCTCAGAGAAATGTCTCTTCTAGATGTAGTTACGAACAATGGTTTTGTTGCGGCTTAGGTTGCGTTGAATGCATAATCAGGCAAAATTTCTAAACATGAGAAAGCTAGCTTAGAGAATCAACATGTGTATTATACCTTTTGCTTTTAATATGTTTGATTTTCTTGGCCCTTAGGCTGTGGACCTTCTGAATAGGGTTCAGCGGATCGTGCATAGTAATCTATCGACCTCTAAGTCTCAAAACTTTGTTTTTAGTAGGGTTGTTTCGCTATCCAAAAGGGGGTTGTAATGTAACTTTTTATTTGTTTATCTGCCACTTTATTTTAAACGTTTATTTGAAATGAATGAAAGCCAAGATCATTTAGGGGAGGGATCCCTTAAAATCCATGTTATAAATAAAAACCATAAAAACCAAGGGTTACATATATGTAAGTATGTGGTACAAAGTGTATAACTAAGAGTTACATATACGTAGAGGCTATGAATATGTAATTACGTGTTACCAAGTGTACAACTAAGAGTTACATACATGTAACTCATACGCATTACGTATTTGTAAGTCATTTCGTCACCATCGTCGTTTCATGGACCTTACATTAAAAAATATATGATGTCCTAAAAAATAAGGTTGAGATTTAATCAAATATATTTTAAACAATCAAAAAGTTAAATCAATTATAAATTATGTGATTAGGTAGTGATGGTTTTTATGGTTTTTAATTTTATACATAGCTTTTATTTGATCTTATGTAAGGCCCTATTCCCAGGACGCTTACAACTGGTAAATCATTGCACATAAAACATACATTTTCATTTATCTTACAAAAATAGTGCAACGGAAACATTCAAAAATGACATCTCATTTCATCATAAAAACTTTTGCAAAATAATACATCGTTGATCAGTTATAAAATACATTGTTGCTTTACATCATAAAAGCATTATAAATGGATGCCATCCCAAAAGAACTGAATAGCCATCTTGTGCCATCCTCAAAAATCATTACCTGCCAACTGGAAACACATAAAAGTCAGCATTGCTGAGTGAGTTCTAGTTTTATAATAAAATATACTTTTCTTTCGATAAAACTGTACTTTACATTCATGCGATCACACAACATACGTACACATAGATAGTATCATTATTATCTTTATTATTCGTTATTTATTTCACTTTTCATATCTTCCGTATCAATACCATGTGCTACACCCCAAACTATATGGCTACTAGGCCGAAGTCTATAAATAGACAGTTATACATGGTGCTGCAATACCGGGGTAAGCGGTAGAGGTTCTATACAAATGGTCGATCACAAAGAAAGAGCCCCGCACACCTTTAGGCTAACACCTTTTAATGGTGTGTCCCTTCTATACATTTTCTTGCAAGACTTTCTTTACTTTTATCATTTATTAATGCATGCATTCTTCCTTCATGTTCCTCTTTCGTTATCTTTCACTTTACGTTACATAATACTTTCGTTTTATTCATTAACATAACACGTAAAGCCACAGGAAAGATAAACATACATCATAATAAGGAACATAACATACACAATCATCATCATCATACAGGGCAACACCATACATACATATGATACATCAGGCATAAACATGCAGCATCATCATCATGCTCAACGTAACCTCTAAAACCTCAACGGTCATCTTACATGAACTTACAGGAACTTCCATGTCAAAACTTACATCTGCACTTTCCCCCGAAAGTTAGTCATTAAACTATGCTTTTCCTCGGGTACAACAACCCTATTTGGGCGTATGGGCACCCTTCAGTCGCATGGCCTCCGTGCGACTGAACATCATGCGAATGGACCAATGCGGATGAACACCCATGTGAATGAACACCCAAACGTGCGAATGGACCTAATGCGAATGGACTCCATGTGGATGAGTCCCATGCGAATGGATCTAATGCGGATGAACTAATGCGGATGAACACTTATGCGAATGGAACCTCAGTCGCATGACTCCCCATGCAATTGACTCTCAGTCGCACGACTAGCAGACGTATGGGCCTCAATCGTACGTCTCACATGCGATTGACCTTCAATCGCATGACTGGCATGCGTATGGCTCGAGTCGCACAACTGGCATGCCATTTGGTCGCATCAGCCTAGCTGTGCAGAATGCAGCTCACCCCCGAACCCACTCTGCCATTTTCGACCTCCAAGCTCATCTAAACCCATCTGAAGCTTAAATCAACCATCCTAAACCTTAGGGATGCATACCACAACACCATTCAAGCACACACAAGCTCAAAAACAAGACCCAAACGAATCATACACATACCCACACAAACACAAATGGGTCAAACACAAACACACCAAAAAACCGATTTTCAGATGTGTTCCAGCCCTAAATCATTCAAAACGTGTAAAAGAGGGGTCCTAGAACTCACACAAATGACCACAATGAGAAGAGCTTCGATTTGACTTGCTACACGACAATTTGGCACCCTTGAATCCACATGAACCCACTTTTCTTCCTTTTTCTCTCTTCTTTCTCTCCATGCTAAAAATGTGGGTGTAGGGAGAGGGTAATGGCTGCCCTCTCCCTTCAAATATCACCACCTACCTAACTTTCTGTCGTTGGCGAGTTTGGTCCCTCGACTTTGGACTTTATTCGTCGGCTTCAAAATGAATAAATAACCTGGTGTTACAAGTCCACCCCCCTTAAATAGGTGTCGTCCCTGAACCCTGTTATTCCTCGAACAAACATGGGTAATGTTGTCTCATTTCTTCCTCAGTCTCCCACGTTAACTCGGATCCCATCCTGTGCTTCCACTGTACACACACAAGAGGAAGCACTTTATTTCTCAGCCTTTTCTCTTTTCGATCGATGATTGCCACTGGTTGCTCCACATAATTGAGTCGTTCGTCTACTTCGATATCATCCAGTGGAACAATCATGTCTTCATCTACCAAGCACTTTCTCAGATGAGATACATGGAATGTCGGGTGAATTCCACTTAACTCATCCGGTAACTCCAGTCTATAGGCCACCTCTCCTACTCGAGCAATAATTCGAAAATGGCTTATGTACCTTGGGCTCAACTTGCCCCGCTTTCTGAATCGGATAATACCCTTCCAAGGTGAGACCTTCAACATAACCCGGTCACCCACCTGGAACTCAATCGGTCTACGTCGTTTATCAGCATACGACTTCTGTCTCTCTTTGGCTGCCTTCATGAAGGCCTTGATCTTTTCGAGCTTTTCAGTCGTAGCCTTGATCACCTCAATGCTCCCTAGTTCTTTCTGACCGATATCACCCCAACAGACGGGCGTTCTGCATCTCCTACCGTATAGCATCTCATAAGATGGCATACTAATGTTGGCATGATAACAGTTGTTTTATGAAAATTCAGCTAACGGTAAGTGGTCATCCCAACTTCCCCCAAAATCCATAACACATGCCCGAAGCATGTCCTCCAATGTCTGAATGGTCCTCTCTGACTGACCATCAGTCTGGGGATGATAAGTCGTACTGATGTGTAACCTCATCCCCATCGTGTCGTGGAACTTCTTCCAAAATTTAGATGTAAACCGGGTGTCACGATCAGACACAATAGACACCGGCACACCCATGACGAGTTACAATTTCCCTGATAAATAGATCAGCCAACCTCTCTGACGAATATGTCTCGCGGGTCAGTAAGAAGTGAGCACTCTTCGTCAAGCGGTCCACAATCACCCATATAGCATCATACCCTTTCGGGGTACGCGGCAGCTTCATAATAAAATCCATGGTGATGTGCTCCCACTTCCATTCCGGTATATTCAAAGGTTGGATCTTCCCATACGGCTTCTGATGCTCGGCCTTCACCTGTAGACAAGTAAGACATTTACTCACATACTCCACCATGTCGCGTTTCATACCCAGCCACCAATAATCCTTCTTCATGTCTTGATACATCTTTGTGGCACCAAGATGAATGGGGTATCAAGTCTTGTGAGCCTCATCCATGATCTCCACCCGTAGATCCCCAAAACATGGAATCCACACCCGTTCAAATTAGATTTTAACACCAAGTGTGTTTTCACCCAATTCCCCAACCAGACCTCTCATTCTTTCCGAGTTAAGATAATCTTCCTTCAATGCCTCATCTTGAAACTCTTTAACTTGCTTCATCACGTCAGAGGTCATGATTAGCTTCTATGCCTTTGCCTGAATCAGCTCGGGCCTCTCCTTTCGGCTAAGGGCATCAGCCACCACGTTGGCTTTGCCCGGATGGTAATGGATCTCGCAATCATAGTCCTTTATAAGCTCCAACCATCGTCTTTGCCTCATGTTTAGATCTTTCTGCTCAAAGAAGTACTTCAAGCTCTTGTGGTCAGTGTAAATGGTGCACTTTGTCCCGTAAAGATAGTGCCTCCAAATCTTTAGTGCAAAGACCACGGCTGCTAGCTCCAAGTCATGAGTAGGGTAATTGACCTCATGAACCTTCAACTATCGGGATGCATAAGCTATGACCTTCACTCTTTGCATTAACACACACCCCAACCCCGAGTAGGAAGCATCAGAATAAACCACCAGATCTTCACTTCCATCGGGTAATAACAGAACAAGTGCTTGAGTCAACCTCACCTTCAATTCTTCGAACATCTTCTCTTGAGCTTGACCCCATACAAACTTTACATCTTTCCGGGTCAACTTTGTTAGTGGAGAAGCGATCTTAGAGAAGTCTTGGATAAATCTTCTATAGTAGCCCGCCGAACCCAAGAAGCTACGAATCTCGGATGGCGTCTTTAGAGACTTCCATTGCATCACTGCCTCCACCTTTGTCGGGTCCACCATAATCCGTCAGGATTCACCACATGACCCAAGAATTGAACCTCGTGCAACCAGAACGCGTACTTGGAGAACTTAGCATACAACTTCTCCTTTCTCAACATCTCCAAAACCTCCCGAATGTGACCGGCATGCTCAATCTCACTCTTCGAATAAATCAGGATATAATCAATAAACACAATCACTGATTTATCAAACATCGGCCGACACACCCGATTCATCAGATCCATAAAAGCAGCTGGCACATTGGTCAAACCAAAAGGCATGACAAGGAACTCATAGTGACCATAACGTGTGCGAAAAGCTGTTTTAAGAACATCATGCTCTTTCACCTTCAGCTGATGATAGCCAGATCGAAGGTCTATCCTTGAAAACCAACTAGCACCTTGAAGCTGATCGAACAAATCATCTATTCTTGGTAAGGGGTATCAATTCTTCACCGTCAACTTATTCAGCTCGCGATAGTCAATACACATCCTCATACTACCGTCTTTCTTCTTCACGAACATGACCAGAGCACCCCAAGGGGAGATACTCAGCCTAATAAACCCCTTATCAAGCAACTCTTGCAACTGCTCCATCAACTCTTTCATTTCCGTCGGAGCCAACCGATACGGTGCCTTGGCAATAGGTTGGGCACCCGATACCAGATCAATCTAAAACTTAATCTCTCTGTTAGGTGGCACTCCCGGTAAGTCTTCAAGGAACACGTCTGGAAAGTAACACACAACCAGTATGTCAAACAGTTGTGGTGTTGGCGTATCCACATCCTTTACATAAGCCAAGTAGGCGTCGCATCCACGCCTCATACACTTTCCCGCCACCGCCATCAAGATTACCTTCGGGATCATCGTGACCCAATCCCCATAAACAGTTACCAAACTCCGTTAGGCGCTGTCAAACGAATCATCTTCTTGCGACACATAATGTTCGCCTCGGAGTCCACCAACCAATCTATCCCAAGAACCAAATCAAAACCACCTAAGGTCATCACGAACGGTCTAACAGGAAACTTATGACCTTCTAGCTCCACATCACAGTTCTCTATCATCTCAGAAATCCTTGTAGGCTTACCTATGGTAGTTTCTACATCAAAGGGTGCATCAACACGTCTACTACTAACAGTCAGCTTAGCATAGAAAGCAGCAGAAATAAAACTTTTACCGGCACCCGAATCAAATAACACAGAAGCTAAAGTTTGGTTCACTAGAAATGTACCGAACACAATGGTAGGGCCCGTCCTAGCCTCCTCCTATATCATAGTGAATGCCCTGGCGCTCACCCTCGGTCCTTCACTTCCCGTCTTCTTTACCCCGGAACCCTCAGCCCTTGGCTTCTTACAGTCTTTACTCATATGACCACTTTCCCCACAGTTGAAACATCTGCCCGCAAGGCAATCCTTTGCGATGTGCCCCATCTTCCCATATTGAAGCACACATTCAACCCCAATCTACATTCTCCCGCATGCTTCCTTCCACACTTGCCACACCTCTTTGACATGCACTCAATGTGGTCACACGGCGATCTTCCACCCATTCCTTTTTGTTACCCGTCAAGGCATCACCCCAATCAAACCTTTTCCTATTCCAGTTCCGGTCGCCACCACCTTTCTTGCTCACTTCGGTCACCACCACCTCCCGTTCGTCATATAATCTCCCCGCCAAATCGACTGCCGACCTAAACGTGCTCGGTCGGGCAGCGATCATATACCTGCGAATATCCATCGGCAAGCCCTGAATGTACCTCTTGATCTTTCGAGACAGAGGCGTCACCTGATCCGGTACTAAGCGTGTCATTTCATTGAATTTGGTGGTGTACTACTGGTGTGTCATGGTTCCTGCCTCCAGCTGCAGGAACTCTCTCTCTATCTTATCCATCTCCTTATGAGGGCAGAACTCCTCAATCACCATCTTCTTCAACTCCTCCCACCTCATCCTTCCTATCACCCGACTACCCTCAGCTTGGACAATATTGTCCCACCAACACAGAGTCGAGTCTACAAACGAGTGGGTAGCAAACTTCACCTTTTGGTCCTCCCGACACTCGCTGATATCAAAAACAGCCTCCATTTCCCTCACCCACCGGTGAGCAGCAGCAGCAGTGCCGTTACCATCAAAAGTAGGGGGCTTGCATCTCATAAATGCCCCGTAGTTACAGCCTCGTGCCGCCTCCAGCGCAGGCTCTTCTTCTTCCTCTTCTTCATCATCAGAGAGAACCGTTTCCGGCTCCAGTTGCTCCCGTTCTCCCGAGGACCTATTTCTCTCTTTCCTTTCCCCTTCCCGTACTACCTTGATAACTTCAGTCACTACAGTCGGTAAGATTGTCTGCATGACCTGATGGACTTCTTCAACCACCGCCTCTTTTACCTAGGCCCTCAGGTTTGCAATCTTATCACCACCCTCCGGATGAGGGGTCTCGGGTTCTTCAGGAACCACCTTTTCAACTCTGGGTCTTCCCCTCTTAGGTTGTGGTTCAGCACCATGACCTCCACCCCGTGAAGCTTTCAAAGATCTACCACCAGCCATTCACACACACACACTGAAAGATTCAAACACCAACACGGTCATTCAAGGGAACAGCTCAGTTTATGTCAAGTATAGTAAGTCCCTAATTACAGTGGCCAGTTGTAATTAGCCACTTACTTTACTCTTCACACCCCGAGCATTACCTATCCTAACTACATCAGTATTTAAATCTACAAACAACACATAACACCTAACACACACATATAATACTAGTTATCTTAACGAAAATACCTGATGGCACGCAGCTACTCAGATTCGCATCCCTTCCCTTTCCATCCCATTCTCAGTTTAAATTAAGGTTTATTTTGAAAATTGACCCATTTCACTTAAACTTTGGCTCTGATACCAACTTGTAAGGCCCCGTTCCCGGAACGCTTACAGCTGGTAAATCATTGCACATAAAACATACATTTTCATTTATCTTACAAAAATAATGCAGCGGAAACATTCAAAAATGACATCTCATTTCATCATAAAAACTTTTGCAAAATAATACATCGTTGATCAGTTACAAAATACATTGTAGCATTACATCACAAAAGTATTATAATGGATGCCATCCCAAAAGAACTGAGTAGCCATCTCGTGCCATCCTCAACAATCATTACCTGCCAACTGAAAACACATAAAAGTCAGCGTTGCTGAGTGAGTTCTAGTTTTATAATAAAACATACTTTTCTTTCGTTAAAACTGTACTTTACATTCATGCGATCACACAACATACGTACACATAGATAATATCAATATTATCTTATTATTCGTTCTTTCTTTCACTTTTCATATCTTCTGTACCAATACCATGTGCTACATCTCAAACTATATGGCTACTGGGCCGAAGTCTATAAATAGACAGCTATACATGGTGCCGTAGTACCGGGGTAAGCGGTAGAGGTTCTATACAAATGGTCGATCACAAAGAAAGACCCCGATGTGCATCCTCCCGGGGTAGCGAACCCGCACACCGTTGGGCTAACACCTTTTAATGGCGTGTCCCTTCCGTACATTTACTTGCAAGACTTTCTTTACTTTTATCATTTATTAATGCATGCATTCTTCCTTCATATTCCTCTTTCGTTATCTTTCACTTTACGTTACATAATACTTTCGTTTCATTCATTAACATAACACGTAAAGCCACAAGAAAGATAAACATACATCATAATAAGGAACATAACATACACAATCATCATCATCATACAGGGCAACACCATACATACATATCATACATCAGGCATAAACATGCAGCATCATCATCATGCTCAACGTAACCTCTAAAACCTCAACAGTCATCTTACATGAACTTACAGGAACTTCCATGTCAAAACTTACATCTGCACTTTCCCCCAAAAGTCAGTCATTAAATTGTGCTTTTCCTAGGGTACAACAGCCCTATTTGGGCGTATGGGCACCCTTCAGTCGCATGGCGTCCGTGCGACTAAACATCATGCGAATGGACCAATGCGGATGAACACCCAAGTGAATGAACACCCAATCGTGCGAATGGACCTAATGCGAATGGACTCCATGCGGATGAGTCCCATGCGAATGGATCTAATGCGAATGAACATTTATGCGAATGGAACCTCAGTCACATGACTCCCCATGCGATTGACTCTCAGTCGCATGACTGGCAAGCGTATGGGCCTCAGTCATACGTCTCACATGCGATTGACCTTCAATCGCACGACTGGCATGCGTATGGCTCCAGTCGCACGACTGGCATGCCATTCAGTCGCATAGCCGTAGCTGTGCAGAATGCAGCTCGCCCCAAACCCAATTTGCCATTTTCGACCTCCAAGCTCATCTAAACCCATCTTAAGCTTAAATCAACCATCCTTAACCTTAGGGATGCATACCACAACACCATTCAAGCACACACAAGCTTAAAAGCAAGACCCAAACGAATCATACACATACCCACACAAACACAAACGGGTCAAACACACACACACACACCAAAAACCCGATTTTCAGATGTGTTCCAACCCCAAATCATTCAAAAACGTGTAAAAGAGGGGTCCTAGAACTCACACAAACGACCACAACTAGAAGAGCTTCGATTTGACTCACTACACCACGATTTGGCACCCTTGAATCCATCTGAACCAACTTTTCTTCCTTTTCTCTCTTCTTTCTCTTTATGCTGAAAATATGGGTGTGGGGAGAGGGTAATGGCTACCCTCTCCCTTCAAATATCACCACCTACCCAACTGTCTCTCGTTGGCGAGTTTGATCCCTCAACTTTGGACTTTATTTCTTTTTCTTCATTCGTCGGCTTCAAAATAAATAAATAACCA
Source organism: Flaveria trinervia (assembly GCA_025506515.1). Classification (NCBI taxonomy): domain Eukaryota; kingdom Viridiplantae; phylum Streptophyta; class Magnoliopsida; order Asterales; family Asteraceae; genus Flaveria; species Flaveria trinervia. The sequence continues at coordinate 17,320,568 of CM046456.1, read as the reverse complement.
GGTGTTACATCTTACTCCTATATAATCTATAACTTTTAATAAAACAAGGTTTTTTTATCACTTTTCTTTCTCTTAACCCATGTTTTTGCCACTTGTCATTTTTTTAGGCATCCTCAAATCAATTTTTCCTCAAAAAAGATATTATAGTAATTTAAATACTCATGTAAATGTATCTCTCTTATTAGAAAATATTAATAATTGCTATATCTCTCTATCTCATCTAATTTTTTAAATAAAATCATAGAATAGATTTTATGAAACAATTAGAAATCACATCTTTTAATCTATAATAACTTCTAATAATACAAGGTTTCTTTTGTCACTTGTATTTTACATTAAAATATTATACTTAAAGTAGCTATTTATACGTAACTAATATCATATTTTATCTTCAAACATGGTTTTATGATGCATAAGTTTTTATTAATAATAATTTAATATTTTGTTTATTCAATTTGTGTATACACGAGAATTTACCTAGTATATATATACACACACATCATTAGCCATCACGTAACTCGAATATTTACACATCAATTTAGTCTGATGAAAATGTAACTTATGTGCAATGTGATAGAATCCTTTTAATGTGTTTTATTTCGCCGAAACCAACTAATCCTATTAGGTAATTTAATTATTTTACAAATACTAAAGTTTCAATCTAATCTAATCTAATATGATGTTACTTGTCATTCTCATATTCCTTTCACCTTAGTTTTTCCGCCCATATTATTTATTTCATTTTATAAAGTCAAATAACTAATTTTTGAATTTTTATTTTTCTCTTTCTATATTATAAATCATTTTTAATTACTAATTTTTTAAAATATTTTTCATTAAATGAAAACTAATTATTTTGATTAGAAAATATACTTTTTTTAATATCACAATTGTGTAAAACTATATTTTCTTTCTAAAACAATGGAACTTTTTTAAATTATGAAATATTATAAAATCAATCTTTTTATAAAATAAAATTTTATATAAAAATGTTTTTGACAAAATAAACCAGAGTTTTTTAAACAACGAGATACTAAAAATGAGTTCTTTTCAGAAATATTTATAAAACAAAAGTTTTCAAAATTATTATATGTTTTTTCAGCTAATCAAAGTACTTTTATATTTAACGTTTTACAGTTGCAAATTGTTCATTACTAAATATTGGTATTTTTCTTATTTAACATGCGTAAAACATGGGGTTATTACACTTGGTTATAGTGTGGTGTTGTTTATATAAAAGAAATCATAATAACATGTAATAAAAATCAAACTATAGTATGCAACAAATGAATCAAACAAAAGAATATGAATCATATTTGGCTGATGGTTCATAAATAAATTGAAAGATTATATGATTTCCTTGATTCATCTTACGACATGGGCGAGACTTTTAAAAATCTTCACTGAAGTACATTACGAGATTTAAGTTCTTTTAGAGTGAATAATTTAAAAAAATATCTTGCCTATAGTAATTTTTAGTTTTGTTTTCTTTTAAAGTTAAAAAATAGTGGATGAGATTCTCTCGCTAACATGACAAGGGTAATTGGATTTAGGAGACATGCAGTGTGTGTGAAGGGTATTGTATGATTGTATGTGTTTAAGTGTATAATGTTAGAGAAATTTACCTATTTGTATTTTATGCACAAAACATTAATTAGTTGAACATTGATATGACTTAATTAAGAACTTATAGTTCATTTTTTAATGTGCAGTTGAATTATTTTTATTCTCTACACACTATAAAACTATAATTGTTATTATACAACTACGTGTAATACACGAGACTATAAAGTAGTTTGATATATTTGTTTTCATTAATTAAAATAATAAAGAAATGAATAAACTAATATAGTTATATATGATAATTAACAATAAAATCAATTAATACAACTAAATCAATCACGTTTCTTACGTCTTTAACTTTCTTATTTTCGAATTAATACATTTATTCAAGCAATGAAATGCACGAGTTTTAATCTAATTAGATACTATTGTTTAGAAGGAAACTTTTGGTAATGGGTTGCACATACAATACGTTTTAAGCATGGAACATGTTTTATGGTTAAAAGTTAAAATTCATATTTTATCGTGTAAATTTTTGACATCTGTAAATATATAAAGACGCTATAACTTTTTTCTTCTAGAATGAAGGGTTCCTATTGAAACTTATTACCGGTGTATTTCAATTTAAGACCTAAATTAACCATACTCTTTAACTAACCTATGACTTAAGTTCGTGAAAAATATGTTCCTAATTAATTTAAGCTCTAGTTAGTTAGCCCATACATTCGAGTTTGTGCTTACTTCAAATAATTTTCATTCTATATTTTCCTATATACTAGTAGTTTGGTATTATGTCATTAGAAGTTAATATTGTATATTTTAAACTTGGGTTAACTTGTAATTCGAGAATTCTACGAGAACATAGCAAAGAAGTCAAAATAAAGAGCTAATTAACCGTTAAATGAGCTAACTTGAGTTAAATAAAAGCTCGTTTTCTGCTCATATGAGATAATAGAAGCCAAACCAACTCAACTCAGAATTTATGAACTTGAGCCCCGATTGAGATAGCTCAACTCAACTTGCTCGCTATACACACAAAATTATAAACACGCCAAGTTCTAGCCAACTCGACTCGAAATTTTGTGTTGTGTTTATATCTCTTCTCTCCATTTATCTAAATGTTCTTACAACTTTATAATGTGTCGTTCACATTATTCGAAATTAACTATTAGAATTAAAAAAGTTTATAAGAAATCATTAAAAATTCGATATAATGAGGTTTGACCCTACAAAGTAGAATACAAAAACTTGTACCATTATCACACGTTTACTTGCTTTAAATTCTGGACACGGTTTTGTAGTTATGTGATTTTAATAATTATTAAAAAACAAAGTATACTTTTGTAAATAGATGGTTCACCAAAATAATTCGCATCAATAATTGATCCTTTAAGATTGCGTTTTTATATTACTTTTAGCTGAAAATATATGTTTAGTATTTATAATTACAAATTTCTAACTTTTTATTATAAATTAGGACTGATAATTGATGGCGATAGAACAATAAATATTTGATAAAAAGAACATGTGTCGTAGTAGTAATTATATTTTTCTTCAGTCAGGTAACCAAAATTCATCAAGAACCTTTAACATTTTTTAATTGTCGAACTTTATGATCATTCATTTGTGATGTGATTTGTTTGTCAACCGTCAACAATATAATACTCCCCACGTTAATTGAGTGTTCAAACATAAATACCATAATATTTATTAGTTTGCTTGAAAGATAAAGATAATATTTTAAATACAAATCGAAGTGTTTATGTAAAACATAGGTTTTTATAATATAAAAACTCTGTATTTTGGCATAGGAAGAGTTTGTGTATTTTGTTAAGAAAGACGTTCGTTACTAAAGTGACCGAGTATTACTTGAATAGTTGGGTTGATAGTTTAATGATAAGAGTTAAATACTATTTGAAGACTTGTATGTTAAACTTTGTTAAAGTACTTTATTAAATAATGAAATGAAGCATTGTTGTTTTAGATTAAAAAAAACTAAAGCGATCTAGCGATTGTAAAATGATAAAATACTGAATATATTATTGAACAGTTAGGTTAAAATATATAGAGATAACAAGTAACTCTAGAAACCTAACTGTGTCCATGAGCTCATTCTAATCAAAGCCTAATAATATATTCTAATACTCCCCCGTAGTCATAGCAGATGTAACCGTACGCTAAGACTGAAAAACAAAAAAAACATAAATCAATAATAATAAGATAAACATATTTCGATCGACTCAACTATCCAAACTTTTGCCAAAAGACGATATTATTCTTGATGGTGTCATCCATGTTTTGGTTGATTGTGTTACTCATAGTTGGCATGATAGTTAATTGGTTCTTGATTCTCGGTTTTTGATTCTCGAAATGATAAATCAATAACTGACGACCATAATTGTTCATGACATGTCTAGGCTAGTAGCTGGTGGTCACTTGTATCCGAAGATCAAGAGATTAAAGCTAACGGAATAAAAAGAAAAAGAAAACAAGGCACGTGACTGCGTTCGGGCAGCGGTGTTTTGGATCTATAAATCAAGAGAAAAAAATCCGTAGACGGAAAAAAGAAAAAGTAAATCAAAGAGAAAGGCCGGTAATCGTAATCAAATGGCGATCTTTTGGACCCATAGATTAAGAGATAAGATCCATACATCTATAAATAAGAAAAGAGAAAAAAATCAATTAAACTATAGTTTGAGATTGATGGTCGTGGACCGTGGTCCTAGATACAGCTAAAACATCAAGAAAAAAAAAGAAAAAAAGGAAAAAAAAGTGATTGTTGCACTTTGTGAGTCGTAATTCAAGAATAAACCATGAATATGATTGTGAACCAACCAAAAGAATAGATATTTTGTTTGAATATTTAGTCGATAATGAAACTTTATTCAACAAAAGCTAGAAATCGGAGAAGAAACAAAACAAAAAACAAGGTGAGATAGGGTGGCGACGGTGGCAGCACACCGTCTAGTCTAGGGTTTGAACTCGGTGGCGACGGCTAGGGTATTTATGTTTTTACGATGGTACCCAATATCCTAAGGCTCTGATACCATGTAAGATAGTAAAAGAATGAATTTATTATTATTAATAGGTTAGGTTACAATATTGAGTTTACAATAGATCCCTAAAAATCTAAATGGACCTGTGCACTCAACCTTATAATAATCCTTACCAATTCTAATAATAATATAGTCTAATATGTGTTGATACATGTATTCCTAGTTTATGTGCTTAAATGTAAAAGTAGTTCATGTCTTACATATGTGTAATGTGATGATGTAATGAAGTATGATATATGCCTTGATGTTTATTTATCTTTGATTCATACGTATGAACTTCTTATATAGGTTTGAGGTTGTTGTACATAGTTCTTAGTCAATAATAATTAAGTAATGTGTTCAACCTAGTCAGGTGATTATTCATGCTAATGGACCATATTTATGGACCATACGCATGAATATATCATGCTTATGGACCAGTCGCACGACTAAACCAGGAGACTGGATCAATCGTATGATTGAGACATAATATTGACTTAGTCGCACGACTGAACCTTCAGTCGTGCGTATGAATCAATCACATGAGTCAGTCGCACGACTGAACCATGCTAATGGTTTAGTTGTACGAATAAAAACTACAAACCTATAAATACCACTTAATTCATGAAAAAAAACACTTTGAGAGATACTTCAAATATACATAAACCCTAGCTGTCTAGAGCGTCTGAGATAGCCAATCCAACTTCATAGTTCGATCTTGATTGATTCCTACTCATTCTTAACATTTAGTTCATTGTTATATCGATCAGGTTATCGTTCTCACTGATTGGATTGCCAATAAAATAGGATTCCGCACTATTTGATCTGGTTTCACACAGAATCAGTTAGTACTCCGTACATATACGGAACAAGTGGTATAAGAGCTTTGGCTTGTGATTTTGCGTGGATTCAATTGGTTTTGGTGTTAAAACTCACATTTTCAATCAAAAGAACACAACAGCCTTCAGTCGCACGATTGGTTCATTCCTACGATTGAATTCAATCGTATACTCCATTCGCACGACTAAACTCAGGCGTATCCCTTATTCGCACGACTAAACAAATCCAGTCGTTTGATTCTGATCGTCTTGTTCATACGCATGATTGAATCCAATTGCACGATTGAATTCATTCGCATCCTCCATTCGCACGAGTGATCCATACTCATAGCCCATTCGCACGAGTGAAACTGTCCTATTCTAAAAGTACCAAGTTTAAAGCAATGGAAGACCAATTTACTGCATTTACTACCGGAAAGGACTCTCGCATCTAGAATCTTCTACTTCTGGAGAATGAGATTAGAAATCATAATAAACCGCTAAAGTTGTTAACGTTAGATGAATATCCACAGTGGAAACATCGGTTTGAAATCTATTTAAATGGAGTTGACCCAAATCTTTGGACATCCATTGAGACTAGTTATACGGTACCAGTCAGTGCTAATGGAGTCAAGTTGACTGGGAGGAATGAGTGAAGCTCAGAAGATTTTGTTTAATGCTGAAAAGAAAGTATATGCCTTGTTGACTCAGTCAATACCTAAGGATATTTTTCATCAGTTCTCTGAGAACAAGTAGGCTAAAAAGTTATGGGAGGCATCGGAGAAAGATATGATGGAAACACAACTCCTAAAGAACTAAAGGCTAAAGCTCTAAAAAAGGAATTTGATAATTTCTCTTCGATAAGGAATGAGAGCTTGGATGATATTATTGACAGATTCTATTATCTGATGAGTGAGTTGCACACTCATGGTGTGACAACATCTATGGAAGATAAAGTTTCAAGCTTTGCTAATGGTTTTCCTTATAAATAGGATTCATTTGTGTCTAATCTGAGACAAAACGACATTATTGCAATGTTAGATATAAATGATTTCATCTTGAAGTTAAGGGAGGAAGAACTTCGAATGAAATACAAGTCGAAGAAAGGATCCTATGTTCAGAATCCTTCACTTTACAACTCAGTTCCAACTCCAATCTACTGCCCTCTCATCCTGATGACGAGTTGTCTGCTACAATGATGTACGATGTTTTGAACACTCCTCCACCAGACTCAACATCAACGGTTACCAGGGGGAGAGCTTGAAGTAAGTGATTCTTCCTCTGATGATGAAGCAGTTGAGACTACAAATATGGACCAGGAGGAACAGGTTCCCACTAATGAAAGTACACAAGCATCGGATCTTGATGCCACTGACACGTCTGAACCTCATACTCCAATAGCTACAAATACTGAACCTGGGATTCAAAATCTGGATACTGAGGTAGTTGTTCCCACCACTCCGGATTTAGAATTAATGTGTATCATCCCTTGGACAACATCATTGGGGATGTTCTAGCGGGAGTGCAGACACGGAATCAGCTATACTCAGCTGATTATGCCTCAGTCATGGAAAAAGGATACCTTCACGATGGTGCTTATCGATGTTTTGTGTAACGATATGTTCCTGGCACGCTTACACTTGGTCGATCATCGCACATAAAACATATATATTTATTATCTTACATAAAAGCGTTGCAGCGGAAATATTTAACCCAACATTCCATTTAAATATAATAGTTTTCGCAAACAATATGTCGTTATCGAATTACAAAATACATGTTACATTTCATTACAAAAGCGTTATAACAATGGATGCCATCCCAAAAGAACTGAGTAGTCGCCCCGTGCCATCCTCAGCAGCATACCTGCCAACTGGAAACACATCAAAGTCAGCGTTGCTGAGTGAGTTCTAGTTTTATAATAAAACACTTTTCTTTCATTAAAACCGTTCTTTACTTTCATGTGATCATACATCATACGTACACATAGATAATAGTTATTATCTTCATCGTTCATACATTCATTCTTTCATCATTACATCTTTTCTTTCTTCAACCATAAACATTACCCTGTTATTCTTGGTACTGGACATAGGTCTATCATAGACCAGCTATAACGGCGCATCGCACCTCTGGTCACAGTACCTAGGGTAGAGTTTAGGTGTACAATACCCTGCTATTCCTGGTACTGGACCTAAGCCTATCATAGACCAGTTATAACGGTGCTCCGCACCTCTGATCACAACACCTAGGGTAGAGTTTAGGTGTACCACTGCTATGTGCAATACCAAGCTATTCCTGGTACTGGACCTAGGCCTATCATAGGCCAGCTATAACGTTGCATCGGACCTCTGGTCACAGTATCTAGGGTATGCAGCAATGGTGCTATACAAATGGTTAATCACAAAAAAGACCCCGATGTGCATCCTCCTGGGGTAGCGAACCCACACACCGTTGGGCTAACACCTTTTAATGGTGTGTCCCGACATACAAGGCTTGCAAGACTTTCTTTACTTTCATTCATTTATTAATGCATGCATTTATCATATTCCTCTTTCATTATTTTTCACTTTACGTTACATACTACTTTCATTTCATGCATTAACATAACACGTAAAGTCACAGGAAAGATAAACATACATCATAACAAGGAACATAACATACACAGTCATCAACATCATACAGGGCAACATCATACATACATACATAACAGCATAATCATGCAACATCATCATCATCATGCCCAACATACCCTCTAAGACCTCAAAAGTCATCTTACATGAACTTACGGGAACTTCCACGTCAAACCTACATCTGCACTTTCCTCCGAAAGTCAGTAATTTAAACTACGCTTTTCCTCGGGTAGACCAGCCCTACTTGGGCATATGGGCACCCTTCAGTCGCATGGCCTCCAGGCGACTGAACATCATGCGAATGGACCAATGCGTATGAACATCTATTCGAATGAAACTAATGCGAATGGACTCAATGCGGATGAGTCCCATGCGAATGGACCTAATGCGGATAGAACTAATACAGATGAGCATTTATGTGACTGGGCTCTCAGTCGTGCGAATGAACCCTTAGTCGTGCGGCTGAACCCTCAGTCGTGAGAATGAACCTCAATCGCACCTATATCGGTCGTATGGCCTCCATTCGGTCGCATAGCCCTAGCTGGTGCAGAATGCAGTTCAACCCGAACCCAATCTGCCATTTTCGACCTCCAAGCTCATTTAAACCCATTCTAAGCCCAAATCAACAGGAATGCATACCACAACACCATTCAAGCACAACCAAGCTCAAAAGCAAGGCCCAACGAATCATACACATACCCACACATACACAAGGGTCAACACCCCACAACACCAAAAACCCGATTTTCAGATATGTTCCAGCCCCAAATCATTCAAACACGTGTAAAAGAGAGGTCCTAGAACTCACCTTGACAACCCCGTCGAGTAGAGCTTAGATTTGACCCGCTACACGTCGATTTCCACGTTCGAATCAACCCGGACCAAGCTTTTCTCCTCTTTTTCTCCTTTTCTTCTCCCTTTGGCTGAGTTTTGGCAAGAATGGGGAGGGTGTGGGCTGCCCTCCCCCCTTTTATACTTTCACTCATCCAAGTTTCTCTCCTTGGCGAGTTTGGTCCCTCGACTTTGGGCTTTATTTCTTTTCTTTCTTTCGTCGGCTTCAAGAAATTTTCTGGTGTTACGTTTTGTGTCTCAATTCGAGCCAAAATATATGAGTGAAGCCTTAAACGATGAGGCATTGGTTAGTGCTATGCAAGAAGAACTCCTTTACTTCAGAGTATGGACTATTATGGATAGACCCAAAGGTGTTAAAGTGATTGGAACTAAATGGGTCATTCGCACGACTGGCATTCAGTCGTACCACACAACACTCAATCGCGCGACTCATCCTCCATACGCACGAATCAACCTTCATTCGTACGAATCAGCTTCATCCATACGATTGAACTTCATTCGTACGATTGGCCTTCAGTCGTGCGATACACGCACAATCGCACGCATTCATTCGGTCGCAGACTCAATCGCATGCATACACTCATCGCATTGACACAATCGCACACATACACTCATCCGCATTGACTCAATCACATGCATTCATTCGATCGCACGACTCAATCGCACGACATGCCCATTTGCACAACTCAGTCGCCCGATTGACACAGTCGCACGACTCACCTAGTCGCACGGCTCAGTCGCACGACTCACCCAGTCACACGGCTCAGTCGTATGACAGACCCAGTCGCCAAAATGGCAAATTCGTGACTGCAGAAGTGCAGAGCAGCCTCTGGCTGCTCCGTGCACGGGTTTTACACCACAAGGACTTCCAGAAACACTCTACAAACATACACAACCAAGAAGAACACGCAGAAAGACATCACACGCACCCACGCGACCACATGTGTTCGGGTTGGACTCGAACCCCCCGAAACCCTAAATGGACAGTAGTGAAAAAACAAGAAAAGGGACGACGAAGGTCGTCTACCTACAAGAATGGAGTAGACTCGGTTGTAGTCGAAGTCTAGACGACGAAAACGGGGCCAAACGGGGCGGTTTTGGTGCAAGGAAGAAGATGAAAGTGAAGAAGAGAATGAAGAAGAAGAAGATGAATAATGAAGGCTAGGGCTGGAAATGGGGTTTATATACACAGCCCTAGTTTGCAAATTGACACACTTGGTCGCTGCACTTAGCCCCCGAGTTTCCCAAATTTGTTTTGGTTAAAAACGACGTATATAGGCTAATTATATTGATGATAAAAATGTATTTAATGATAATTGGTAAATTAAAATGGTTTTATTAATGATAATAATATTATATAAAAACGATGTAATTAGTGATAATGGTGATGAAATTTGTAAAAGTTTTAAGCGTATCATTCGTTAACGATAAGAACACAAGAATAAGGACGCTGAAGCAAGTATGATATCCACACGAACAGTTAATAAAGATGAGGAATGAACGATTAAGGAAAAGTTAACGAAAACCAAGTTAATTGACGGACCTTGTGGTGACGGATGTCACATCAGACTATGGTGGTTACAAGATGAATTACAAGTCAACATCAGTAGGATGTCAGTTCTTTGGTAGACGGTTAGTCATGTGGCAGTGTAAGAAGCAGACATCAGTTGCTCTGTCAACGTGTGAAGCTGAATATGTTGCTGCTGCAAGTAGTTGTTCGCAAATCATTTGGATTCAACAGCAAATGCGCGACTATGGTTTGAAATTTTCTAACACCCCTATTTTCGTTGATAATTTTGCTGCAATTGCTGTCACCAAAAATCCGGTTCAACACCTAAAAAGAAAACACATCAGTATTAAATATTAGTTTATACATGACTATTTTGAAAAGCATTAATCGATGTTGTTAAAATTAATATGGATTTTCAACGCCGACCTCTACACAAAAGCATTTGACAAACCTCGGTTTTTATATCTTTTGGAGGTTAATGGCGTGAAAAAGAAAAGTGATGTGATTCAAGAAGAAGAAAGTTCTTAGTCCGACAAGTATTTTCTTAGTTTTTATTTATTTTCTTTTATTTTATTTTTCTGTCTTTTAAAATCCAAAAACACAAAAAGATTTTTGGTTTTAGAATTTTAGGGGGAGAATAGTTTAGTTTAGTATTTACTTAGTTGCGGTATTTATTTACTTAAAAAACAAGGGGGTGGGCAGATTAGCTGAAAGAAATGAAATCAAACCTGTGATTTTGATTTAAAGTTTATGGAAAATGATAGTAAACAGGGAACAAATTGGTTGGGACTTCAAAAGGATCTAAATGCTCAACATGATAAATTCAAATTACAAGTCTGAGAAGTCTAAGCACAACAAAAGGAAAATGATAGTAAAACTAGTCTGTTACTAAGCTAACATAGAGCAAGTAGACTTAGAGGTTGCTAGTTCACTATATGTTATGTCGTAGGTTCAACACAATAGATGAGTAGACTTCATTGATGAATTAAATTCAAACTAATTTGTTCAACTTGCTGTGGGTTCTCATCTTATCCCTGGTTAACACAATCAACGCATTTCCAATAAGGGGTGACGAGCAAAATAATTGCCACAAATGTGTGTGGATGACCATAAAAATGAGCAAAGCACATGGAAAAATTGCTAAAAGCAATCGATCTAATGACTAATGTTGTTGGTATGTTATGTGCAAAAGAAAAACAAATGCTATAACAAGAAGATAGGTTGTGTGCCTCTCTGATGTGCGGTGACACTTACCTGAGGATAAGCATAACTTAAATATTCTAGAAATCATTGTTGTTTACGCCTCTCTGTTGTGTGATGGCACTAACCTGAGGCTTGGCATCTCTTTGAAAGCTCTTAGAATAGTTTCTTCTTTTCAAATACCCGTAAACCGCTCAAAAATCTCCTGAGTAATGTTGATTACCATATAAGTGTGGGATCCACAAATGCTTGTTGAAATAATTAAACATAACTCATCACCAATATGAGTCAAAAATCTGTGTATGAGTTTAAGAGGACAATATACTGACAATCATCGTGGCTGCAACTCTTGACAGTCAAAAATATTATGTGCATCTCATAACTCTAGTATGATTTCTTAAAAGTGCTATTGACTCTCAGACAAAACACGAATCTAACATCAAAGTGCATATTGAAAAGGGTCCCAAATTAGTATGATATACCTGTGTTATTCCATAATGAATCTTTCCAGAAATGATCAAATTAACTTGAAGTTGTTCTGTTTAGGACGTAAAATCAGTTAGATGTATTCTAAAAGGTTTCCATCCATTTCAAACCCAAAACCACAAAATTATGTCTTGTTTCCTTTAAATTTCAAGTTGTTTTCTATTTTCTAGTCTTTTGTTGTGTAGATGTCGGACTATAAAACTAGCTAAAATCTGGAATCACTCACTAAAAGGAGTCACATCTAAGTTGACCAATCAGTTCTAAACTAAAAGGATCACGTCTGAAGTGATAAAATGATGTTAAATTAAAAGGGTCATGTTTGAGATGATCATAGGTCATAATGTTATATATCAAAAGTTAATATTTCAAAGTGTTTGAAAGTGTATGAGGTCAAATTCATAAGTATGACCCAATCGCACAATTAAATCATAAGAATGAGCCAATCACACGTGTGAACCATACGTATGAGCCAGTCACACAATTGGACCATGAGTATGAGATAGCCATGTGATTGGACCATAAGACTGAACCAATCATACGAATGGATGAAGGAGTATAAGCTTGTCACACGACTGAACCCCAGTCGCACGAATGAAGAATGCGTATGGGTCAAGTCGCATGACTGAAATTTAAAACAATATAAATAAGGGGGTCAGCCGGTCATCACCCTTACCACCCTTCAAAACTCTTTGAAACCGCCCATACACACACATACTCTGCCAAATTGTTTATCATTGTCAATTACTCCCATTTGTGATACTAACGTGTTTTCTACTCATCTACAGGTATTTTGCAACTAAAATCGATCCAAATGAATGTCTTAATCGCACCTTTAAGGACCGATAATGCTAAAACCTAGAACCGAGACTAACTCTTAAGAATAGACCACTCAAATGGACATAACTAACTCTTAAGTATAGACCACTCAAATGGACAGACAGTTGATTTAAAGGACATTAAGTGATATTTCAAGTCCCTGCTAATCTAATGAGTCTAAACACGAAGTCTAATATAAAGTTTTGACAAAGAAAGAGTTAGAGTGTCAAACAGAGCAAGATGCGAATAGACATTCCATATGAACCTCAAGTCGCACGATTGAGCCAGGGCACTATTCAATAGCATGACTGAACTCAGTCGTATGGTTCAATCACAGTACTAAACATTTGATCAAAACAGTTTAAGTTCCAAATGTCATCTCTTATGCACAAATCTAATGTATATGTTTCTTGTGTTGCAGCAATATGGCTGATAGATGGACAATGAGCACCGAGCACAATATTTGTGCTCATCTTGATGCTACTTCACGGAATGCCTCTAAGTTCACATGGATTATTGCCTTCCTACATAGATCGAGGATCAACAACGCCATCTTTGCTCCATGCACACCATACCGATCTATACAGTAGGCCTTCTGGGAAGGTGCCTCGATTGATAGGTTTGTTGAGCCCCACTGTATTCGGACCTCCATCTTTGGACAAGAGATTAATATTACTGAAGATGATCTGAGGCGAGTCTTGGATCTGGGTGAGGACGATGCCTACCAGCCAAGCTATATCCCTTGACTGTTCAAGGATGCTTTCTAAGGATAAAGTACGCTGGGGACATCAATGCAGGTGTGCTTAACAAGAGCAACATGTGCCCCCAGTTCAAGTACTTGGCTCATGTTATCCTAAAGTGCATAGCTTCAAGGCAGGGAGGATTTGATGAAATGTTGGACCAAATCCAAAATGCATATGTTACACTAGTATTGAACCACCCGTTCAGTTTTTCTTGCATGCTCTTCTCCTATCTGAGCGAGAACCTTGAAGCCAAAGGCAAAAAGGCTTCTATATGTATCCATGTTCTTACAGATGATCATAGATGAGAAGCTTCTTATGTTGCCAAAGAGAGAGATGATGCAGTGGTGCTTGAGGTGATCGATGATACCACCTTAGGTAGGATGAAAGTATACCAGGGGAAGCATGTGAAGCCCCCGGTCAGGAGATCGTTTGGGCATATGGCCAATGAAGACTACGTGACGCCTGCTCGCAAGAAATGGCGTCACGATGATAGCAATTCCGATTTTGAGCCTATTGTGGTACCCACCGATGAATACGATGATGATGATGATGATCTTGATGACAGTCAAGGTGGTGGAGATGGTGGTACGAGTCAATCAAGGGCCACTGGCACCTCTACTTTATCTCCACCATCTCCACAATGTACCTTGATGCTCCAGGTGGATCTGAGCAAGCAGCTATCCACCCTGACGTTCTGTTAGATGAAGAAGAAGAGTCAAATGGTGAGCCTCTTGTTAGGCAAGCCGGTAGCCGGGTTGTGGCTACAAAGAAAGGGATAGAGACGGTGGTGGACGCCTAGCTGGTATTACAGGTGATGATCCTCATGTCATTGATCCCACTTACACACCGGACCAGCCTATCAGCTCAAGGGGAGCTCCTATTTCCAAAGGTTCAACGAAGAAAAGGATGGCCAATCCCTCGACACAAAGAGTAAGAGACCGAGGTTAACATTGATCACATCTCCTACCACCACTGCCACAACCACAGCCCTACCACTACTACCACTACCACCACCACACCCTACCACCTCTACAGCCAGTGATACTCCCCCACCACTCATACACTACCTCCACCTCACCCATAATACCAAAACAATTCCACCACAATCCACTTCCATCTTCCTCCCATCTTCACCACATCCATCACCATAACCACCACACAACAAGCCGGTACATCCACCAATCCCCAATGAGACATGGCTCCACTCTACCCACGGTCGGGTTAGAGGAACAGCTGGCAAGTCTAAACCGTATTGTGCTAAAGCTGATCGTAACTGTTGATCTTAGAGCTACTCAGATACACTAGCTGATGGCGGTAAATACAGCCAAGCCAAGCAAATAACTCAGCTCAATGAGAAGAATGCACTTTATGAGAGAGCTTTAGGCCAAGCTCACCATGCACTGAAGACTCAAAACGAGTTAGTGATGGCTTCGGTAAAGAGGATTGAAGGACGGGAGAAAAAGAACAGAAAGATTTTGCTAAAGTTGAAGGGATCTAAGAGTGAGTCGTTCAAGATTAAAGATAGTTATGATGAGGATAATGAATATGAGCTCACTGAAGATGGATCTGAAGAAGGAGATGATGATGATGAGGAAGCAGGACTAAGTAGGAAGGCCAAAAAGGAAATAAGATGATGAGGATGATCAAGAAGGTGATGCATCTGCATCAGCCTCAAATCCATCAGCAAAGGAGAGGCGCACCAAGCGAAATCAGGATCAAAGAGCCTCGGCTTCCGCTCCTCAAGCTGAAGAGACACCCGATCAAGGCAAAAGTAATGATTAGATGTTTATGTATTTGAAACTTTTGTATTTGAATTGGTATTACATTAATGTAATTAATGATTATTTATGTTTCAATGTCTTGATTAATAATTTATGTATGATGTGTTGAATATTTAATCAAACAGATGAAGCTTAACAGCCAGATGAATATGATGTCATCCCCCTTCAGCAAATCAAGACTCAACTCACTATGATTCTTGATTTACAAGGGATCATAAGACGATCTGTGAGCTACACTCCTGAGGAAGGAAAGATCATCCACGACCTCACCGACGAGCAGCTAGCTGATATATTCAGACTAAATCCAGATGAACTGATCAAAGATGCTCCCGAAGTAGATGTTCTAAGTGATGAGGAGCTACAGGATGTTAATGAAATAGAGATTGAAGATGTGACAGCAGATCACTATCCTGAGTACACTGACCCTGAGGGCAATGTTATCCCCAACTTGGGTAAAGCTTTTGGCAGTGCTACTTTGATAAGCTGAACGAGATGGAGAAAGAAAAGGAAAGGATAAAAGTCAAGCCTAAGCTTCTGACGCGAATGTTGATCTTAAGAAAGTTGAATGGGCCGCGTGTTTTGCT
The DNA here is from genome assembly GCA_025506515.1 of Flaveria trinervia. Classification (NCBI taxonomy): domain Eukaryota; kingdom Viridiplantae; phylum Streptophyta; class Magnoliopsida; order Asterales; family Asteraceae; genus Flaveria; species Flaveria trinervia. The sequence goes on along the minus strand of CM046456.1, from coordinate 17,304,547 downwards.
GAAATGAAAGCCCGTTGTGCACTTCCAAAGCAGAATGCCTACACCAAACTGTACAGAGTCAAAAAACATCAGAAAGTGTCTGGAAAAATCATCACGTGAGCTTATTTTGAAGACTTAAATTTTTATGTTGTAAAGAGAGAGAAGGGGATTAAGTACTTCAGATATCCATATGATCTGAAGGCTCTCCTGGTTTTGAGCTTAATAGATTGGCTATTTAGATCTTTTGTATGCCAACCCGAGGAAGATGTCGGGATGGTTTGAGACAGCTCTGAAGAAAGAATACCACACTAGATGGGTCAACTTTAAGTCTCAACAACCTAAACATATTACAATGTCTAAGATAGTACTAAAGTTGATCCTATCTCTGGAAGACCAAAGGTAGTACTGAAGTGGAGTCCCCCATGCACAATGTCTAAGATTCTCTAAGGGAGATGCCTCAGGACTTCAAATGGTGGTATTATGATTGGAGGACGAGAGAAGCAGTCATTGTGTTGAAAAAAGATGGAAAGATAAAGACTATCAAGGTATTTGATCAAATGTGGCTTACCAACTTGTTTGCAAAAGATGTCTACACTCTATACAAGTGGCCATTGTTCTATGACACGCAAGATAATGTACAAGCTCTACAGTTCCAACATGTTATACGACTCTGCTTCGTGTTTGAGATACACACGGAGTCACCAAAGAAGAGAAGTACAAGAATTTTCAAGAGCATATGAAGAATGTTAGACAATAGGGTAAACTAGGTCCAAGGGGGAGTTGTTGATACATGTGTTCCTAGTTTATGTGCTTAAATGTAAAAGTTGTTCATGTCTTTCATATGTGTAATGTGATGATATAATGAAAAATGATATATGCCTTGATGTTTATTTATCTTTGATTCATATGTATGAACTTCTTATATGGGTTTGAGGTTGTTATACATAGTTCTTAGTCAATAATGATTAAGTAATATGTTCAACCTAGTCGGGTGATTATTCATGCTAATGGACCATACTTATGGACCATACGCATGAATATATCATGCTTATGGACCAGTCGCACGACTGAACCAGGAGACTGGATCAGTCGTATGATTAAGACATAAGATTGACTTAGTGCATGACTGAACCTTCAGTCGTGCGTATGAATCAATCGCATGAGTCAGGCTAATAGTTCAATCGTACGAATGAAAACTACAAACCTATAAATACCACTTAATTTGTGAAAAAAAAACACTTGAGAGATACATTGAATATACATAAACCCTAGCCGTCCAGAGCTTCTGAGATAGCCAATCCAACTTCATAGTTCAATCTTGATCGATTCTTACTCATTCTTAACGTTTAGTTCATTGTTATATCGATCGGGTTATCATTCTCACTGATTGGATCGCCAATCAAATAGGATTCCACGCTATTTGATCTTGTTTCACGTAGCATCCGTTAGTACTCCATACGTACACGGTCCCTAACAATATGTAAGATGGTAAAATATGAATTTATTATTATTGATAGGTTAGGTTACATTATATAAAGTTTATAATAAAACCCTAAAAACCTAAACGGGGTCGTGAGCTCAACCTTAATAATAATATAGTCTAATACTCCCATGCGGTTAGAGCGGTAGAGAAACGAACTCTCGGACTTGAAACAATAAAAAGTAAATATAAAGAACAATAAAAAATAGTCTCGATCTCGGTCATAACTTCAGCCACAATTTCATAATCTTGCAATCTTCAATCCAAACCTTAAATGCAATCCATAATATTAAATAATAATATAATCTTACGAGAGGCTTCCAATGCGGCAGTGCAGCAGCATAAGGAGGCGCAAAGGCGGACTATAGTCCTGAAGGCGGCATGGTAGAGGCCGCGCGGCGGCTAATCGTATTTAGCAGGCAGCGCGGCAGCAACAACATGATTATGTGATCGATATCCTAATCGAAAAGGTAAAAAAAAGAAACAAGATGACACACGATGACTGTGGTCATGCGATGGTGTGTCATACCGAAGGCCGGTGACTATGGCCAGGCGGTGTTCTTCGGTGGCAATGGACCGTGGTCCGGCAAGAACATACAAAGGAGAAAAGAAACACGATAGGATATAGGCATATGGGTTTTGTGGAGAAGAAAGATTTAAGATAAGTGACTTGAATCTAAATCGAGACGGATCTTTATTTACAACAAAAAAGATAAAAGAACTAAAAGCAAATTAAATGAACAGTGCGGCGGCAGCGGCACGCTGTCCTGTCTAAGGTTTCAACATGGTGATGGCGGCTAGGGTTTGTATTTTTATAGTGGTGCAACGGAGAAGAAGGTAACCAGAACCATAAGGCTCTGATATCATGTAAGATGGTAAAATACTAAATAATATTATTGAACAGTAAGGTTACAATATATAGAGATTACAAGTAACCCTAGAAACGTAGCTATGCCCATGGGCTCATTTTAATCTATTAGATTATATTATTAGGGTTTGATTAGAATGGGGCTACATGCCCAATTAGGTTTCTAGGGTTACTTATTATCACTATATATGTAACCTAACTGTTTAATAATATTATTCAGTATTTTACTATCTTACATGGTATCAGAGCCTTAGGATTCTGGTTACCTTTTTTTTTCGTTGCGCCGCCATATAAAAACATACAAACCCAAGTCATCGTCATCGAGTTCAAACCTAGACAAGGTGGTATGCGCCGCCGCCACCCTTGTCCCACCTTCATTTTCTGTTTTGTTTCTTTAACTTCTAGTTCCCATTGAATAAAGTTTCATAATCCATTGAATATTCAAACAACATATATATTCTTTTGGTTGGTTCACAATTATATTCTTAGTTTATTCTTGAATTATGACTCACAAAATGCAATGATCACTTCTTTTCTTCTTTTTTAATTCTCAGCGTTTTAGCCATACCAACCAAGGACCGCGGTCCATGGCCATCGATCTCAAACTACGATTTGATTGATTTTTTTTTTTATAGATCTATAGATTTTATCTATTGATCTACAGGTCAAAAAGATCACCACCTGACCATGGTCATCGGCCTTTCTCTTTGTTTTTCTTTTTTACATCTACGGATTTTTTCTTTTGATCTACGAATTCAAAACACCGCCACCTGAATGCGGTCATGTGTCTTGCTTTCTTTTTCTTTTTTATTCTTTTAGATTTAATCTCTTGATCTATAGATACAAGTGACCACCGGCTACTAGCTTCGACACATCATGAAAGACTATGGTCGTTACTTATTGACTTATCATTTCGAAAATCAAGAACCGAGAATCAAGAACCAATCAACTATCAGGCCAACTATGGGTAACACAATCAACCAAAACATGGATGACAACATGAAGTACAATATCATCTTTTGACAAAAGTTTGGATAATTGAGTCGATCGAAGCATGTTTATTTTAGTATTATTGGATTTATATTTTTTTTGTTTTCCGGTCTTAGCGTATGATTAAATCTGCTAATTTTAGTAAACCCGTGTAATACGCCAGTTGAAAATACAAAATCAAAATAAATCATAAATATTTAAATATATTGTATGATTAAGTTACTTATTACTATAATTGAAAATTAACAGCTACATTTATAAGTTATAAATATCCAAATTTTTTTCTGAATAATATCACACTAACCTAAAATATATAAATATATTAATAAATATTTTTTTCCTTTTTAGTGTTTTTTAATATGAACTTATTTGGCTATAAAAATATGTATACTTCAAAACAATATGATTACAAAATTAAATTCAAACAAAAATGAATTATTAGTATTAATTTAGTTTCTTAAATTATAAATACTTGATTAAAATAATATATTAATTTAGGTAGGAATTTTTTTAAGAAATAACATGAGCGTGTGATGTGACATCCTAATTAATCTTTTATTATATAATATAGATTATAGATATAAATATAAAGTATAGATATCAAGATCAATGGGCCTATATATATATATGGATACAAAGAAGTAATATTCAAATAAATAGAACGAGATTGTTAGGTCAAACTCATATAATAATTTGATGGTGAATATTGTAACAAACATATATAGAAACTAGTGTCCGTGTTCTGCATTAGTGGCAGGGATAACAATTTCTTTAACAAATTTATATAGTTGTTAATATCAATTTACTCTGATAAAAATGTATTTTTAGATGATACGTGGTAGCATCATAATCATTTTTATCAATATTTTTCCGATTTTCATTCTATTAAATAATTACCTTAATTATTAATAATATTTTTAATACCGTTTTAGGTTTAATAAACTAAAAAAGAAATTTATTTATTGATGTGATTTCTAAATAAAAAAAATTTATAAATTAATAAATTTTTCTAAAGCATAAAACTTTTTTAAAAATACAAAAAAAAATTAAATTGGTATTTTAAAAAGTCATTTTTTAAAATAAAAAAAACAAATTTGAGAGTTATAATATGAAAATTTTTAAAAATGATATTTTTTACGGTTTGTTTTAAAACAAAATATTTATTTTTTTAAAAAGTTTAGAAGCAAAATTTAAAAAGTTGATATTACTTTTATTATATATTATAATATTATTTTATAGTTAATAAATTTTATTATATTAATATTTTATTTATTTAATCCGTGTAATACACGGTTTTAAAGCTAGTTGAGATAACAAGTGTTAAAATTTTTAGAAAGATAAAAAAGAAGGCAACCAATTTAGTACTATTCACACGAATTTGAAATCTATATAGTTATACTAGTGGAAATGCACGCTCGTTGCGGTAGTAAGGCTGTTGCACGTTTTTTGAGAATTCGATTTTAGTTAATATCGGTTCGGTGTATTAAAACGTAAATAAAAAATTAAAATATAATTATTAAAAATTGAATGAAAGAAAAAAATTATGTATATTACAAAAGTCTTTAAGACAACTATATTATCCTAACAAAATTAGTGAAAGCATGGGTGGTATTTACTGTCGGAAATCACTTATATCTAGATGTTAGAGGGGGGTTTCGTTTTATGAATGTATGTTAGAGTTTTATGATCATTGGAGGCAGCTTTCGATGTTGATTTGCATAGACCGAAGAAGTTTAATGGAGAAATTGTCATCACAAATTATTATTTTCATTTGTTATTAAGCCATTAACAACCAGTAAGGGAAAGAGGAAGAGGGATGAATGCTCAATCGTAATGAATGAATGACATTGAAAGTGAATGGTGGTTTTGTTTGGTCACATATATATGCTTTTAATATTTGTATGATACGAATCATATGTTATGTATATTTTATTGTAAGGGCGTAAATGAAATAATATGGTGTAAGGACCTGTTCTCGGGAAACCTTATGGTTTGTTATGTCACACCTCGACCGACGACGTAATCATCGGGGCGGACGAATATGAATTGATTATTCATAGCTCATGGAATTAAATAAGTTGTAATAAATGTCATTTTCATTGAATAATACTAATCAATCAATACAATACAGTCAATTAGTAACATAATGAAATTTATCTTTAACTTTGACTAAGTCCAAATCCTAAGTGTGTATTTAGAAGTCCACTAATCTTCATTCCTGAAATCATGTGAAAAAGTAATGGGTCAGCTAACGAATTAGCTGGCGAGTAGTCACAGGTTTGAATACATATATAGATTGATTAAATGATTGAAAACAATTCAATTCACATGGCAATGTCAAGACTTATAATGCAATAGTATAACATAAAAAACAAACCAACATAATCAAACCTAATGACTGACTTGACTCGGTCTGTAGACGAAGCCTTATAGAATGAATGATTCCGGTTCCAATCACCACGCGACTAAAAAATGGGGTGGGTTTGTCAACCGATAAATCTATCATAATTACCGTGGTTGAATGAATTAATGATTGTGTTATCATCAAATTTATCTAACTATGAACACATAATTGCAAGTAATAACCCATTTCTTCCTTTTTATTAAATATCCCTTAATTAAGCCCATTATTATTAAATAACTTGTTATACTTTCCGGGGCGTTACATATGGTTAACTTTTTTAAATTTAAGCATGACTTTACGTATAAATATCTTAATCTATATGTAAAATTGCAAATCTATTATCCTTTTATTTTTATTATAGAAGATATAGATAAATATTAAATTTATTAAACTTATAATATGCCCCTAGAAACATATTAGTATTATAGTTATTATAAATATGAAGATATATAAGTTATGTACTTAAATATTTACATAAAATACTATTTAATTTAAATAGTATTTAGTTATAAAAATCTAATTAGTAAATATAATAAATGACAATTTATAGTACGTATCATAGTAAAATAAAATTTAATAAAGTCACTTACATAATATCATATTATTAAATAATATATTAATAACGTTATTAGTTACATGAAACAAACAATGACAAAAGTGTCAAGGTGTATAAAATTTTATAGATAAATTTATCATATTGTCCATAATATGTCTTAAAATCTTAATCAATTCCTTATTATACCCCTATTAAATGTTTTTTACTTATTTGTACATATTGCTTCAAAACTTGTATGTTTGGCAAAATATAAAATTACAATTCTATCCTCTTTTTATTTTTATTATAAAAGATATAGATAAATATTAAAATTATGTACCTAGAAAATTATTAGTATCATAGTTATTATAAACATGAAGATATATAAGTTATGCACTTAAATATTTAAATAAAATAATACTTAATTTAAATAGTATTTTATTATAAAAATATAATTAGTAAATATCAATTTAAATATCAATTTATAGTATCATAAATAAAATAAAATTTAATGATTGAATTAAATAATATTATATATTAAATAATGTATTAATAATGTTATTAATACATAAAAAGATAAGAGCAAAAATGTCAAGATATATAAAATTTAATTGATTAATTTACTATACGATTGCATCTAAAATGTCTGAAGATTTTAATCAATATCCTATTATACCCCTCTTAATGTCTAGTACTTGTTTGTACATGTTATTTCAAAACTTGTACGATTGATAAAATTACATTTATATCTAAAGAGATGTATTATATGTATTATATATATAGTAGTATAGATAATATTTGTTATCCTAAACATATATTGGTTGGTATATTACTAAGCAATCTGATAAGTTTATGGTAATTGATTGTATGCTAGGTAGGTTGACATATTGTAAGTCACAACGACCAAAGGGTTAACCCGAAATTCGTACATGCAAAGCTTGAGTGTACATGCAAATACATTACTTACGTGACATACATAGCAACACTGCTAGTCTACTACATGGCATGTCAAGTTCTCCACAGAATTCTTAGTTTGTTACATCAGGTACATGTTACTCTGTATTAATTTCACACAGCTGAGTTAAGATTATAATATTTTTATTAAATTGAAAAAATAAATTAAAATATAAATTCCCATTCTTATGTGTTGTTAAATTTCAGTAAAACGTTAGGTTAGGGTTGAAGAATGTTATTGTATACTTAAAACAATATTTACAAATGACGCGTATCAAATAAAATTATATATATATATATATTAATTATCAATTTTAATATGTATAAAAGGTTAATATATATAAAAGGTTGTGATATATATTATATTGTTTGTATTCACCTTTTGTTTTTTATTTTATTAATCTTAAACATTTTTTTAACCAAATATTTTATATCTTTTATAATTTAGCCCAATATTGTTTTACGTTCAAATTTAGTACCAATACTTTTCATATTTACAAATTGTTTGTTTTACGTTCCGGTCTAAATTTTACGAGTTAACACGTCGCAACTTGCGTGTGTGGTTTATTGTTTTACGCTTATTTTTTTCTCGTTTATAGCCCATTTGCAACATGCTGATCCTAGATCGACGTACTTATTATTTTATATGTTTTACGTGTTGTCTACGTGGTTTAACGTTTTTACGTCTACTTTTTGTTTGGTTTAAATTTTTTAGTTTTTTTTTTTATTTTCATTTTTTGATATGAGCTTTTTTGTAGTTGGTGATCACTAGCCGTTGCTAATTGGTACAGTTTTACGTCTCCCGCGCGGGGGACTTAATACTACCTATATCTAATTTAAAATGTTTTTCATTAGAAAATACAATAATTTCAAAAAGATTGCATTTAATAAGTTATATTAATCTCATGTTTTTATTACTGAATATATTTTACCCGAATCCTCTGCACACACATTCAAGACATAACAATTGTTTAGAATATACAATAAAATTCAAAGATAATATGCCAACATGTGGGACATGTGTGGGACGACATTAGCCCACGCAAAATGGTCGTGCTTTATCCCCCCATGTGTTTTTCATTTTCTCTATTTAATCCGTTTGCATAACTAGTCATTTCTTATTGTGACACTTGTACTTCAATTATGAAACAAGGTCACAAACATTATGAGCGTCACAAATATTGTAGTGTCAATCAAATCACTTTTCATTTATGATTTCACCGAACAACCATATTTTGTCCATGCATATTATCCAACAATCTCGTAATTGTTTCACACTCAGTTTTTCTTAATGCAAACAAATGATTTTATTACTTCAAAGACTAACAGACTGTTAGTCTAATTTATTACACATCAGAATATAACAATTCAAACCATCAAACTAGATACATAAAAAAATAATCCATTAATCTCATGTAATGATTGATTTTTAGACCGGTGCTTAACCTAAAGATGACTTAAAACCTTTATTTCTCCCACCACCTTAGCAACAATTATAGATTTTTGATCAAAGACTATATCATTCGGCTTCTCCATATACACCAAAGAGCAATCAAAATCACCGAGTATATTATCTTCTTCCAAGTTGAAGACTTGCAAGTTGAGATATGAAAATGTAACAAATCTTTCTCATCGAACACTTGAAAAGAATGGACCTTGCGCCAATAATAGACAACATCCCAAACTAACTGTGTAAATGGCATTTAACAATAGAAGACTCGAAGATTCATCTGTTTCATCGGATAACACACATGATGGGTCATCAACATGGATTTGTCGATGCATCAATGAGAGGAAAGTTGATAGCCTATTCAAGCATATCATCCAGCAAACAAAGTTAACTTTAATAGGAACCCAATTATTCCACTAAAAACAAATGCCAAGATCTTCAAACGTGGCTGATTGTATAGCTTCCCTCAAACTTTTAACGGAGAAAATCCCGGATGGGTGAAGATCCCATAACCACATGGAACCACCCAACCCAGCCGCCAAAACAGTATGAGGCCTAATGAGGGTGGACAGATCTAATCCATAATTATTGAGCTCCTGTCTGATTTTGAATATTTGCTTCCAAAGACCCATTTGTGAGATTCTAGCCGGGATAAATGATCAAGATCTGAAATTAAATTGAAAGCACCATATAACCTTCCTCCATAAACCATTTCATCCATTTTGAATCTTCACTACCACTTAGCTAAAATCGCTACATTAGCTTCTCGAAGTGATCTAATGCCTAACCATCATGGTTTTTAGGAACAATTACTTTCCCGCACGAAACCCATATGATTTTTTTCTGATCCATCAAATCACCCCACAAGAATCGCCTACACAATCGTTCCAAATCATAGATGATTTTTAGGGAGCTTTATATTGGGAAAAATAATATGTGGGTAAGGAATTGAGAACCAAATAGATTAATCTTATTCGATCACCATAAATAATGATATTTTTTAGTTGCAACCAATAAAACCAAGAGTTACTATGAGGTTTTTAGGTAATCATGATCGTATATGATCTTGTAGTCTAGTGATATTGGTGGTGCTTCTCATAAAAATGATAGAAGTTTAAATCTTTATAAATGAAATGTTAGTTGGAATTAGAAGATAAAATTGTTGTTAAAAAAAGGTGATCAGAACGATGAAAAAGTAATGTTTAGTGTTTAGAAAAAAAAATAAAAGATACTAAATTAATTTAGATTCTCATCGTTTAACTTTTTTACTTTGATTTTTTTATATACAACACATATAACTTAATATTTTTTAAGTAAGATCAAAATCTCTAACCACGGCATTCGAAATTTTAGAATCGGTAACATTACAAAAACATAAACAAAATGTGAGTTCAGTTGACACTCACTTTTTCCTATTAGTGAGTTTTCATATATACAAAAAATCTAACTTGGATGTTACAACATACTTTTTAGCAGGGTTGGTTACGGTGCGTTAGAAACGATTCACTTACGGTTGGTATCGATTTGGTTCATTACAGTGCGTTAAAAATAAAAGCGAAACAACATTAATTTGAAAATTTATCAAAAACAATATGGTTAGCTAAATTTTACTTAATGCGACATGCATAAAGTTTTTCGATTTTCGACGTACTTGCTATAGCAAATGATCGAGTGGTATTTGTTTGTTTCTTAAGATAGTTAAGTTCCTATTTTTATATGTTTATGAATATGGAATGAGATTACATTTAGACATGTTCTGTTGTAAATGTTTGGAGCTTACCTAAGATTAATAAGATTAGTAGGTGGTACAGTGAAGAAAAAGTCTGGAGAACAGAATCAAAATTTGAGGGACCCAAGTGCACCATCCCCCAGGCGCACGTGCGCGTATTATGCAATGCCTGCCAATTAGGTATACTTTTTGGGATTTCAAGCATTGTCTTTAGATGATTCTAGGTTTCGAAACTAACTTCTTACGTGTGTTCTCTAGACAATTTTGAGGTGATTTTTAGTGACTATTTCACCGTGAATTCACCCGGATCAAACTCGAACAACCTCCATTTGACCATCAAATTGAACCATGTTAGATGAATGAGCAATTCGTTCGTAGTCGCTTCCAGGTAGATAGTTATTGTAAGTGAAGCAATAGGCTTTAGTTTGAATTGGGTTGTGGCTTGTTTTCTTTTTGACGCTATAATTCAGTTGTACATTTTGATTAAAGTTAAACTATTCGTCTATGTTTGAGGATTTGCATTCTATCATTCACATTTGTTTTTCTTATGATGTGAGTTGTTTGATGTGTGTGTGTGTGTGAATACTTGATATCTATGAGTTGATAATTGTGTGAGTGAGTGAATTTTAAAATATTGTTTCACAAGTATCACCTTAATTAAACGTTTTTACAAAGTTATATTTATGTGATTTCCAACCAATTCTTATTAAACCTATTGTGGATTATTGAACTTGAAACTCAAAAGTGATTGTATTTTTCATTATTGTTTTCAAAATCCCTAATCAAGTTTGTTCTTGTCATAATTGTTTGTTCTCAAATTATATTGCACTTTAAACATTCAAAAATATTTGGTTTACGTTTTTTTGTTTCAGTTTTCAGATATAAAACCTTTATACTTCCCATAGGTTTCTTATGGAGATTACTTTTATTTACGCATACTAGATATAGGTATTAACTCTTTTAAATTAGTTTACTTTTAATCCAACCATTACAATACGATCAACAAACGAAATAGGAATCTTAAAAAATACAACTATAGGGTATGCAAAAGAGTATTTAAGCCTGTTCATTTTTTATTTTTTTGCATTTTTTATCATGTAACATCCAAACTCTTACGAAACTCGCCTTCACTGTAGCAGAGACCAACAAAAAATAAATAATATAATATGTTAGGTCAATTGGTTAGTTAAATATGTCTGTTGATTAAAAAATATATGCAAAAAGAAAACAAAAAAATGAAAAGGGAGTCTCACAACCAAGAGGTTGTGAGCTCAAACCTCACTCAATACACACACAACAAAAAAGTTTTTCGTTCACACACAATAAAAAAAAGGTAGGCAGGTGACTAATGGGGATGGAGCTTTCACACCGCTGGAATATTCAACAATTTCCCTGCAGTAGCTATTCACACAAATTTCTAATTGTTATTATTGTAACTAGAGGGTTACACAGGCGCATTGCGCCATAGCATTTTCGTTGTGACTTTTTGTTTAGTCATTAAAAAGATGATGTTGTGATCAATTGTTTGATCATTAGAAAGATAAATGTCACGTATGAATTCATGACAAAAATACTAATTCCAAAAATGAAATTTACCATAATAAATTCTTTGAAAGAAAAAACACATATGGTTAATGATAGTTATCATCATAGCCTCTCAAGTTTTTAGACTGGACTAACACAAAAATTTTAATAACTCGTGTACCAAGCATTGAGAAATCAGAAGGCGATTTGTTTAGAATTATTCATCACCCTTGTTTATATGAATAAATTGATCAAAAGCAGGCATTAAGAGACTTATAACTCGTCGTGGGTGCAAATAACAAATTCACCATGCCAAGACAACAAATTTAGCAAATTTCATTGGATCATGAATTGATGGCTAGTTGCAAATTTTAATTTTCATCAATATTCAAATGACATTATTGATATCCAAAAATAAACGTAAAAATCTTTTATACTCACGTGAGCTTGTGCTCATTATTATCAAGTGATGTTTATCAAACTAAACGGTGAAGCATACCAAGTCTCAGATGAGCAAATGACCATTATCATCGACATACATAGCAATCAAACATAAGATCCCTATAAAATTTATGATCTATACGCCAAACAAAGGTCTTCAACTAGAACCAAACCGGAATCCCAATACCCCTCGAATAAGCATAACTTTATCACCATCAAGGTAAATAAAGCAACCTAAAGGTAAAACAAAAAAATCGAAAGACCAAGACAAAGAAAGTCTGAAGTCATCGATCAGGCAACAATCAAAACATAAGAGACCGATACAAAATCAAGGTTTTTGTTCATGATCGATCCAAAAATGACACACAATATAACAACCATTTGAATCAAATCAAAACAATAGCAGCGGAAACTAAAAAATCTCTTAACTGACCATAGACCCAACGTTATCGAGAAGACATGTAAATAAAAATAATGCATTAATAACAGAGAACATACAGATAGATTAAAAAGAATAGGTGGAACACATGCAGATAAATAATATGTGATCCAATGATAATAAAAAAATGTAACTAACACTTCTCTATTATATAAAAAGTAATTGTATTGCTTATTAATAATTAATAATATAGAGTTTTCTTGTTATAATGCAATCGTGTTTCCTTCAAGAAAAGTTGGAATGCTTTGATTGGATGGGACATAATGATTCTTCCGAAATGATCATTATCTTAAATCTTCACACTCTAGAAAATGATAAATACGAATACACGTAGTAGCATCACATTCTTATTTATCAAAATTTACTTGTTCATCTTTTATATATTTCTGAAGGAACATGTTTTCATAATATTTTTTTTAAACACTAATCTTTTTTAAAAATATAAAATTTCTTAAAATTAGTGCTTTTAAATTGTAGACATTTAATAAACAAAAAATAATTCAAATTGAGAGTTATAATAATAAAGTTATTATAAATGACATTTTTTAAGACTGTTGTTTTGAAACACAATTTTTATTCTATTTATAATAAGGAAGATGTTAATCATATTTTATCTAAAAATATTATTTTAGAAATAATAAATTTTCATTTTATTAACTCATAAACACATGTTTATCAAAGCTAATATTAAATAAATGTGTATCAAGTTAAACTTTTATTTAAGAGACCTGTTATAGATACATCAACACTCTATATACGATTCGTATTATCTAATACGGTTCGTACTGGTCTGTAAACTATCAAATCAGTTAATTCATGAACTTTTATAGATCGTATAAGACGTTACAGCTCGTAATGACCTTAACTTACAGGGCCATAATTGTAACACCCCAAGTATAGTACCAGATATTGTCTGCTTTGGACGCGGCACGCCCATAGACACCCACCCCTCACGGTTTAAAATGTGTTTAATAGGGAAGGCATCTAGCACCATATACGAAGACTTTTGTTCCCCTTCCCAATCAATATGGGATGTTACATCCTCTCCTGCTAGGAGACCAGCGTCTTCGCTAGCACACCTACCCAACTCTGGCTCTAATATCATTTGTAGCAGCTCACGTAAACCATAACAAATTGTCCGTTTTACCCTCGATGGGTTGCCCATCCAAAGACTCATGGTCATATAACTTAATAGCTCATATACAGGGCACATTTAAATCCAAAAATTAAAAATAAAAAAATGAATGATATATTACTTACAACCATAAAGCTCTTCACAACCCTATAAGTTAATGTCATTATGACCCGTAAAAGCTCATGAAATAACTGATTTGATACTTTGTAAACTAATACGGACCACATTGTCTAGTATGACCCGTATTCAAAGTGTACACATAGCAATATCTGGGTATAAGTATATCATGGGCCTTATTTAATCTATGCATATTTAGTTAATTAATTTGATGAAAAATGTTCTTAAGTTAGCTATATGAATCAAATATTGTAACACCCAGTCCCGGATAAGGCTGACGTCTCACGTAGTGAATAATCAAGATATTACTAAATGAGAAAATTAAATAAGTCAAACCAATACTATTACATTAGTTTAAAAACCAAATTATAAAAGTCTTAAAATAATTGCTAAAATCCGTATTAAATCTCAATTCTCTAGCATATTCAATTCCTAGCTAGTTCTTTACCGCTCTTCACATGTTTCGTTAAATTCCCCCCATAGATGAAGTCCCACATCCATTAAGTAGAAGAACGAAACATTTCTTATAAGGGAGTGGAAACCTTCTGTACCAAGACGTGTTTTGCTTGGACGAGCTACTCATTATGTGAAAATAAAACCGTGAGTTTTAGATAGGCAACCAATCGTAGGCGAAACGGGCAATATCTTAATATGGTTTACGTGGGTTGTTACAAATACTTGGTTGTTACAAATACTTATTTCAATAATAAGTACATGTAACACTTTGATTTTACTGAGTGGGATTTTACTAGGCCACCAAACATGTTTGTTTGTATTTTATGTTTTGTAACTATCTAAAAAGTCATGAAAAACATTCAAGTCGAAAGAACAACATACAACTTTTAAATAAGACTTCAGAAGCCACTCTAGCCTAATGGTGTTCATCCACTCCAATCTAACATGTTCGTTCGCGTGGATGAGGCGAGGGGCGTAAGTTCGATCCCACTATCCTCACACTCCTTACTGGTTTAATGGATTTTTTTTGTAGCCAGTGGTAAAAGGCAAAATTCTTATTTAAAATAAACCTAGATTCAAAGCTAATAGGTTATAGTTTATGGTATGATTCAATGGTAGTTTAAGTTTACTGTTAAAAAATAAAGATTCATATTCAGATGCATTGACTACAAATATCCTCAAAAACTAGATCTACAACAATGCTCTCTATTTAGTTCATTGTTCTTCGCTTCTATAATCTTCAGATTGAAATCAGTCATATTATTGAACACAATTAGTCGTTCATTGAGTTTGGGATCAACAAATGGTGTAAGAGGATATCAAATAATCAACATTTGAGATATGTTTATTAAGTTTCTTTTAACAACACTTGTATTTTATAAAATAAATTCTTCATTCATACAAGGTGCAAAACTAAATCTTACAACTTTTTGGCTATAGGCACACTACTTATTACTCCTATATATCATGTTTTTAGTGGGCCAAGGGTTTTACCAAAGCGGATCTTTTTAGGTGGTGGGTTTTTCTTGGAATGGTGGGCGAGCCTGGTCACTGGCGTTGTCTGTGTTTGCGGACGTGGGTGGCCTTTCGCCAGTGGGTTTACCCGGGTGACCGGACTTAAAATTTATTCGTTGGTCGTTCAAAAAAAATATATTTCATTAGTTATGAGAAGATTTCATCTTTGTTTAATTGGATCTTAATCTGTGTCCAAATCACCATCAAATTTGGTGAACTCTGGAATAAACATTGGATCGGCAGCAAAACCCACGACCCTAAGAGGTCAAATATTGGCCCAATATGAGCAATAGATCCAATTTGAATAGAAGTTGGGCCGGTTTTTCTATCCGTTTGTATAGGCCTACAGGGCCCACTTTGGTAGTAGTTTGTGGATTTAAAGCCTTATGAACGGGAAAATTCTTAAAATGTCCTATTTTTCCTACAGTTTCTTTAAAATGTCCCGTACAACAAATTTTTTTTATAATATCTCTTCCAGACAAAGTGTTAACACCTTTAAAGACAAACGTAGACGCCTGTGTCTACTAAAAATCAGACACGTAGTTAACACACCAACCTCCATACAAACTTTGATAAGTTTTATTTTTGAAATTAATATTAATATAATTAGTTTTTATTTATATTTTATTTTTTTCTTATGACTTTTAAAATATAACATTTTATAAAATTTCAAATATAACATTACGACGTGCTTATTTTTATCTACGTACATAAGAAGTTAATAGATCCTTTTAAGAAGTCTATCGAGAAAACTGATTTATAGTACTTCAAAAAGGATGGGACTCAAGTGCACATATAAGTAATCACCCATGAGGGAATAATCTTGCTAAGACACTTGGTATTTCATCAAGTCCTTATATCAAGCATGAGTAAAATGTCCAAACGTGACTAAATTTTATTTTTCCAATTGTTTTAACACTATCATGGAATTAAAACTTGTAACCGTAATAATCACAAAGGTTGAACAAACCTCTAAAATTGGAATTATTGCACATTGAACGAATGGAAGAATATGCATGAGATATTTTCGTCTTCGTAAAATCTTTCAAAGTCACATTTACGTCGCATGATGTCTTCATAAAAAAATTCTAAACTAAGGAAATGATTTTCTTAAAAATTTCCCGATCCATTTCACAACCTTCAGATTATCCTAATTCACAACCCAACCCAATAATAAAAAAGTAATTTTTCTCTCTTACATTTATACAAACTAAAACTGAATTTTCATACTCATTAGCAACCCAATCCAACCCAACCCAAATCATTTTTCTATTATATAAATATAAATCATGAAATTATTTATTCAGTTAAAAATTATTAGAAATATTGAACGTAATATAAATAAAAATAAAACGTGTTTATATATACATATATACCATAATGAATAATAAATCAACTTATAAGCATATACTTACCAAACATGAATAAATAGAACACATCATAAACATAAAAAAGTATTGCAAATATCGTATAATTTCCTTTTTTAATTTTAATAATTAATTAACAAGAAAAAATTACAATTACGTAAAAATTACCCACGTGTCCTGTAGATTATGCTAACAACACTGACCGACCAATGGTTGGTCAACCGAACAAGTCGTGAATTTTAAATGATTATTTATTTTATTTTTTTTGTTTTTCTCCAACTGAACTTGACTTCCAGTCGCTGATGGGAATGGTCTCAGGAGCTGTATGTTTTGGTCTGATCGGGCTGAACCGGCTGACTCGGTCAACGGGTCAGCCCGTTCGATATGCAAATGGAACATCTGACCGGGTCATATGGTCTAACCCAGACTTGAAAAAAGAAGTTGCTGACCCACCTCTCCTTCCTCGATCGGCGCCCCTTTCCTCCCCCTGAGCTCTCGGTCGCTTTATCCCCTCCTCCCGGCGCTCTCGATCGGGCCACCTCCCCTCCCCCTAAGCTCTCGGTCGCTTCATCCCCTCCTCCCGGCGCTCTCGGTCGGCCACCTCCCCTCCTCCTGAGCTCTCGGTCGGCTTCATCCCCTCTCGACCGAGCCCTAACCGAGCCCCTCCACGCTCTCGATCGGTCCTAGGGATTGAAAAAGAACGACGGATTTGTTACGACGGTTGGAGTAATGGTTAGGGTTAGGGTGAGCAAGCAATAAAGCTGATGTTTTGGGGCAGTTGAGGGTGAAAGAAGCCATTGGTGAGCAGAGAGGTTGAATGAAGGTTGTTGGTGAATTGCAATGGCAGAGGGGAAATGAAGGGGTTGTTGTTGTTGTATGGATTTGGGGGCGGTAGGATTGAGAGAAAGAGAGTAGAATTTGTGTTAAGATTGGAGGGCGATATGAACGAGGAGAGTGCACAGGGACGATGATCTTCACGATGATAGATACAGGTGGTGGTGGGATCCTGTTCTTATTTTAGGTGGGTGGAGGGTTAGAAACGTTATTGGATCCGAGTCAGTCACATATTAAATCAAACAGTCAAGTTTCAGTCAGATGCAGACTCAGTCAGAACCTCTTACTGGGTCAGTTTCTGACTCAGTCAGATGTTACTCAGTCAGCGCAATCAAACAACCCATTAGTATTAAAGAAGATGCGAGCACATACATCCTCCCTATTAACATCTAATTTACTTGACTCGTTTACGTCTTGTTGATAATATTTATTTTCTTTTTATGTTTTATTATCAACCAAATAGAATCTCATTTTCAAATTATTACGGATACAACTTTGTTGATAGAATATATGGTCGTTTGGATATAAAAGATAGAAATCAATACATACATATACATCCAACATTTTTTACAAAAGTCAGCAAACATCACTCAATATTTTATTTATACTTTATGAAAAGAAAGTCGAATTATTATAGATAATAATTAAAACGAGGCCTAGAAAATTAACATTTTTATTTGTCATTATTCCTTCAACAACTAAATCCAGTTACAACAAAACAACATGAAAGAGGCTTATTTTATTCTTTAATTAAAATAGAGAGATATGATAAAATTGCTTTAGAAATCAGAAGGCCACTTTTTACATAAGATTTGTATCAAAAAGTGATTTTACTTTTTAAATACTTTATATTTTATAATCCATAGAGCTTTGTGTTTTTTGAAGAATAAAACACACACAAAAGATGCACATTTTCATTCTGAGGACTTAAACAACGTTACGGATCATATTTATCTTAACCTTAAACCGAATAAAATGTTTACTGAACGTTTCATGAACCGTCTAGGTTGAAGTTTCTACATATACATTTGTTTATAAACGAATAAACATAAACAAGAAATTGTATTTGGTTACATAAATATACCAACACAAACAACATTCACGTTTGTATAATTATATTCATGGACGTCCGGTAATACATTTGTTTACATTGCTCATGTTTGTTTATTAAATGGTTGTTCATTCAGGGCGTTTGTCAATTTGGTAACATTTAATGTTTAATTAGTTTATTAAACTACAGTATACTAGAAACCCTAGTTATTTGAAGCTTCTATCAAGCGAAGTCTTATTTTTCTTAACTTAAATCTCAGAGACATTTTGAGATAACTATATTTTACTATTACTATGTCTATCTTGTGTCGTTGTTTTAAGATAATTATGTTCATGTATATTATGTGAATGAGAAAGGTTATGGTAGAAGGTAGTTTCTTTATGATGTGCACAATAATTACCCAAGAAAATTTTTTTGCAGGTGGAATAATAACGTAAGTGATATAGTAATCACGTAGAAATATAATTATCACGCAACAATTATTTTTGTGTATCTCTGTATGATAATTTATACAAATGTAATCTTCCTTACGTAATAAATTCACTCTCACTTTATACACTTTGTATCGAAAAAGTACTTTGTATTCTACACTTTCTCATGTCAAGTTCTTAACTTTATATATATCTAAGGTGATTATGTCAAATGTTTGGAATTAAAATATTAATTTTTAATTTTTAAAATGACATATATTTGTTTTATTCATTGGTTATGTGTTGGTGAACCATGTGTGAACAAGTTTATTTTTTAATGAACTAACATGTACAAAATTTCTATTTGGTTATACATTTGTTAACCATTGGTGAATAAAATCAATGTTAAACGAACAAACATAAATAAAACTCCATTCAATTTGGTTCTCCTTTTAACTAATAGTTATCTTTCTATATGCATGTTTATTATTTTTATGTATGTTTAATAGCTTTAGTAACGTATATATTACAATTATATATATTTGTATTTATTCATAATTACATATATACAATGAGATGTTTTAGTAGTGAGATTTAACTTTGGTGAAAATAGAAAAAGTATCAAGTATTTGCTGTCCATGAAAAATCTATCTACATTTCAAGTTCAAAACAATAATCAAGATTTATTGAAACAACGTGAAGCTTTTATGATTGCTATTTAAAAGTTTATGGTTAATATCCTAAACCTAAATAGTCACTAAGGTTACAGCTTTACTCAAAATATGTCTAGGGTAGATCTAAAACCGAAGAACCCTAGATCTATGCAAAACCAAAATTAAGCAACTCGGGGCGAATGTAGGCCAAAAAATTGATATATCGACAATAAGTTGTAGACGTAGAGGCTAAAATGTAGAATACTTAAATCAAACTTGGATATATAAGAGTCGTGAATATTATTTTCATATCAAAATTATCTAATGATTCACCCGAATAAATCAATCAAATATAACTCGTACGAGATCAAAAACTACTATGTTTTATTGTGTATTTTTCATGAACCAAAAGAAGAATTCGAGAGAGTGTATCACCAAAATGATGATGCAATTCGATTTTATGGAGAGACTAGGAAAAACTGTTGTTTTGCAGTTTTGTTTTGATTTTAGATGGCAAGTAAAAAATGCGCCTTTGTCCACTCGAATTTCACATATGAAATTCAGGAAAACCGATTTGAAATGACTTTTTCCAGCTTAACCCCAGCCAGGGGCTCTACCCCTTGGACCTCGTCAAGGGTTGCAGCCCCTTGAATCCCGCTAACAGGGACGCTACCCTAGGACCCCCGCTAAGATGGTGTTGCCCTCTTGGAACCCCCATTACTAAAGATCATAATATACTCAAACAAATACGCAATCCGCATCTCTTAACTTAATTGATGAATATTATGATCACATTGATTATTAGTCAATTCAATTACATTAATATATCTAATATAAATCCTTAATTTCAATATCATTCTTTCAATCATATAAAGCACAAACCAAACTAATCATCAATGTTATATGTGCAGAGTTAATGACCAAATTTTAAAAGCTGAAAATGCATATGGTGGTGGGTAAATGCACGGACAGTTTAGTGGTGGTGTATAGAGGATGTTTCTGGTAATTAAACACAAATGAAAATGATGATCAGTCTATGGTTCTTCAATTTCAATCTTGAAGCAGGTAAGGCTAAAAAGATAAAGCAGCTATACACATGGTTAGGGTTCCAAATAATTAAAATTTTGGAACAGACGTGATCGGGTTGTATTGGATCTGACATGTAGGATCCGCATGTCCTTAAGAAAAATGAAAGAGTTTGGGCCGGAAAATGAAAAAGAAGGGGTCTAGGAAATGTCTATTTAAGATACATTTTTATTAGATTAAAGATAACTGACATTTAAAATACGACATGTAATTATATCAGATTAATAGTTTTATGGACGTTTAGATAATACAATGATTTCTTTCTTAATAGATTATGTTGACAAGTAAGTTGTATTTAACACTTGGTTCATTTAAAAATTTAAGAATGTCTAAAATATTATGTGAACCAACGCCAATATATTAAAATTTATATTACCGTTAATTGTTGACATACTAAAATTAACTTGTAATAATGTAATGCATGATAGCAATAGCGCTTTTGCAAATTTTATAGTCATAGCACTAATTAAACACGCATTCACATCACATTATTGTTTTTTTATATTATCAAAAATAGTTGTGACCGATTGTAAACGGAGAAATAAGAAAATATATTGTTCTAGTATACTTGGTAAGACTTTGATCATTTTTATTAATATTTTTATATTTTTTAAAAGTGATTGTGAGTGAATGAAAAAAAAAATTAATGATAAATGTAAAGTAAATTCCATGAACAATCCCTGGGTTAGCCGGTGTAACACCTGGATTTTTAAGAGAAAGAGGAATAAAAGAAAGAAATATAATAAAATCCAAGTTGAGGGTAAAAAATGTGCAAAGTACAAAGATTATTATAATTTTATAGAAAAGGTGGTCATGGGCACCCACTTCTTGCACATCACCTTCTTTGGTCTACGGTTTATAGAGAGAGAAAGAGCAGAGCTGTTGGGTTTTTGAAGAAAGAAGAAGAAGAAGAATCTGAATTCAAGGTAAGAATTTAATGTTTTCAAGTGTTCATGTAGATTATAAGCATCGGGTTTATGCTTATGTTTGTGTTTTGTGTCCGCTTGTGTGTGTTTTGGTGAGTTTTAGGTGTTGGAACTTATAGCATACAGGTTTTAAGGGAGTCATACTCAAAGTTGCAAGAGGTGAGTTCTAAAGCTTTTTTTACATGTTTTAACTAATTTTGGTGCTAGAAATGTATGAATGAATGTTTTTATTAAATGGGTATTATACCTGTATGCGTATGCGTATGGGTATGCGTATGGGTATGCGTATGGGTATGCGTATGGGTATGCGTAGGCGTAGGCGTAGGCGTAGGCGTAGGCGTATGAGTAGGCGTATGAGTAGGCGTATGCGTAGGCGTATGCGTCTGCGTATGCGTCTGCGTCTGCGTCTGCGTCTGCGTCTGCGTCTGCGTCTGCGTCTGCGTCTGCGTCTGCGTCTGCGTCTGCGTCTGCGTCTGCGTCTGCGTCTGCGTCTGCGTCTGCGTCTGCGTCTGCGCTGCGTCTGCGTCTGCGTCTGCGTCTGCGTCTGCGTCTGCGTCTGCGTCTGCGTCTGCGTCTGCGTCTGCGTCTGCGTCTGCGTCTGCGTCTGCGTCTGCGTCTGCTCTGCGTCTGCGTCTGTCTGCGTCTGCGTCTGCGTCTGCGTCTGCGTATGCGTCTGCGTATGCGTCTGCGTATGCGTCTGCGTATGCGTCTGCGTATGCGTCTGCGTATGCGTCTGCGTATGCGTCTGCGTATGCGTCTGCGTATGCGTCTGCGTATGCGTCTGCGTATGCGTATGCGTATGCGTATGCGTATGCGTATGCGTATGCGTATGCGTATGGGTATGCGTATGGGTATGCGTATGGGTATGCGTATGGGTATGCGTATGTGTATGCGTATGTGTATGCGTATGTGTATGCGTATATGTATGCGTATGTGTATGCGTATGTGTATGCGTATGTGTATGCGTATGTGTATGCGTATGTGTATGCGTATGTGTATGCGTATGTGTATGGTAGTGTATGTGTATGTGTATGTGTATGCGTATGTGTATGCGTATGTGTATGCGTAGTGTATGTGTATGTGTATGTGTATGTGTATGTGTATGTGTATGTGTATGTGTATGTGTATGTGTAGTGTATGTGTATGTGTATGTGTATGTGTATGTGTATGGTAGTGTATGTGTATGTGTATGTGTTGTGTATGTGTATGTGTATGTGTAGGTGTATGTGTATGTATGTGTATGTGTATGTGTATGTGTATGTGTATGTGTATGTGTATGTGTGTGTGTAGTGTGTGTGTATGTGTGTGTGTATGTGTGTGTTGTGTGTGTGTGTGTGTGGTGTGGTGTGTGTGTGTGTGTGTGTATGTGTGTGTGTGTGGTGTGTGTGTGTGTGTGTGTGTGTGTTGTATGTGTATGTGTAGTGTATGTGTATGGTTGTGTATGTGTATGTGTATGTGTATGTGTATGTGTATGTGTATTGTATGTGTATGTGTTATGTGTATGTGTAGTGTATGTGTATGTGTATGTGTATGTGTATGTGTATGTGTATGTGTATGTGTATGTGTATGTGTATGTGTATGTGTATGTGTATGTGTATGGTATGTGTATGTGTATGTGTATGTGTATGTGTATGTGTATGTGTATGTGTATGTGTATGTGTATGTGTATGTGTATGTGTATGGTATGTGTATGTGTATGTGTATGTGTATGTGTATGTGTATGTGTATGTGTATGTGTATGTGTATGTGTAGTGTATGTGTATGTGTATGTGTATGTGTAGTGTATGTGTATTGGTATGTGTATGTGTATGTGTATGTGTATGTGTATGTGTATGTGTAGTGTGTGTATGTGTATGTGTATGTGTATGTGTATGGTATGGTATGTGTATGTGTATGTGTATGTGTATGTGTATGTGTATGTGTATGTGTATGGTATGTGTATGTGTATGTGTATGTTGTATGTGTATGTGTATGTGTATGTGTATGTGTATGTGTATGTGTATGTGTATGTGTATGTGTATGGTATGTGTATGTTATGTGTATGTGTATGTGTATGTGTATGTGTATGTGTATGTGTATGTGTATGTGTATGTGTATGTGTATGTGTATGTGTATGTATGTGTATGTGTATGTGTATGGTATGTGTATGGTTGTGTATGTGTATGTGTATGTGTATGTGTATGTGTATGTGTATGTGTATGTGTATGTGTATGTGTATGTGTATGTGTATGTGTATGTGTATGTGTATGTGTGGTGTATGTGTGTGTGTATGTGTGTGTGTATGTGTATGGTATGTGTGTGTGTGTGTGTGTGTGTTGTGTGTGTGTGTGTGTGGTGTGTGTGTGTGGTGTTGTGTGTGTGTGTGTGGTGTTGTGTGTGTGTGTGTATGTGTATGTGTATGTGTATGTGTATGTGTATGTGTATGTGTAGTGTGTGTATGTGTATGTGTATGTGTATGTGTATGTGTATGTGTATGTGTATGTGTATGTGTATGTGTATGTGTATGGTGTGTATGTGTATGTGTAGGTGTATGTGTATGTGTATGTGTATGTGTATGGTATGTGTATGTGTATGTGTATGTGTATGTGTAGTGTGTGTATGTGTAGTGTATGTGTATGTGTATGTGTGTGTGTATGTGTGTGTATGTGGTATGTGTATGTGTATGTGTATGTGTATGTGTTTGTGTGTGTGTATGTGTGTGTGTATGTGTGTGTATGTGTATGTGTATGTGTATGTGTATGTGTATGTGTATGTGTATGTGTATGTGTATGTGTATGTGTATGTGTATGTGTATGTGTATGTGTGTGTATGTGTTGTGTATGTGTGTGTATGTGTTGTGTATGTGTATGTGTATGTGTATGTGTAGTTGTATGTGTATGTGTATGGTTGTGTATGTGTATGTGTATGTGTATGGTATGTGTATGTGTATGTGTATGTGTATGTGTATGTGTATGTGTATGTGTATGTGTATGTGTGTGTATGTGTATGTGTATGTGTATGTGTATGGTGTATGTGTATGTGTATGTGTATGTGTATGTGTATGTGTATGTGTATGTGTATGTGTATGTGTATGTGTATGTGTATGTGATGTGTATGTGTATGTGTATGTGTATGTGTATGTGTATGTGTATGTGTATGTGTATGTGTATGTGTATGTGTATGTGTTATGTGTATGTGTAGTGTATGTGTATGTGTATGTGTATGTGTATGTGTATGTGTATGTGTATGTGTATGTGTATGTGTATGTGTATGTGTATGTGTATGTGTATGTGTATGTGTATGTGTATGTGTATGTGTATGTGTATGTGTATGTGTATGTGTATGTGTATGTGTATGTGTATGTGTATGTGTATGTGTATGTGTATGTGTATGTGTATGTGTATGCGTATGCGTATGTGTATGTGTATGCGTATGTGTATGTGTATGTGTATGCAGGTGGGGTATGATTTGGGTGTTTATGTTGTTATGATTATGTTATATGTATGTTTTGTTGCTTAGAATGTTAATATTAAATTTTGAACATGATGAAATGATGATTTTGGCGACTGAATGATGTCGTTTAGACTACGTTAGTTGCCCATGCACTTGAATTTGACCCATGCACCCAACGGTTGAATTGCCTAAGTGTTTCCCAAGACGCCCAAACCCATGCGCCCAAATAGTTCCCATGCGCCTAGACTTAGGCTAAAATTATGTGAAGGCGCTGGATCGGTAGACATCTGAGCGTGTTCTTGACGGAAGGAAACAAAACCAAAAACCAAGCGACAAACAATAACACGAACTATAATAAAATGGTTTCATTGATAAAACCTAATGATTACAAGCTCGTTACAATATAAGAATGATGACTCTTGGCTAGGGGGGATTGAGCATGATCTCCTCTCTCATCCGGCAGCACCTAGGCCCTGGGCACACTCCTTTACCTTTCTACACAATGAAACTAGTATTTATAGGCCTCAACCCATATTAGATGCGACTGGGCCCATTCGTACGATTGGGCCATGCGTATGGTTCAATCGTACGACTGGACCATACTTATGGTTCAGTCTTACGAATGACCCAATCATATCTCTCAGTCGCACGACTGGTCCATTAGCATGGCTCAGTCATACGACTGAGGCTCATTCGCATATGCCCCTGCGAATGACCCAGTTTCATGTGTTTATAACATATCGGGTGTATACATTAAGCCTAGACTATTCGACAAGCGACTGACACACTATATATGACAGTATATGCTCCAATAAATTACCCCTTGGATGTTGCTTGCGAATAGTAGATAACACCTTTTACAATCTTCTGTCAGTCTTTGCTCTGGTTTCCAATAGAATCAAACGAAAAATCATAATAGTCAACGTTGCTGATCCGTCAGGTTGCTACCGTATCCCTGAAAATGAATTTAGGCACAATAGCTTTCGTTTACTTTGAAGAACACCATCATAGCATCAAGATTCCCCATATGACTGATTTTTTCAGATAATGATATGAACAGTTTTCATTACTTCAATCTTCACACAGGCTAACCTGATTAACATTAACACCTGCAAAAATTCCCCCTCAAATTCAGCATATCCCAATATATAAACGTTGTGCTCTCTTGGCGTCTTCATACGGTGTATTAGGCAAAAAGTAGAAGGTTCCAATCCACAGCTGACAATCTCAAACAAATCAGCATGCACTCAGATTCATCATCAGAAACCGGCTCACATTATCACTTTCTGATTGCATCTTCAATTTCTCTAAACATGGATTCCCCCTAAGAATGAGAATCCTATCTGTGCGGATAAATATAACTTGATTGGCCCATAAATAGTCAGATGCTCCTGACTACCCCACAAAATTAGCACCGACTGCTGACACCTTCTCTTCTCTCTTTCGTGTTCTAACAACATTCATCTATTCCGGAAGTCCAACGAATAATGGGGTATCCTCAAACTTATTTGACAATAGAACCTCAGATGAATGTGCTTGCTCATCCTCAAATTTGTGCAAAAGACAGTTCCAGACCTTTTTTTTGGTCTGGAACTTCGTTCATTCGTATGACATGGAGTACAATTATCACATTTGTGTGAGTGGATAATACGAATGATATCTTCGTGAGACTGGTCATAAGACTAGTCGAGTAGCATGACTAGTCATAAAACGGGTCCAGTAGCATGACTGGACATAAGAATAGTCCAGTAGCATGACTGGTCATAAGACTGGTCCAGTCGCATTCCAGTCGTACGAATGGTCCAGTCATACGAATGGTCCAGTCGTACGAATGGTCCAGTCGTACGAATGGTCCAGTCGTACGAATGGTCCAGTCGCATGATCCAGTCGTACGAATGGTCCATTAGCATGGTCCAGTCGCAGGAACGGGTCTGCACGTAGATTTTCAGATCTGCAGCCGCCAAGGCTGCCAAAACCCTAATTTGATGAGTTTTACGTGAACTAAAACAAAATACACATCATCAGAATCGCAATGGTGATAAGAACGTGGTTTCGAGTTCGATTTTAACATAGAAACAACACACGTAACAAGATCTGAGCAGAACACGAAGTAGGTTTAACGTCAAGGAACCTGAAATAGATCCAGAAACCAAGAGCTCGGGTTGCTAGAATGATTGTTAGATCATTCTAGCAGTAACCGGCTCTGATACCAATTGTGAAGTTGCTGGATCGGTAGACATCTGAACGTGTTCATAACGGAAGGAAACAAAACCAAAAACCAAGAGACAAACAATAAACACGAACTATAATAAAATGGTTTCATTGATAAAACCTAATGATTACAAGCTCGTTACAACATAAGAATCAAGACTCTTGAAAAGGGGAGATCGAGCATGATCTCCCCTCTCACCGACAGCACCTAGGCCCCGGGCACACTCCTTTACCTTTCTACACAATGAAACTGGTATTTATAGGCCTCAGCCCATATCAGATGCCACTCGGCCCATTCGTACGATTGGGCCATGCGTATGGTTCAATCGTACGACTAGACCATACTTATGGTGTAGTCTTACGAATGGCCCAATCGCATCTCTCAGTCGACGACTGGTCAATTAGCATGGCTCAGTCATACGATTGAGTCTCATTCGCATATGCCCCTGCGAATGCCCCAGTTTCATGTGTTTACAACATATCAGGTGTATTACATTAAGCCTAGACTATTCGACAAGCGACGGACATACTATATATGACGATATATGCTCCAACAAATTAGTTAAGTGCCCATGCGCCCGGGCACTCATGCGCCTGCATAGGTGCCTATGCGCCTAGTGAATTGCCTAAACAAACTAAGTGTTAGGTTATGCACCCAAATAGTGCCCATGCGCCTAGAAGTGTCCCATGCCCCTAAGTGTTCCCATGTGCCTGAAAGGTCATGCGCTTGCATAGTGTTCATGCGCCTGCATAGGGCTATGCGCCTAGGACTTAGAAAATTTTCTGAAATTTTGGGGAAAATGGAAGTTTTAGGCTTTGATTTAGGATGCTTACGGGGATGATTTAAGGTGATTATATGATCATGTATGATGTTGTATGTGATGTTTATGATGATGTTATGCATGGTTATGTATGTTTTCTTTATGTTCCTTGTTATGTTATTTTTGTGGCTTTGTGTGGTATGTTAATATTAATAAATGTAAAGTATTATGTAACGAAAGCGGAAATTAATGATGAATGAAAAATGGAACGTAAAGAATGAATGCATGCATTAATAAATGAAGGTAAGAAAAGTATTGCAAACACAGTAAGGAGGTTCACACTCAATGAAGGGTGTTAGCTTAACGGTGTGCGGGTTAGCTACATTAGAAGGACGCACACTAGGGTCTAATCTTTGTGATTGACCATACGTATGAGACCCTTATCACTTGCCGTAGGTACTGGAGTCAGCTTCGTACATAATGTTCGGGGTCTATGATAGACCTCGGGCCCAATAAATAGCTTCGTGCATAATGTTCAGGGTATACCATATGGCATTGGTCCATAATGTAGTAAGGATGATAATGATGAATGTACGAAGATAAGTAAGGAAGACTATAAATGAAAACAAATGTTAATGATGGCGTACAATGATGGTGAATGAATGTTAATGAACGATGATGAAAGATAATAATAAGATTATCTACTTGTACATATGACGCATGATCAACATGTAAAAGTAAAGAACGGTTTTAAATGAGAGTAAAAGTATTTTATTTTTATAACTAGAACTCACTCGGCAACACTGATTTTTATGTGTTTCTAGTCGGCAGGTAGATGTTGCTGAGGATGGCACGTGGCAAATACTTGGCATTTTTGGATGACATCCATTTGTTTACTTTATGACGTTTTTGTGATGTAATGCAAACGATAATATTTTATAACAGTTAACTACATTGTAGTGTTTTGCAAAAGCAGTCATTAATTTATGAAAAAGTTTTAAGTCATTCCATTGTAATGTTTTAATAAATTAAATGTATATTTTATGTTTATGTGTAATGGTTGATTAGTTGTGAGTGTCTCGGGACGGGGCCTTACAACATGCTTGAATTTATATGGTCTACACACTGGTAGTGCCCGAAGCTAACCTAGGTTAAGTTTATCTATAAAGTCAATGTAAGATTACGAAAACACCATAAATTTAAACAATAATAATAAAAAGACAAACTAATATTGATTATTGAATAAAACCTAACCTAACCCACCCTACCCCCTTCATCATCTTTTTCTTCACTATCACTCATAATCACCACCACTGTCACTACCACCACCACTAGAACCAACCACCATCACCACCCACAATCACCATCACGACATGTCACTAGCACCACCACCCCCACCGCTCACAATCACAACCAAGACATGCACCACCACCACCACCGCTCATAATCACCACCACCACTCACAATCGTAAAAAAAAATTTTTTAAGATGAAACAAGATCTACAATGGGAACAGTGAGTTTTGGTTTCAGAAATGACAATTTTCGAATCATATCGAGGGGCTTTGCAATGATGGTGATGGTTTCAAATCAAATATGAGAGTTTTAGGGTGAAGCGACGGGGTCTGATGGTTTCAAATCAAATATGAGAGTTTTAGGGTGAAGCGACGGGGTCTGATGGTTTCAACTAGAAAGGATGGGGTGGTGTTGGTGGTGGTTGTGGGGAAGATGGCTTAGGGTGTGATAGTGGTGATGTGGTATGGATAGATGAATATGATGGTGGTGTGGCAGTGATGGTGGCAGTTGCCGGAATAATGGTCGGAGGGTTGTCGAAAAGCAAGGCTGCAAGGGGGTGACAGTGGGTGCGGTAGTTGTTAAATTTTGTTTTTGTTTTTTTTTTAAATTTATTTAAAGTAAATTGGGTCCCACTATTAATATTATATTGATTAATTATATATTATAGGTAAGGGTACATAATATGATCACTTACATAGACTTAACTAATCAAGTTAACTTTTATTATTGCTAACGAATGCTATTTTTTAAAACATGCAAAGGTCATGCTTGCATTTATAATTTGTTGAAAACAAGGACTGTTTGTGTAATTAACTCATAAATGTATAAAGAATATTAATTTAATTGAGAATAAAAGAAAAATTAATAATTTTTTATGTAATTTAAGTATTGGAAATAAAATATGAATGCTGTGATGCCACATACGAAATACCACCAACAAAATTCTCAATTTCAAACCTTTTCAATTTTAAAATTACAATTTTAGTATATATAATATAAATCTGAACTCACTACTTTTTATTAATTTGATTTTTTCTTTAGTAGTTTTTGTTCGTTAACTTGTTGAAAAAAAAATTATTTGTGGTTGTGTTTAATTATTCTACAACATAAGTTTTGTTAAAACATAGTCGTATTCAAAATAGAGTATTTGTTTGGGTATTGTAAGTTATATCGACTGTCGGTAATGTGTTGGTGCCGTGAAGAAGGAAAATGTTACTGACGGAAGAACATCGATATTGTTATATAATTGCTTTATGTCTGTGTTTGATCTCTATAAACGCATCGGCATAACTTCATACGATTTCCTATATGTACCGAATCATGACAATTTTAACGATACTAAGTGTGCATCTCACGAGCTTAATTTTTAGTTACAATACTACCCTAAAAATATTCTAAGTGTGATTAGTCGATTACCACATGCAATAATAAGCAATGGGTTAATCAAAGTCAAATATAATGATACAAAATTCGGACTATAAAACTCTTCTTCCAATGCCTAGAAAAACTTTATTCTAAGGAAATAAAACTTAAAAAGAAATAAACATTAAGAAAACAAATTTAAAAAAAAATATAATATATATACATCTCCACCCAATAAATAGAGTAAATTACACGGATAGTCCCTAGGTTTGTACGTATTACAAGTTCAGTCCCTACTTTTAAGAATTTACAGATGCGGGCCTGAATTATGCAAGGAGTGAACTTTGGAAGTCCACGTCACTAACTGAGGTTAAGTTTCTCTGTTAAGAGTTTGGAAATGACAAAAATACCCTCTAAACATTTACCACACCCACCCACCCTTTTCTCCCCCATAACTATTCTGGCAGCCCCACCATCGCCTCCGACGACTATTCTGGCAGACCCACCCCACCGCCACCTCTGATGATGTAAGGCCCCGTTCCCGGGACGCTTACAGCTGGGTCCTCATCGCATACAAAACGTATAATTACATTTGTATTTCATAAATCGCAGCGGAAAACTAAAACAAACTTTCATTTCCATGTAAAAGTTTTTGCAAGTTAATACGACATTCATTACAAAATAGCTTGTTCGCATTACAATGCAAAAACATTAATCAAAAGAATGCCATCCCCAAAAGAGCTGAGTAGTCGCCCGTGCCATCCTCAGCAAACATTACCTGCCAACTGGAAAACACATCAAAGTCAGCGTTGCTGAGTGAGTTCTAGTTTTATTACAAAACATACTTTACTTTCATATAAAACCATTCGTTACTTTTACATGATCACACATCGTACATACAGATAGATAATATCATTATTATCTTCTTCATTCATTCATTATGACTTTACTTGCGCATCGGACATCATCCGTACCAATACCATGTGCTACACCCCGGTTAGTCGTAGCTACCGGGCCGAAGTCAACAAATGAACAGCTAAACGTATGCCACGGTACTAGGAGTAACCATCAGTCTTAGCTACTGGGCCGAAGTCAACAAATGAACAGCTAAACGTATGCCACAGTACTAGGGGTAAGCGGTAGAGGCACTACACGTTGGTCAATCACAAAGAAGGACCCTGTTATCCAATGTTTGCAAGACTTCTTTCATTCGTTCATTAATGCATACATTCGTTCATTATTTCCTCTTTCTTTATCTTTCACTTTACGTTACATAATACTTCGTTCATTCTCATAAATAGGTAAAGCCATAGGAAAGATTATACATCATACTACGGAACATATCATACACATTCGTCATCATCATACAGGGCAACATCATACATACGTAACAAGCCTAAACATGCAACATCATCATCATCATGTCCAACATGCTTTCTAAGGCCTCGAGCGGTCATCTACAAACTCTATGGGAACCTTTACGTCAAAACTTACATCTGCACTTTCCCACAAAAGTCAAAAGTCAATCTACACCTTCCTCGGGTACAACAGCCCTATCGGGCGTATGGACACCCTTCAGTCGCATTGCCTCCATGCGACTGAACATCATGCGAATGAACTAATACAGATGAACACCTATGCGAATGAACATCCAGTCGTGCGAATGGACAATGCGGATAAACACCTATGCGACTGGACCTTCAGTCGTGCGAATGGACCTTCAGTCGCATGACCCCCATGCGACTGGCCCTTCAATCGTGCGAATGAACCCCAATCATGCGAATGGACCCCAATCGCACCCTAATCGGCCGTATGGCCTCCATTCGGCCTCCAGTCGGTCGCTTAACCCAACTAATGCAGAATGCAGTTCATCTCGACTGCAGCCGAGGGTTTTCAGCCTCCAAGCTCATCTAAACCCATTTTAAGCCTAAATCGACCATCCTAACCCTAGGAATGCATACCATAACATTATTCAAGCACAACCAAGCAAGAAATCAAGCCCCAACGGGTCCTACGCATACATACACGCATACATACGGGTTTTCACCCAAAAACGCGAAAAAGGGTTTTCAGATGTGTTCCAGCCCCAAAATCATTCAAAAACATGTAAAAGAGGGGTCCTAGAACTCACCTAAACGAGCACAACGACAAGAGCTTCGATTTGGCTTGCTTCACGACGATTTTGGCGACCCGAACCGACTCGAACCAACACTTTTCCTCTTTTTCTCTCTTCTCCTCTCTAAGAACCTGAAATGTGGGGTGTGTGGGGAGAGTGGGTGCCCTCTCCCTATAATATCACCACATTTCCCAACTTTTCTTCGTTGGCGAGTTTGGTCCCTCGACTTTTGGACTTTATTTTCTTTTCTTTCTTCACCGGCTTCAAAATAAAAATATCGGGTGTTACAGATGACTATTCCGGTAGGCCCACCGCCACCTCCGATGACAGTCCGGTAGCCACCACCATCATCTTCATCTCCCCACATGATCATCACACCATCTCACTCTAAACACTTAACCACCACCATCACCCTACGAATCCCCTGAAATCATGAAATCAAAACCCCCTTAAATCATTATCACAAATCACAAATCACTTCGATCTGATCTAAGACTGACGATCTGAAACCAAAAGTCAGCATTACGTGAGTTTCATTTTTCTAATGCTAAAGTTAGGTTTTGGTTTTGGTGTTGATATAAAATTAGAGTGGTGGTGGTTGATTTCTTAGATAATGATGAAGTTGAGTGTTGAAGGTGAAAGTGAAGGTGAAGGTGAAGATGAAGTGTTGAGGTGGGTCAGGTGGTGGTGGTGGTGATAAAAACGATTATGGTGGTTGTGATGAGTGGTGGTGGTTGATTTCTTATATGGTGTTGGGTGACTGATGAAGATGAAGATGGAAATGAAGAAGAGGAGTGAGGTGGGCGGGGTAAGTTAGGTTTTATTTAAGATTTAATATTATTATATTTTTTAAGTTTAGGGATGTTTTGTTAATTTCATATTGACTTAACAGAGAAACTTAACTTCTGTTAGTGACAGGACTGCCAACGTGCACTTCTTGCATAGTTTAGTCCCCCATCTATAATTTAATAAAACTATGGACTAAACTTGCAATACGTGCAAACCTCAGGAACTGTCCATGTAATTTACTCCAATAAGCAAGTTCTGTCGTTTCATAGTCTTACTCCTCAAGATTATTTTTTCCTTTTTATTTGAATTTTTTCGTCATGTGTCATAATTTTAATTCTCAGATTCATTTTTCTTGTTTATTTTATTTTTTAAGATTTTTTTTATTACTATTTAAAATTTAAAATATAATTTTCAAAATTTTAACAATGTTTGTTACTATAGGTTTCTATCAATATATACACCATGAAGCTTCAAAACATGATGTCTTTTCAAGTTCGGAATTTCAATTACCAACATGTTAAAAAGTGCAAAACGCATATTAACATTCATCAATGAAACAAAAATATATTGAATAGTACAATTAAAGATCAACTGCAAGACAACAGACAACGCAGTGATCACATGTAGAAACAAGTAATGCTATTAATGTGACGTTTAAAGTTAATGTTTCGAACTCAACCTTACCATCTAGTTTTCATATCTTAATGATTGACTAGTAGTTCTTGATTAGACAGAACTCCACTGTTTAAACGTAGCACTTATCATGTCTTAAAAGATACTATATATTGAGCCTTCACGTAGATACAATGCATATAAAATAAACCGAGTAACAGATGCCGAATGTATTTTAGATTTTGAGACATACAAGTAAGGACCAAAACATATATGAAGAAATTGGTTTATTTAAGTTTGATTGGTTAACAAAATTTAGGGTTACATATGAACCTATTTCTTCATACATAGAACCAAATATATCCAACATCTCGCTATAAACAGAGAATTAACATTTGAGATGGGTAAGGTTATTGTAATGGTTATGGATTAGTTGTAAGAATTTTAATGTGTTTGAGACATTATGATTATATGTAACAACCCATGTGCTTGACCGTGAAATACACAACTGTTAATCAGTGGAAGCAACTAGTAAAATATAAAGATACTTGAAATACTATTTACAACCAAGTTATAGTTTAACGAAAAATCCAATGCTTCCTAAGGCCGACCAAGGATGGCTATCTTCATGTAAGGCCTTGGTTCCAGGAGGCCTCACAGTTAGTCATTCACAATATATCAAATATTTAAAACATTTATTCAAGTAACATTACAGTGGAAATTACTTTAATTCAAACTCGTCATGACATAATTTAAAGAAAATATTAACATTGTCTTAAATACATCAAGCAAGTCTTAAAGGAGTGTTTAACAATCTTCTAAGATTTGGGATGGCAATCTTCAGTTGTCAAGAATCTTTGGATCCATGCCCCTATCTTCTAAGCCTAAGAGCTGACCTGTCAAACTAATATGCATACAAAAGTCAGCTTCGCTGAGTAAATTCTAGGTTTACTCTATCAGATAATCTTTTAGTGAGATATGTTAACTTTTTCATTCCAATATATTCATCACAAGAACAAACATTTACTATACACAAACTATCACTTTATCAATACTTTATCATTTAGACTTTTGTTGTTTATTATATATAACTCTCTTTTATCCGTCAAATCCCGATTACTATGTTTCGAGATCTACCCAAGGGCCAGACCCTCGCTTGTGATGAACACAAGACTTTACTTTGGCCATGCTTTTGTGATGAACACAAGACTTTACGTTATCCATGAAAGCATAACAATTGCAACTCTCCTTTATCCGTTGCTTGCAAGACTTTACTTTAGCATTGATACATTGTTATGAACTCAATGACATTTCTTTAGGTTTCATTTTCATCTTAGTATACATATACTTATACATGCTAACTCATAGTCCATATATTCACGTCTCTTCAACAAAAAAATACAAACAGTATAATCGACTCTCCGCGGGACAGCGGGGGTTCGGGGGCAACAACCCCTAATAGCGGGGTTTAGGGGCAACAGCCCCTAGTGGGTCCAAGGGGTAACGCCCCTGGTTGGTGAGAAAATTTATTTGAAGACTTTATTAGCATAATTTGTTATAGAAAAATTTATTTTCTTGTTAAAACCTCTTGAAATATTTGCCATAAAAATCGTATATTTAGTATGCATATCGTCCCCAAAACACTAAAAAGGTGTAAATAGGGGGATCTAGAACTCACCTAGTTAGTAAGAAACTTCATGTCTAGTTTTATAAACTAGGATGGTGGCACAAGATCAGCATCTAAGTTAACGCACAAACAAGTCATTTCTACATAGTTTCGCTAGCAATTTCACTGCCAGTTTCGCCCAACTTACATGGAATTTCCTAGATTCACTAAATCTACATATCTACCTATGCCACTTGCGAAATTATTAGCGAAACTATAGCTTCGCTGTAAGGAGATTGTCTAGTTCGCGGTTAAGAACTCCCAGTTTCGCGGGAAGAACTGGCAATTTCATTGGACGTATAAAATGATGAACCAACTTGTTTTTAACCTAAAATCTCAACTTTTTACGTCAAATCCTTAGGTTTTCATCATGAAACTATATCTAAGCTTTTTGCATGATCTCATACGTAAAAATATGACCTTTATATGATTCTTGCAACTTTTCAAAACCCAAAACCCTAGAATCTGGATTTGTTCTAGAGAGATGTCTAGATGGTGATTCTTACCATTCTAAAGAGTTGCTTGCATCAAGATTCTGTGGTGTTACACTTCACAACTCATGAATCTATTAACTACATGCACAAGTATACTTAAAACAATGTAAGCTATTGTTAATGAGCTTATGAGATACAATTTATCCATAATCATATTATCACGCAATGAGTTGTATGTCAACCAGAGGCCTGATGCCTTTTATGGCTTTCATCATAACTCACTAGTGCATGTACCACATCCCCTAAGTCAATTAGGTTAGTAGGGGTGTGTTACATGGACATAATCATCCTCTAAGACCATTCACCTTATTGGGCGTATCTACCCAAAGAATCCCCCTTGGATTATATGAATCCACCATTGGGTTATGGAGCCACTAGGTTTTATAACACCAAATTAAGTATAAAGGATATAATTATACCTCTACCAATATACTGCATATTGTGGTATTCTCTTTATTACCAATTAACCAGAAAATATGTTGTATATGTAAAACAATCATCATAACTCATTTGACCTATTAGTCTAGTCTTAGATATAAGAGAGGAATAGCAATCTTTTGATCCCGTTATTTGTCAAGACAAGATTAGATGTTTGACTATGAAATAGGATTGAGGAATGTTAATAATCCCCAAGTAGTCAATGCTTAAGCATAGTTGATCAGACAATGCGTAATCTAGGATCACATTACACACTGCATAACCTAGTCATGATCCCCAAAAAGCGTTCTTTACTCAAATTTAAGTAACTAAATCAAACTTAAACCTACCTGAAAGTGTGGACTCAAAATGAGACTTTCAAAACAATTAAAGAGCTTCAATAATCATTTCTAGAGTGAAAGTTTTGTAGGAGTGTGAAGGCTAAAATTGAGTTTCATTCATAGGGCTAGATTAAGACGTGTTGCGAACCGCAACAAGAAATGGATGCGGTCCATATCGCCTTAGGGCGGCTAAAGCTAACATACATTAGTTTTATAGTCGCCCCTAAGCCACCATATCCATTGTGGCCCGCAACAACTTTACATTGAGGTATGCATCGTTGTTGAGTCATTGACCAGATGTTAATCCATTTATCTGTGCCATCATGATATGTGTAGGACAATGATTTATTCCTTTGTCCTCACATTACGGCCCTCATCCTCCTATGGTACGGTCCACATCCTTTTTCTTCTACTGTAACGACCTGCAACCTTTAAGTGTTATGGTCTACACTGCTTTTCAGGAAATCTTGGTTATTACACTTGTCTTTCCAAATATTTTCACATTGACCTAGCTGCTCGATCTTAGCTAGGGGCTTTGTCTTTTAAACCCCACCAGAGGTTATCACCCCGCTACTAGGGGCGCTGCCCTGGAGTCCCATTTGCTCGTGAGCTTCTGTATACTAAGGGTATTACATTATAGATTATACACGCCTGATTAACTAAACTCATTAACATGTATTGAAATGGAATATTATATGTACGAAAAGGTAATGGGAGGAATAGTGGCAAGCTGCAACCTCAATTATGATGGATCATATATATTAATGTTGGCGATTGTTAACCAGACTACATCCTAGCCTAGTGAGTACATTCTTAATCTACAATTAAGTTATGTAGGTTCAAGCCTAGCCAAATTGAATTTTCTCCTTTATTATTTTTATTATTATTTTTAATTCCTCTTTGTACCATACATATTTTTTAGGAAACTTGATAAACTGAAAAAAAATGAATGGTTACGTTCAAAAAGTATGTAGCAAAATGAAACTTGAGGCACGAGTCAAAGGTTAATTTTTGTTATCTTTTCTTTTTGTTTTTTTCTTCATATGCGCCTTGGTTTTTAGTTTTTTTACACTTGGTAAACTTTGTTAACGTGGATTCACAATCAGGTTTCTTGATGCCTTTGGCGTTTATGTCGAAGTGGCAACCATTACGACATGTATTGGTGTTTTTGTTTTGATATTTGGGATTGTGATGGAATTCACAGCGCAACACACATGTGGATAATTTTTTTAGGGTTTAGGGTTTAGATTGTAGGTAATAAAAGTAAAATTAGGAGTGTTAGCGGCCAAATTAATGATAAGAATTATTATGGCCAATAGGTAATAGTTTGGCTATTAAAAATCCAATTTGCATATGATAAATAAGACGTTTCAGTTTTTTTTATGTAAGTTTAAAATGAAGTTTCAGCTAATCGGCATCTCAATAACTGATTTTAATTACAATCAAACAAAAAAGTACAAGCATTGTGGTAAAAGTAAAAAAGGTTAAAGATTAAAAATCGAGAAATGGGTACTAAAACTAAGGTACTAAGTCTTAAAGCACAAAAAAGTAAGTAATTAATAATATACTAGTATAAGCCTCATGTGTTGTAGAGGGTGTAAAACCGTGACAAGGAGCACCTAGGCACACCACAACCATGACCGGTAACATTGAAAAACTCATATTAAAAAGAAATAAAAAATGAAATAAAATAAAACCGAATGAAAAACATATGTAAAACGTTAAACTGAAATGTAAATAAAACAATAAGTCGATTTAAGACCATCACGATGTGGTGTTAAACGGGAGAAACATGAGCATAAAAATGTTGAACCACATAGACAAGTTGCGTGTGTTAAGTCACAAAATTTAGACCGAACATAAAACAAAAATTTTGTAAATTTGAAAGTATAGGACCAAAATTGAAAGTAAAAATGTTGGTGCTAACTATAAAAAATGTATTTTAAAGATTAAAAAAAATATAAAAGTAGATACAACCTACTAAAACACTTGATACAAACTATTATGCAGACCAAAGTTGATAAAATAATATATATATATATATATATATATATATATATATATATATATATATATATTATATATGATATATATATTATATATAAAAGATTAAGTTATTTTCAAAACTTAATTTTATTTAAAAACTCACTGAACTAATCTAGCCAATTCATTATGTTTAATCTTAAGATTTAAAATAAATTAAAAAGGTATAAGTGGAAACAATCAAGTATTTCTCTTTCAAATCAAATAACTCATTAATAGTATCTTATCATCATTCTTTTTTTCTCTTTCGTTTCTTCTCTCATATTTACATTGGACTATTGTTTAAAAGTATTGTTTAGATTTCATATTATTTTGTCATTTATTTTTTTAATGTTATTTACACATTTGTGTAGATTTCATATAAGACGTTATGTTTTTTCATACTATATAGACATGTGTGTGTAAATCCTCAAATGAATTGTTGCTTACATATATGTAAAACTTACATGTGTAAATAGACTATTATATATACATATATTTGCAAAATTACATGTTTTTAGTTGTTCATTGTTAAGTTGTGGGCTCGACCCATCTCGGTTGGGCCGGTATTAACTGAAGACAAAATAGGAGATTAAGGGACGGCCGCCCTAAAGCCCAGTTTGCTATTTTAGGCAAAGAGTGTTAACCTAATTGTTAGTTAGTATAATATATCTCTTGTACTTGTAAACATTAACACCTCAATAATAAGAAAACCCTAGTTGCCCCAACTGGACGTAGGTTACACACCGTAATCGAACCACTATAAATCTCGTGTCTTGCTCTATCGTTTATGATTTTTATTGTTCACGTGGCTTGTGTTCGTGTGTGTTTTGAGCTATTTGATCCTAACAACTGGTATCAGAGCTTGATACCAGTTATAATTTCCCCCTGTTTTTTTCGAAGAATACTGGGCGATTAGGGTTCCGCCGCCACAGATTCGCCGCCGCCGCAGCCACTGCCAACCAGATTAGGGTTAAGCTGTCGTCGCCGCTACAGCCACCGCCGTCGCCATTGCTGCAGCTGCCGCCACCGCCGCAGCCTCTGCCGTCACCGCCTCCGTATTAGTTTCCGGCGCCGTCTCTGTCGGAAATCTGCTCTGTGCGCGGAAAAACAGCCACTGCGTTGTCAGGTTTTGTGTTGTTGGTTTTTGACTCGGTTGTTGAGCATTAGTTTGGAAATGATGGCTGAATGACGGGAGAACAACAGATCGATAATTTTGATGGACATGATTTTGGGTTTTGGAAGATGCAAATTGAGGATCTGTTGTGTCAAAAGATTTAAGGGAAGCCTGGATAAGGATAAACCGGAGATATGACAGCTAAAGGACTGGAGGACTTGACGGGAAAGCAATGGTGTTATCAGCTATTCATGGCAAAGAAGGTTGCATTCAATTTGAAGGAAACTACTACTCATGGTTTTGATGAAAGCCTTATAAATATGTACGAGAAGCAGTCTGGATTAATAAGGTCTTCTAATCAGACAGTAGTGTAAACAACAGATTAAGAAGGTGGTCAGTTTACTCATACAATGATTCAATACCAGTATTCTCGCTGTTAGATGTTGAGATCAAGTTTGATGATGAAAAGTTTAGCTTTGTTATTGTTATCTTCCGTTGCCTGAAAGTTGGTCAAGGACAGAATGCAGTAGTATCATGTGGTACTAAGAAGCTTACCTTTGAAGGGTCCGTGATTTGATTTTGGGGAGAATTTAGAAGGATAAATTCTGGGATCATCTAGTTCTCGTTAGTACTGAAGGAAGAGGTAGGGAACAAGAAAGGGTAGTAGCAAGGGTCGTTCAACGTCTAAAAGAAGAAGTCAGTCAAGCCCAGGAAAAAACCATCCAGTGTGGAACTGCAAAGAACATAGGCCTTTAGAGCCAATGCCCTAAACCATCTGCTCCTAAAGATAAAAAGGGAAGTCAATCTGGCCGAAGATAATTGCAGGATCGTTCAAGGGCTTGAACACAATTACAACACAACAACACAATGAGAAGATTAACTAAACTTTTAATCAAACAGTGAACTAGGTAACCAAAGGTGATACAAAGAACACAAGTAAAGCAAGAGACAGAACAAGAGAGTATAGTTTTCAAGGGAGCAGTATATTGCTTTCTCAAGTTCTTTTACAAGTGTTACAAAGCATAAAGAAAGATACAAGAACTTGGAATACTTATACTACAACCTACAGCCGGCTATACTTTGAAAGCCAGCTGGATACAATTGACTAGACACTAACAAAAATCAATTGTAGGATCAAAAGGCATATCTGCCTTTTGACCTTGTGACTATGACATGCCATAGCTCACATCCTTATACATTAAAAAGGATAAAGTACATAAAGTGGAAAGTTTCAGACTCAAGACCTCAATGTACAGTTACCAAAAGCATGGACCTTTTCACCAACTCTTGTAAGTTGGTGACTTATCAGAGACGCAGCGGAAAAGGTGCTTTATGGAACAGTACATCAGATAAAGCATGTGTACTAAAAGTCTTCGGAAGAAATCTGTCT
The DNA here is from genome assembly GCA_025506515.1 of Flaveria trinervia. NCBI lineage: Eukaryota > Viridiplantae > Streptophyta > Magnoliopsida > Asterales > Asteraceae > Flaveria > Flaveria trinervia. Next base: position 17,262,681 of record CM046456.1, on the reverse strand, counting down.
TCATAGGGTGAAGCTTCGGAAGACTTTGTCTCTTGAAGCTTCGGAAGACTTCATGTTTGGCTTCGGAAGATATTGGTCTTGGCTTCGGAAGATATTACACTTAGAGTATTTTCTAATGCTTTGTGTAATTCTTCCGAAGCATTCTTCACTTCAGTACTTAGTGCATGTTGCTGAAACACTTAGGCAGTTTTGGGTTGCATCAGACTTCAGGAATCCTTACAAACTCCCCCTAGGCTGATGCTACCAAAACACTTAGAAGATCTTTAAATGTTTGTAGTCTTCAGAACAATCAAGACCATTCTTTCTTCATTTGATGGTCAGGATCATCAAGACTCTCATAGTATCTTCTCATTTCAAAGAGATCATGCAGAGGTAAGTTGATTATGTCTTGCCATGAGTAGACATTTCAACACCTTGATCTCTGATAACATTCCATCTTTCTGGATTGGTAGAGTAAGTCCAGGATAAGATGGGTGTCTCAGTTGCTAGAGGAGCCACTTGCATAGGAGTTGATTGGGCTGCCTCATCATGCACTTCCTCAGGTTGATCTGATTCAGCCTGGGGTGTAGAGGTAGATGACTTTGGCTTCTTCTTTTTAGTCTTTGGTTTAGAAGCCATTTTCTTCTTCCTCTTTAATGTCTTTAACTGAGAAGACTGGTCTGCAGCACCATGTTGATCATCAGTGTCTTTCTCAGTTGGGTGTTCCTCCCTCACAGGTTCAGAAGGAGAGGGAGTTTGACCCTGTCTTGGATCAGAAGATGAAGTTTGCTGAGGCTCAGCTGGAGGTTCTGGTTCAGGTGTCTCTGGTTGTTCAAACTTGACCTCCACTTCAGGTGGGACTTGACTTGGAAGAGAGTGCAAGTCAATGATTCACCACTTTTAATCTTCTGCTTGATCACCCTTATATGCTCATCCATTGTAGATAGACACATGGACCAAGTCTCCTTCCGGAGAATCCATATGACTTCAAGAAGCTCATCATTCTTTGTCTGTCAGCAGACTTCTTTGCATTCTTTTGAATGATGGCTCTTGACTTTGCAGCTTCTTCCCTTAGCTTCCTTTTGGTTGTTTTCTTTCTTTGACTAGCTCAAGCTCAAGTTGCTTTAAGTACTCGAACTCAATGAAGTCATAGGACAGGGGAAGAAGTGTATTTGCCTGATAGAAGCCTGTGGCACTCAGGTAGTTTATCATTTTGATTCTATCCTCTTCTTTATCTACCTGAGGTTCTTGTGGAGCCACATCTTCCTGTGCAGGACTTTCTTGAACTGGAGAGAGAGTGGGAGTATGCTTGTGAAGTCTTTTCTGTCTCCTCTCCTCTTTGAATTGGAGAAGTAACCTTGCATCCTCTTTCTCCTTTATCTCTCTTGACACTTCCATGTCAGCCAGTTCATTCAACTCTTCTAAGGGGAGGGAGATGATTTCATCAACATCATAGTTCCTGGTCTGTAAAAGTTAATCCTGACTGCCCTTTGTTCATCATTTTGAGTATTTGGTCTGGGGGCAGCCCTGATTGCAGCTTGCATGAATTTGATGACCCAGAAGAACTTTTCCCCTTAGCCTCCTTTTTCTCTCTCTCTTCCTCCTCAATTTCCTCAGGAGTCATTATCCTTTTCCCTTTGTCACCAACAGACCTTTGTGACTCAGGGTGGATTGAGGCTTGGCCTTCATTGCTTGGTGTAGCTTCCATGCTCTGGCCAGAGAGAGGCTGAGAAACACCTTCACCAGCAGGTGTCTCAGATGGAGTTTGGACCTCTGCAGCAGTTGTTGATGGTGAGACAAGGGTCTCAGGTTCTGCCACTGGGCCTTCAGCCAAGGTTTCCCCTATGAAACTAATCTTAGGGTCCACCTCAACATCCAGTTGACCGATGACATTGCCTGATTGCCTAAGTCTCCTTCTTAGAGAGAACTCTGCAAGGATCCTGTCTTGGATTCTTTGAGCCAGCCTGTCAGCTTGTCTAGATTTGCTTGGATTGACAAGTGGCATGTTGACTAAATCCAGTCCTTCATAGAAGCTCAGGCTTTGGAACTGAAAGACTTCTTGTTGGCCTTGAACTCTGTGAAGTATGAGGGCTCTTCTGTCATCATCATACCTCCATCTGATGATGTAGTTGCCAGTTCCATGTGGTGGAGATGAGACAGCCCTTGGTATACCTTCCTCAAAGAGACTCCTGATAGAGTCTATAGAGTCCACATTAATGTGACTTGAGGAAGTTGCTGAGAATGCACAACAGCAAGTGAGGATGGTGAGTCCTCTATGTCCATTCTCTTTGAAGAACTCCCAGGTTCTGTGGTTGTGATAACTTTCTCCCCCTTTTTGGTAGCATCACCCACTTGCATAGGTGAGCTGGAGGATAAATCAGTCACTTCCACAGGTTCTTGTGTTCCTGGTTGAGCTCTCCTTAAAGGTCTCTCAGCTAGTTTTTCCTGCAGATATGAAATCTGGAGTTGCTGATCATTGACCCTGTTTTGCAGGGTAGTCACCTGAGATTCCAAGTGACTAACCTTAGAGACTAGATAGGTGCATGTTTGTGACAATTTTTGTACCTTTAGTCTCAAATTCCCCTCATCTTCATCAGAAGAATCACTGGGGGATGAGAGGATTGGACCAAAGTCCTCTCTCTCACCACCAGCTTGAGTTTCTTGGCTGCTGGTTTTCCTCTGCTCACTGGCAACCTCAATTAAGATGCCAATGGGCTGAGTTGCCATGGTTGAGGTCTTAATGATGTAATCACTTTCAAAAGTGAGAGCCTCTTCCATATGGACATCCTGAACAGGTTCAGATGTGTCCACCTCAGTAATAGGTGACTGATGAGGGATAGACTGAGGAGAGTCAGAGGTACTCATCTCTCTTTGAGTAGGGGAGGAGAAGAGAGACTCATGGTACTCACTGAATCCTAAGTCTTCATCAGTGTAAAAGGATAGGTTGGGAATTGGTTGGTTTAGATCCAAAGGCTGGGGATGGTAGCTGTCCCCTGAAGGTTGTTCACTTGAGTGTTGAGACTCAGAGTGAAGCTTACGGTTGTTGGGCTAATGAGCTCATCAGGTTGAGCTTGAGGAACCTCAGCCCTGATAGGTAAAGTAATGGGAGTGGTTTGCTCCTCAGGAGAAGTGGGAGCTCTGGAGTCCACTTCTTCCTGTAAGGTTGAGTATTTGGGGGCCTGCACAGACTCAATAGCCTGAGCAGGGGTTCGTTGGGATTTTCTTTTGTAGGTGATGAATATTGAGGTTGTGAAGAGGGTAGGAGAGCAGTAGGTGTGGGTTCAACACTAGCTTGGACTGCTATGTTGTCACCTTGAGCAATGAGCTCTAACATTTTTGGGACTAGGGCTGTTTCTACCCCTGAGAAGCCTACAGTTGGCTTCTTCATAATTTTAAAGATGCCGGGCTTCATCTGTCCCAGTTTAAGAATATTGCCTGTTTCCCTCAACTGTGAGCCCAGTTCACAGTTGAGAATGTGTTGAACATATCTAGGAAACATGTAATACTCTAAGGAGTCTAAGTTTGCAAGTAAATTAGTATAAACAAATTGTGAATACCTGAACTTGACCCCCTGAACCATCCCATGAACTATAAAGGAGAGATCCTCAGGAATCTGGTCCCATCCACCATGCTTGTTTGATAAGCTGTGGATAACCACATGGAGCAGGTATTTCCACTGGGATGAGACCTTCCCTTTCCTGAAGGTCTTTACAGAGAAATCTCCTTCATAGCCCATCTGCTCGAAGGAATGATTAACCGCTTCTTTTGGGAAGAACACTTCACCTGCTTCATCATCCAGCTGAAGATGTCGGTTGATGATGGAGGGAGTGATGAAAATTGTTCTCCCTGCACTGTGGCAGACAGTGCCTTCTCCCCATCCATAATGACCTCTTGGCAGGTCTTCCAGAATTCAAGCAAATGATCCTCATATAGAGGAGGATCAATGGTTAGGGAGGTGAAGTAGTGAGACAAAGACAAGAAACGGCAAACCTCTGAGAAATGAGGATCTTTGTCAGAGCATAACAGAGCAACCTGATTGTGTTGTCTGTGTAGCTGCATGGCAAAGTGAGGATCATTTCTGTGTGTAAGGTCAGCCATTGTGAGGTAGCTCAGAGATGAAGAGAAAAGAATGGGAAGGAAATTTCAGAGAGAAAGCTTTGGGTTTTAGGTATGGAAGAAAAGCAGATGATAGAAGAGGGGGGAAACCGTTGGGTTTATATGAGAGAGAAGGATTTCAGATAAAGTTTAATGAAAGAGGATAAACTTTGAAATCCGTATGTCGGTCCCACCTCTGAAAAAGTAGTTTACCTTTTTGCTCAAAAAGTAGTTTTCTTGGAATTCGAAAAGCTTCCGAAAGTAATTTGTCTTCGGAAGTTGTGATTGAAAAAGCTTCGAAGCTAAAGTGGCTTCGGAAGAATTTTCCTGAGAGTCTTAAAGATTTATGCTTCGGAAAGAAATAAACTTTTGGATGCTTTGTATAAGAATGAACAAAGCTTCCGAAAGTAATTTTTGCTTCGGAAGGAAAAAGTCCTTAAAAATGAATAAGTGTCTAAGTTAAGAATTTTAAGCTTCGGAAGATAAATTTTGACTTCTTCCGAAGGTAAAATTTCTTAGACAGTCATTTATTTTGAAGACATATTTTTCTTCCGAAGGTAAAACGTTATCTTCCGAAGTATCAGAAAATTTTCAAGAATCTAAGGAAAGTCTTCAAAAAGAGTTTTTCATTCAAAGAAAACATGAGCTTATGAAAGTGATGAACTAGACAACTTAGGACACACATATTTTTAAGAAGAAATAATTAGAATTAGTTTTAAGAAAAAGTCTACTCAAAGTTAATCATCCCAATAGCTGATATCAGATACTTAAATCTCTGTTCATCAAAAGCTTTTGTGAACAGATCAGCATATTGTTCATCTGTGTGAACTTTGACTAGTTTAATTAACCCTTTTCATAGTTATCTCTTATTAAATGATACCTGATGTTGATGTGTTTGGTCCTTGAGTGCTGCACAGGGTCTCAGTGATAGAGATAGCACTGTTGTTGTCTATGTGGATAGGAGTCTCTTTGAAGTTAAATCCGTAGTCTAGCATCTGATTTTGAATCCAAAGCACTTGAGCACAGCAGCTTGCAGCAGCAATGTATTCAGCCTCAGCAGTTGATGCAGACACACAGGTTTGTTTCTTGCATTGCCATGAGACAACCCTTCCACCAGGAATTGACATCCCCCAGATGTAGACTTTGCAGTCATGTTGCAGCCACCATAATCACTGTCTGTATAGGCATACAGATTGAAATTAGAATTCTTTGGATACCATAAACCAAGTGTTGAAGCACCTTTGAGGTATCTTAAAATCCTTTTCACAGTGATTAAGTGAGACATCTTAGGATTGGCTTGATATCTTGCACAAATACATGTAGCAAACATGATATCAGGCCTGCTAGCTGTAAGATACATAAGAGACCCAATCATAGCCCTGTATAAGTGCTCATCTACACACTCCCCCTCAAGATCTGGACCAAGGGAGTGGTTTCTGGCTATGGGTGTCTTAGCAGTCTTACAATCAGTCATGTTGAACCTCTTGAGTATATCTTGAACATACTTTGACTGACTTATGAAAATGCCATCTTCAACCTGCTTCACTTGAATTCCCAGAAAGAAATTAAGTTCTCCCATTGAACTCATTTCAAATCTATCTTTCATCAGCTTTTCAAAGTCTTTGCAGAGCCTTGAATTGGTTGAGCCAAAGATGATGTCATCCACATATACTTGAACTAGCAGAATGTCGTTTCCTTGTCCTTTGATGAAGAGAGTTCCATCTATAGTACCTCTCCTGTAACCATGTTTACAGAGATACTCAGACAGTGTCTCATACCACTTCCTGGGTGCCTGATGCAGCCCATAGAGAGCTTTGTCAAGCTTGCAGACATAATCAGGATGATCAGGATCTACAAAACCAGGTGGTTGTTTGACATAAACCTCCTCATCAATCACTCCATATAAGAAAGCACACTTTACATCAAGTTGGTAGACCTTGAAGTTCTTGGATGCAGCAAATGCCAGGAATATCCTAACAGCTTCTAGTCTAGCTACAGGAGCAAAGACATCAGTGTAGTCAATCCCTTCTTCTTGTGTGTATCCTTGAACAACTAGTCTTGCCTTGTTCTTGATGATGATTCCTCTATCATCCTTTTTATTCCTAAAAACCCATTTGGTTCCAATGGTAGTCTTCCCATGAGGAAGAGGACAAAGGTTCCAAACTTTCTGCCTTTTGAATTGAAGCAGCTTGTTGCATAGCTTCAACCCAACTTCCATCCTTTAGAGCCTCCTCAACTTTCTTTGGCTCTAACTGGGATAGAAAACAAGAGTGAAGACAAACATTTGCTTCATGGGTTTGCCCTCTTGTCTTTACCCCGGAGATAACATCTCCAATGATGTTTGTGGTAGGATGAGACTTGTGGATCCTTAGCTGAGGGATCACAGCAAGTTGCTGAGATAGATCCAAATTTGAGAAATTTAGATCTGGTCTTGAAGATTGATCCTCCACATTATCACACCTATCAAGATTAACTTGATCCAATGAGTGTGTGACATCATTGATGTTATCATCTATGGTATGGTTATTAGCATCAAGAATTCTTGATCACTATCACCATCACCATTGTTGTCTTCTGCAATTGAGATGTCTTTATCTGGTTGAGAAGCCTCTGACTGGAATTTGAAGGCATGCCAGATGTATCAGCTGGATTTGTCATTGTTGTGCTGATAGAAACCTCATTTGCTGAAGTAGTTTCAACTGGAGCTGAAGGTCTTCCTAGCTCAAATCTTGGATCAGGATCACCTGTATTTAAATTTTCTGCAGATCCTGAAACATGCTCACAAGATTTATTAAAACAGTTGGTAACTAAATCAAGATCAAATAGCCAATCCGGACCAGAACCAGCCACACTGGGAGTGTGCTCATTGAAAGTCACATTGGCTGACTCCTCAATGATTCTAGTTCTGAGATTGTATACTCTATAAGCTTTAGCTTGAGAAGAGTATCCAATGAAGTGTCCATCGTCTGATTTCTCAGCAAACTTGGCAACTTGATCTTTGGTATTCAAGATGGTGCAGGGACATCCAAATGACCTGAGAAAACCAATGAAAGGTTTCCTCTTGTGCCAAAGTTCATAAGGAGTCTTACCATGTGTCTTAACTACTAAAACTCTGTTTTGCACATAGCAAGCAGTATTAACTGCCTCTGCCCAGAAGGTGATAGGCAGTTTAGAGTCAGACAACATAGTTCTTGCAGCTTCAATAAGTGTCCTGTTTCTCCTCTCAGCAACTCCGTTTTGCTGAGGAGTCCTGGGAGCACTGTATTGTCTTGTAATACCCTTTTCATCACAAAATGTATCAAGGATTTGGTTCTTGAATTCAGTTCCTTGATCACATCTTATGGTTTTGACCTTGTGATCACATTGATTCTCAATCTTTAAGATGAAATTCTTTAGAATCTCAGGAGTCTCATCTTTAGTTCTAAGAAAGAAAACCCAAGTGAATCTTGTAAAATCATCTGTGATCACTAGACAGTATAAGGTCCTTCCTAAACTCATTACACTGGTGGGGCCAAAGAGATCCATATGTAATAAGTGTAGGGGAGTAGTGATGGAGTTCTTTTCCTTAGGCTTGTGAGATACCTTGTGTTGCTTCCCTTTCAGGCATGCAACACAATGATCATCACTTGTAAACTCTTTCTTTGGCATTCCAGTTACCAGATCATGTTTGATTAATTTATTCATATTCTTAAAGTTTACATGGCACATTCTTTTATGCCATAGGAAAGACTCATCACTATTTGCTTTAGATAGAAAGCATGAAACTTCTCCAGAGGGAGATGTTTCTTGCAAATCCATCTTGTACATGTTCCTTTCCTGGGGGCTCTGAGCAGGATATGCTCATGAGGAATGACCACTCCAGGCTTGAGAACAATGCACTCATGCTCAGTGAAGAGCATGTTATGACTCTGATCACAAAATTGGGATACACTCAGAAGATTGTACCCAAGCTCCTTAACAAAGTTTACCTTCTCAATGCTGAGCTTACCATTTGTGACCTTGCCCCTTCCATAAATGTAACCACCTTCATTTCCTCCAAAAGCAACTGGTCCTCCATCAATTCTCTCAAAATTATAAGTAAAGACCTATCGCCTGTCATGTGCCTGGAACAGCCACTGTCAATTATCCAGACATTCTTGTTTGTCTTGAGCTGTTCCTGCACAAAGAAAATGATTAGTTACATTTGGAAACCCAAGCCTTACTTGTCTTGGGTTCAGTAAGTGTAATAGAAGGTAATGCAACAGTAATAGATCCTATGGTTGTACAGAGGGGATCTTCAGCTGTTGTTGATGGAGAAACCTCAGTCATTGGTCTTTCTTAGACTTCCACACCACCTTTGGAGTCTTGGACTTGACCTTCAAAACCTTAGAAGCTTTTGGAGCTTCACAAGTTTTAATGACTGATACTTCGGAAGAATCTACAGTCACTGCAGCAGACTTTAGTGCTTCGGAAGAACTCCTTTCTTCCGAGACCAACTTTGCTTCGAAGGTAATTTTCCATTTACCTTCTTCTTTGATTTGGAGCTTCCGAAGGAAACAGACTTTCCTTCCGAAGCTTTAGACTTCTTGAGATTCTTTGAAGTCTTTGTATTGGTCATGTGGATAGTACTTTTAGGATTGTATGGACAATCCTTGGCAATATGAGAAGTACTTTCACACATAACACACAACATTTTCTTCTTCAAAGAAATCTCCTTTTGAGAGCAAGACTGGCTTGGTCACATCCCTTTTTCACCTTCATCTTGGTAGATGCAGATACAATCCCTTGGGCTGTGAACTGTTCTTGGAATTTGATGGTCCAGGCTGTGCAGCAGTGGTACACAGCAGCTCAGTCTTCTTCTTTGTACTGAGATGATTTGAACATGAACCAGAACTCTTGGCTAAGAAGCTTTGGTGGATGTCTTCAGTCCTTACTGCTTTGAAACCTGCAGAGATAAACACTTGTTTCTGCTTAGCATCAAAGGTAGCCTTGATTTCTTGAGCCTTCTTTGCTTTCCTTTTGCTCTTCCTGATCAAGTTCTTTCTCTTGGACTTGGTCATCACAGTTAATTTCTTCTCCTCAGAAGGATAGTGGCCCTTGGAGGAATCCTCTTCTTCACTCTTCTCAGAGGGATTCCTCACTATCACTTCTTCATCATCCTCACTTATTGGATCTATGAGAGGAAGCTCATCTTCACAAGTTCCACACCTAGGAGATCTTACAGACAAGATTGTGTGTGGAGGAGCTATCTCATTTGATCCCAGTCCCTGTCTATTTTGATAACAAACCTTATTGTGTAGGGATGAGGATATCATGTTCTTGAAGGTCTCTTCTTCAAGAACACTTTTCTCTGCCAGGGCTTTGCTGATCACAAGCTCAGCCTGGCACTTAGTCAACTTAGTGATGAGATCTTGGATCTGAGTTCTAAAATCTGTATGTTCATGTTTTAGTACTGAAATGGTTTTCTCCAAGTCTTCTATTTAACTTGTAATCATTTTCAGACTTTCTAAAATCAGATTTTAATATGTTTAATGACTCAAGATCAGATCTCATCTCTAGGTTGTAGGACCTGTATCTATTTACTTTAGCAATGCATTCAGGGGAGCAAAGATGTTCTAATACCTTGGCTTCATCATGGTCAGCCATCAATGCTTGGTTTGGAGAAGCATCCTCCACCTGAAAACTCCAGTCAAATCCTCCCTCTTCAACAGCAACCGCAGCATGTTGCTTTGTCTTCTCAGCCTGAGGGGTATTGTTAGTGTAGTTTGGTCTGAGTTGTGTTTGACCCCCATTTGCTCTAGGTGCCTTACACTCCCTAGCAAAGTGACCCATAAGGTTACAATTGTAACACTTAACTTTGCTTTTATCCAGCCCAAACTTACCACTGGTAGCATTGCTTGGAAATCTTCTTCCTGTCCTCTTGTAGAACTTCTTGGCTCTGTGAGTGAGAAGAGCCATCTGCTGAACTATCTCCATGTATTCCAGGTCATCTGGATGGATACAGTCTAGGTCTTCAAGAGTGAAGAGATAATTTCCACAGCTTTCATCTGCAGACACAAAGGCTTGAGAAGAACTTGTCTCTTGGAATGGGCTTCCTTGAGTAAAGTTCTCCCTTGGTGTCTCCGGGAAGGTGATGAAAGGACCCTTTTGTGAGTTGTCAGGGTAGCATAGGAGATGATGTTGGGGTTCTATGCTGTCCCTTTCAACCACATGAAGGGCTGAACCCATTTGATTGTTAGAGTTGCCAGATGAACCTTGTAAGTTCATCTCCATCTGGTATCCACTGAGAATCCCATATAACTCTGTCAGAGTAAGAGTTTTAAGGTTCTCAGTCCTCTTGATTACCACACAATAGTGTGTCCATTGCCTAGGAAGTGAGGACATGAACTTCCTTACAATGTCTCTGTTCTCAAGAGGAACTCCTCCATCCACAAGGGTATCCACAATCTCAACATACCTGAAGTATTGTTGGGTCATGGTTTCACCTGCTTTAAAGGTGAAATTTTCAAACTGTTGCTTCAGAAGATCTTTCTTGTTCTCCTTGGCTTCAGAGGAGCCTTCATACATCAGCTTCAGTGCATCCCACAGCTGTTTAGCTGTCTTGCACTTCTTAAAACCTCTGTACACAGAGTTTGGGATAGCAGTCTGAAGAGCAGTCATGGCCTTCCTGTCAATCTCTACTCTTTTCCTATCTTCATCTGAGTAGTTGGCCACATCTTTAGGAATCATACCAGCACCGGTAGCAGAGGGGGTGCTGGGTATGAAAGGTCCATATTCAACAGATTCCCACATTCTTGAGTCAAGAGACCTGATGAAGCCTTCCATCCTCATGCACCAGGTGTCAAAGTCATCAAGAGTGATCAATGGGGATTTGTTCATGGTTCCAGTCTCCATATCAGTCTTTGAGATGGAAGCCATTTGAAAAGTTTAGTTTTTGTGTGTGTGAGGGATCTTAAGATGGTTAGATCTTATATCACGAGCCTGAGTGCTCTGATACCAATTGCAGGATCGTTTAAGGGCTTGAACACAATTACAACACAACAACACAATGAGAAGATTAACTAAACTTTAATCAAACAGTGAACTAGGTAACCAAAGGTGATACAAAGAACACAAGTAAAGCAAGAGACAGAACAAGAGAGTATAGTTTTCAAGGGAGCAGTATATTGCTTTCTCAAGTTCTTTTACAAGTGTTACAAAGCATAAAGAAGATACAAGAACTTGGAATACTTATACTACAACCTACAGCGGCTATACTTTGAAAGCCAGCTGGATACAATTGACTAGACACTAACAAAATCAATTGTAGGATCAAAAGGCATATCTGCCTTTTGACCTTGTGACTATGACATGCCATAGCTCACATCCTTATACATTATAAAAGGATAAAGTACATAAAGTGGAAAGTTTCAGACGCAAGACCTCAATGTACAGTTACCAAAAGCATGGACCTTTTCACCAACTCTTGTAAGTTGGTGACTTATCAGAGACGCAGCGGAAAAGGTGCTTTATGGAACAGTACATCAGATAAAGCATGTGTACTAAAAGTCTTCGGAAGAAATCTGTCTTCATAGGGTAAAGCTTCGGAAGACTTTGTCTCTTGAAGCTTCGGAAGACTTCATGTTGGCTTCGGAGATATTGGTCTTGCTTCGGAAGATTTTACACTTAGAATGTTTTTCTAATGTATTGTGTAAAACTTCCGAAGCATTCTTCACTTCAGTACTTAGCATGTTGCTGAGACACTTGGATGTTTTGGGTTGCATCAGACTTAAGGAATCCTTACAATAATGTCAAATGACGTTCTTATCTGTGTGTTGAAAACTCTACAGAGTCATGGGTCATGGATTCAGGAGCATCATTCATGCTACATCTAGCACGAAGTCGATGAGGAACCTACGAATAGGTAACTTTGGTAAAGTTCATTAGCTAATGATCATGCTCTTGATATCACAGGGATGGGGGACGTTGTGTTGAAGACTCCATGGGCACCACATGGACCTTGAAAGTGTTCGGGTCATTCCAAGTCTCAGAAGAAGTTAATTTCTATTAGGCAAGTTGGATAGTGAAGGATATGATGTCATGTTTGGTGGGGGACAATGGAAGGTCGTGAAAGGAAATCTTGTCATTTCCAAAGGTACAAAGATGGGCACATTGTACATGGTTGAAGTTCCGTAGATGGAGTAAATGCAGTGACCAGTGGCCTGAGTCAATCTAACCTGTGGCACCAACGATCGGTCACATGAGCGAGAAAGGTATGAAAATGCTCGTTTCTAGTGGAAAGCTTCCAGAGTTAAAGAAGGTCGAATCTGAATTTTGTGAGCCGTGTGTATTCGGGAAAAAGAAGAAGGTGTCCTTTGTGAAGACAGGAAAGCCACCGAAAGCTCAGAAATTGGAGCTTATTCACACGGATGTTTTCGGACCTACTCCAGTTGCTTCAATAGGAGGTGCTTACTATTATGTCACCTTCATAGACGATTCGACACGTAAGGTATGGGTCTACTTTCTTAAAAATAAATCTGAAGTTTTTGATGTATTTAAGAAATGGAAAACTGTTGTTGAATTGGAAATGATTTGAAGGTGAAATGCTTGAAGTCGGACAACAGAGGAGAATACGTCAGCAAAGAGTTCCAGAACTATTGTGCAGAGAACGGTATTGAATGATTTATACAGTCCCGAGCACTCCTCAACAAAATGGGTCGCTGAACGTATGAACAGAACATTGAATGAAAGAGCCAGAAGTATGAGAATCAATTCAGGGCTTCCAAAGATGTTCTGGGCAGATGCAATTAATACTGCTGCCTATTTATAATCGGGGACCATTGTTCCGTTGGGCTTCAAGATACCAGAAGAAGAGTGGAAGGGTGAAGCAGTCAAAATTGGGCATTTGAAAGTATTTGGGTGCAGCGCTTATGATCTAGTGAAAGATGGTGACAAGCTTGATGCTAAAGCCAAGAAGTACACTTTTATTGGTTATGGGTTTGATAGTATGGGCTACAGGCTTTGGGACTCTGAAAGCAGAAAATTAGTCAGAAGTAAGCATGCTACTTTTAATGAGGCTGAGTTATACAAAGATAGAAACACAACCACTTTAGAGGTTCAGAAAGAGCAAGTTGAATTTGATGTTGATGCTCAGAAACAACCAGATCTAGTTAATGAACCAGATATGGTAATTGAAGATGATACAATTCCTGAGTTTGAAGATGGTGATATGGGTGGAGATGAAGAGGCAGTGGAAGCTTTGATAGTGGAAGTTCAGATTCCGAAGATGAACAACATCCACAGACTCCAGACCAATCTCATTGGGTCAGGAGATCACCAGAGTTTCTAAGCAGCCTACCAGGTACAGTCCTTCAGTTAATTATCTTCTCTTGACTGAGGATGGTGAACCAGAAAGTTACTCAGAAGCAGTTGAGTTGAAAGATTCGATTCAGTGGGAGCATGCAATGCAGGATGAGATGAACTCTTTGATGAAGAATAATACATGGGTCTTAACTAAGCTTCCGCCAGATAAAAGAGTTCTACAGAATAAATGGCTCTACAGAGTTAACGAAGATCACAATGGTAATAAACGATACAAAGCAAGATTGGTCGCTAAGGGGTTTCAACAGAAACACGGGGTTGACTACAGTGAGATATTTGCTCCTGTGGTTAAAATGACTACAATCAGATTGGTGCTTAGTATTGTTGCAGCAGAGAAGTTACATTTGGAGCAGTTAGATGTGAAGACTGTGTTTCTGCATGGTGATCTAGATGAGACTATTTATATGGCACAACCAGAGGGTTTTCAGGTTAAAGGAAAAGAAAACTTGGTGTGCAAGTTACAGAAAAGTTTATATGGTTAAAACAGGCGCCCAGACAGGTATTTGAAGTTTGATGGCTTTATGGGCAGAAACGGGTATAGGAGATGTGAGATGGATCACTGTTGTTACCTTAAGAAGTTAAAAGTTCCTATATCATTCTCCTCCTTTATGTTGATGATATGCTGATAGCAGGTTCAGATATTGCAGAGATCAACAAGTTGAAGAAACAGTTGTCTACAGATTTTGAAATGAAAGATTTGGGTCCAGCTAAGAAGATACTTGGTATGAGCATTACCAGAGATCACAAGAACGGTTCTCTAACTTTATCTCAGGAGAAGTACATTCAGAAGATATTAGAGAAGTTCAGAATGAATGATGAGAAGACTACTACTCGAAGTACACCATTGGCTAGTCATATTAAGCTTTCTAAAGATCAGTCTCCAAAGACAGAGAAAGACAAGGCCGAAATGGCGAAGGTTCCTTATGCATCGGCTGTGGGCAGTCTCATGTATGCAATGGTATGCACTAGGCCCAACATAGCTCACGCAGTGGGAGTTGTCAGCAGGTATATGTCTAATACGGGGAGAGAACACTGGAAAGCAGTTAAGTGGCTGCTTAGATATTTGAGGGGTACTTCAAAGATGGCATTATGTTTCACGGGTAGAGATGCTATTCTCAAAGGTTATTCAGATGCTAATTTGGGTGGATGTAATGAGACCTACAAGAGTACTACAGGGTATGTGTTCACTATGGGTGATACTGCAATTTGTTGGATGTCTAAGCTCCAAAAGAGCGTGGCATTCTACTACAGAGGCTGAGTACATGGCAGTGCTGAGGCTAGTAAAGAGCTCGTTTGGTTGAAGAATTTTCTGGGTGAGTTAAGCAGAAAACAAACAAGGTATCCATTGTACTGTGATAATGAAAGTGCAGTTAAACTAACAAGAATCCCTCTCATCATGGGAAGACGAAGCACATTCACATCAGATATCATTCATCAGAGGGCTAATCAGCAAAGGTACTATTCATTTGAACAACATCAAGGGGAACAAGAATCCAGCAGACATGTTTACTAAGTCTGTCACACTGGATAAGCTGAAGCTTTACAGGGCTTCAGCTGGCCTTCAAGAATAGTTGAGAAGGTGGGGGTAACTAGGAGGAGCTGAAGCAGTTCGGGTTTATTTATAAGTACAAGACAATGCAGTTGAAGACTTTTACGCATCCAGGTGGAAGCAGGTTGAAGTGTTTGACGCATTCAAGTGGTGGGATAGAGAAGTTGTCTCGAAGCCCAAGTGGGAGATTGTTAAGTTGTGGGCTTCGACCCATCTCGGTTGGGCCCGGTATTAACTGAAGACAGAATTAGGAGATTAAGGGACGGCCGCCCTAAAGCCCAGTTTGCTATTTTAGGCAAAGAGGGTTAACCCTAATTGTTTAGTTAGTATAAATATATCTCTTGTACTTGTAAACATTAACACCTCAATAATAAGAAAACCCTAGTTGCCCCAAGTGGACGTAGGTTACACACCGTAACCGAACCACTATAAATCTCGTATCTTGCTCTATCATCTATGATTTTTATTGTTCACGTGGCTTGTGTTCGTGTGTTTTGAGCTATTTGATCCTAACATTTTTTACATATACACAAAATTGATGGTTTTACGTATTTGTAAAACCAATATTTATATACATATAAACCCCCTTCTCCTGCATTGAGTTGCTCCAAAGTCTTGAATTGCTTCTTAGTTACATCTTTTTGCTTGTGATTTTATGCTCTTGTAAAAGAAGTTTTGAAGCTTCTTTCCAATCTTTAGGCAAAAAAGAAAAACAAATAAAATGGATGAAGTAGCGATTACAATTTTCTAAAACCTATTTACGTATTTCAACAGGTTAAAAGTAAACAATTTACATATTTGGTGTCATGTATGTTAACCTCAAAAAACCAACATAAATTCAAGTACAGTGTATTATACTATATATAAAACAATAGCAAATAAGAAGTTACCTATTTGTAGTCATCTATAAAAACATAATAAGTTCAAAAGTTAATACAACCCAATCAAAGAATTACATATATGTCATACGTTTTAACACCAAAAAAGTGACCGATATATGAAAATATTTACTTTTGATAACTATACTTCAATAATCTTCTATGAAAGAAAAAAATCCTATATCAAATTCATTGTTCCATTTGCAATTGACATTTTCAGACAAAATTAATATAATACTTGAAATAACAACTAAATCAATAATAAGAAAAGAAAAAAACCACATGGAAACATACATCGAAAAAGGACAACGAAAACAACTAAAGAAATATTATATAAATCCAACAAGCATGAGAAAGACCCATTATCATATTGGAAAAATAAAACCTTAAAGAATTCACCTATAGTAATATAATGTATTGAATGAAATTGAAACTAACACCATGGATTGAGTGACGAGGAAGCAGTAGAGGTTTACATGGGAGAAAAGATTGCTCATGTGATTTTGAAACAAAACCCTCAAACGATCACAAACACTCGACTACATATTTCAGCCAACATTTTCAAATAGAAGAGGTCCGACTAAAAACTAACAAATACATATATAAGCAAAGAAATTAGGTCAAGTTTAAAGAGTGATGTGATTTGAATCGAGAAATTACAGAAATAATTATGTTAAAATTACTATAATGCCATAACTCTTTAATTTTATCCCATTTAGTTTTATGAATTACACAAATAGCATCATTGTTTTTAGCCATTGATCAAAAGGTTGTAATGAGTTCTTGCGGTTCTCAAAAAAAATAAAAGTTTTGAAATGATACTAACTCTCTCTATATATATATATATATATATAATATTCTTAATGAAAAATTGCAATAGCAATATTTTATGCAATGTTGATTAGCATGTGGGACAACACCTAATGCATAGTAAAGTCGATAAGCATAAGATACAACACCTTGACGCACAACGTAGTTGCAAATTATTATTATATAAATACGCAATGATGAATTCAAATATCTCATACTTATAGGTCGGGAATAGCCCAGGAAAAAACAACGCTAGGTGGGAACACCAAGCTCGATTCCAGGGTTTTTGTGCCTCGACCTAATGAATTTTCACCGTGGTCCAAACGATAACACTACCCACCTTTTGAACCTTTTATATTTGAAAAAGGGAAAAATGGGAAAATCGGGGAATAACTACGACGACACCATATAAACAAGAAAAGTGAGAAAAATAAATAAAAAAACTAATGTGTCGGGCTGATGTGTCATATGAAAAAACGAGACGGTTGCCATCCTCGGTGTGATGATTTTATCAATAAGATAGATGTGAAGTAGAGTATGTTGGGTGATAAAAATATTTATCACAACCATTGTTTCTTAGCATATTCCACATGACACCATCAGCCAACGACAATACGCCACAGTATCCCTGTGACCCATCTCCCCAATTCCTCTTAATTCATTCTCCTCTCATTCTTCATGCGTACTCTTTTATTTACTTCAAACGGCCCCCAAATTCTCCCTCGTTTCATTTAAATAATAATTATAATAACAACAAATTATTATCAGTTGGGAGAGCCACTTTCTAACCTGCAGAAATGGCTTCTTCTCACAATATCTTTTTGGGTCTTTTCATATGCATTCTTCTGGCACAGATTACAATCTGCACTTATGCTAAGGTATAGTATACTTTCTTGAAGAAAAATTGTTGTTTTTTGGTTAGTAATAAGTAATGAACTGATGATGATATTCTTGGTGTAGGTGTATGTGGTGTATATGGGTGGCAATGATGCTGATGACCCAGATGAAATTTTGATGAAAAATCATCAAATGCTTGTTGATGTTCATAGTGGAAGGTTAATATCACATCCCATTTGGTTTTCAAAATTGGGTGGTTGAAAAAATTGAATCTTTTTATCTTTCTTTTAGATTTCCTCCTTTTGAATCATTGGTTTTCGCTTTTGTGTGTGGTGAAACAGTGTTGAAGAAGCACAGGCATCTCATTTGTATAGTTATAAACATGGGTTTAGAGGGTTTGCAGCCAGATTAACAGATGATCAGGCTCTTCAGATATCCAGTAAGTTGATGAAAATCAAATTGTTTGGTATGAGTTTGCTATTTTTTTGACAGTTGATGATGAAATATTGAAATCTTGCAGAGATGCCAGAGGTGGTCTCTGTGTTTGAGAACAAGAGAAGAAGCTTGCATACAACACATTCATGGGATTTCATTGGTCTTGTTGGGGAAGAAACCATGGAGATCCCTGGTTTTTCAACCAAAGATCAAGTTAATGTCATCATTGGTTTCATTGATACAGGTTTAATCCCCATAATTCTCAAGACCATATGTAAAATGAGAACTTACATGATGACAAAGTGGGTTAAGTTTAAATCGCGCTTGCATTAGTTTTCTGCCTTTTAACTTCTTTGAAGGTCGTTTGTTTGATGCAAGCTACGATTTACCTAATGGGTTCGCCGCATTTAACAAAACCTGTAAATTGAGGGCTTTTCCTCATTTCACTCTGAACTAGAATATTGTTTTGTTTTAACTGTGGTACCTAATATTTTGAGTTGGTCTGCTTGATGATTCACCATAGCAGCCATTAATGATTGTTTTGAACCCAACTTTTAGATAATAAATTATTATTTATATAAATTATAACAAAAGCCCTCATGTGATATTCATCCAGTCTTGTTTCTCTTACTTTCTTTGGGTGCAAAGTAATGCCAATTTGTTGGATATTAGAAAACAGAACACATGCTCTCCCATTTATTACCATATTTGAAAATGCTCTCTCTCTCTCTCTCTCCTCTCACTTTCTCTCTCTAGGACCATAAAAAAACAGATCTTCATATCATATTTATTTTAGGAATAATGTTGCATAAACTTTCTAGTTTTCACTTTTTAATTATTATCACAATTACCACAGGACTGTCTTTTTTATTGTATAGAAACATTCTATGACCACAACTTTCTTGAATATTGCATTCTGTATGCTCCTATTGATCAATACAAACCAAAATTACAACTTTTAGGTACTTTATATGTCATTCTCAATGTTGGATTCACGAGAAACAGTAATGTAATGATGCCAAATTTTTGTACATTCTTGAATTCGGCATTTTCTGATGCTGTTTCTAGTCGTTATGAATCACAGTTGTAATTTCTCGTTCTTTAGATGTGTTTATGAACATTATATTCAATGTTTTTACTTGAATGTTCAATTTTACATGCTGTTTTTGTGCATTATATATACATTTGTTGATTTCTTGAAATAAAAATGTGTGTGATTAACAGGAATTTGGCCTGAATCAGCAAGTTTTAGCGATACCGACATGCCTCCTGTGCCAGCTGGTTGGAGAGGAAAATGCCAATCAGGGGAAGCTTTCAATATTACACATTGTAACAGGTCTGACCTCAATTATTATTGGTTTATTATTACCTCCATGATTGGTTTTTCAGATTTGTTTTATTTTCTTATTTTTTAGTAAAACAAACTGATGATACACTGGTCTAATGATGTTTGTTGATGATTGGTTTCAGATCTGATCTAAGTTTTATGTTTCACATAGGAAACTGATAGGTGCTAGATATTATCTGAGTGGATATGAATCTGAAAAACAAGATAAGCTTGAATACAATGATGATCCAAAAAATGAGCGATCTTATCGATCAGCAAGAGATAGTAACGGGCATGGGACCCACACAGCCTCCACGGCTGCAGGGAGGTATGTGATGGACATGAGCTACAAGGGTCTGGCCCAGGGTGGCGCGAGAGGTGGTGCACCAATGGCTAGGGTGGCGGTGTACAAGACATGTTGGGATTCGGGCTGTTATGATGCTGACATATTAGCAGCATTTGATGATGCTGTCAGAGATGGGGTTCACATTGTGTCGTTATCTCTCGGCCCAGATGCCCCTCAAGGAGATTACTTTAGTGATGCTATCTCAATTGGCTCGTTTCATGCAGTTAGTCGTGGAATAACAGTTGTTGCTTCAGTTGGTAACCTAGGGACACCAGGGTCTGCTACCAATCTCGCTCCATGGATCATCACGGTTGCAGCTACCTCCATCGACAGAGAGTTTACAGCTAAGTTTCAAATGGGAAATGGCGTCAACTTGAAGGTATCTCTTTATCTTTCTCTTTGTTTATAATTTATACACATCAACAGTATGCTCAAAGCCATAAAACATGATGGTTAACCGTTCATTTTGATGCTATCAGGGTGAAAGTCTAAGTGTGCTTCAAATGAAAGCTCCTGCAAGAATCATTTCAGCTTCAATAGCAAATGCGGGTTACTTCACTCCCTATCAATCCAGGTGAAGCAACAGGTACTTCTGTCGATTGTTACAAAGTCGACGACTTTAAAGAGTATAGTGAAGTGTTGAAATCTTTATGCTCCTGGTGCAGTTACTGCTTAGAAAGCTCGTTAAACTACACCAAGACAAGAGGGAAGGTGTTGTTATGCAGACACGCAGAGCGTTCATCTGAGTCAAAGGTGACTAAAAGTCAAATAGTCAAAGCAGCCGGTGCAGCAGGGATGATTCTTGTAGATGAAGATGTCGATGTTGCAATCCCGTTTGTAATTCCCGCTGCTATCGTCGGGAGGAAAGTAGGAAAAAGGATTTTATCGTACATTAACAATACGCGGTTGGTACCTTTGACTTCAACTGACTTTCTGCAAATACCAGTTACTTATTACTATGATTCAAAAAGCCTTAAATATGTTTTGTCATGATCAGGAAACCAACAGCTCAGATTTACTCAGCGGAGGCTGTTATAGGATCACAACGCGCCCCACGTGTCGCTTCATTCTCATCTAAAGGCCCCAACGGATTAAACCCTGAAATCCTAAAGGTGTAGTATGTACAGTCTTAACTTTTACATAAAACTTCACAAAACTGATCTTCGTGGTGTTTGATGAGCCAATGGCTGTTTTGACTGTTACAAAGAAACTGATCTAAGTGGTTCAAATGCAGCCCGATGTTGCGGCTCCTGGATTAAACATCTTAGCAGCGTGGTCCCCTGCGATCGGGCAAAAAATGAAGTACAACATTATGTCAGGAACCTCGATGGCGTGCCCTCATGTAAGCGGAATTGTAGCTTTAATAAAAGCTGTTCACCCCTCATGGTCTCCTGCTGCAGTTAAGTCTGCTATCATGACTACAGGTAAAGATTTACTCGAGTTTTTCGTATGTTACCATCATTTGCAAACTGTTGTGTTTGAATAAGTTTGACACATGTAACGGTTTATGCAGCTTCAATTTTTGACAAGAGGGGAAAACCAATGCGGGTTGACCCAGAAGGACGACGAGGAAACCCCTTTGACTATGGCTCCGGGTTTGTTGACCCGACAGCAGCCCTTGACCCTGGTCTAGTCTATGACACGACACCCACGGACTACAAAGCCTTTCTTTGCTCAATGGGCTATGACGACAAGTCACTTCACCTCATCACCCGAGACAACAGCACATGTGAAAGCCTAACATTCTCAATGCCCTCCACCCTTAACTACCCTTCCATCGTCGTACCTGATCTGAAGTCAAACTTTTCAGTCACTAGAACTTTGACTTATGTCGGGAAGCCACAAAAACGAACCGTTTATAGACCCGTGGTGTCTCCACCACACGGAGTTCAAGTCGATATAGTCCCACAACGACTAGTGTTTGACACATATGGCCAGAAAATGGACTTTACCACTACTTTCAAATCATCTGCACCATCTAAAGGTTATGTTTTTGGGTACCTGCAGTGGAAGAATGGGAAGTCGCGTGTGACCATGCCTCTGGTGGTCCGGACCGCGCCTTCTGATGTGGGCTCGGGTACATAAACCTATACACTACTATACTAAAACAGCCTTAGATGATGATATTGGTCAGATTTGTTACTTGATCCGTCTTGTGCAGTTTTCTTGATCGTATTAGAGGATTTGATATGAGATTTGTACAACTGTTTAGTATTTTCGTTACCGAATCGATTGAATGTTTAGTAGAATGTCCTTAATAATATTGTGATTAGAGAGTACCAAAAGTGTGATCATACTGTAAAAACTTAAAAGCGTTTTATTTTTCGTTATGTAGTATGTAACACCGTGATTTTGTTAAAAATTTCGGAAAAAACGCCCTTTCAAGTAACAATATGCAGTGTACGTAGTTTCTGATTTCATTGTTAAACTATTTGTAGTATGTTATAATATCACTAATTATAAATTAGTACAAGTTTATAAGTATAGCTTCATAAATTTTATATTTATTTTTTAAAGTATATACTTTTTAACTTTGTAAACTACATTTGTTGTTTATACTTGTCTATCTCAATATATTGGCGATGAAGTTTGAAGGCTGTTAGATAAATATGTTTTATCACAAGAGTTTTAAGTTTGAATTTTGTTTTATATCTCGTTTTAAGTCGAGTCTTCATGAAAAAACTACGTCACACCATATTCTATTATTTATGATTGCCAACATCCTTGCTAAAATAATCATGGGATCAAAACATAATGATTATTGTTATTTGCCTAAAATTAATGCTGGATTACCCATCATTATAAATTTTTAAGACATTTTCCAAAAACTTATGATTACCCCATTTAGAGGCGCAATAATCATTTGATAAACCCATCATTGCCCATATTTCGCTAGAAACAACAAGAATTAAATATGCACCCATCTATGGCCCATGATCATGCCTTCAAATCTTCAATCATTCATCATGGCCCGTAATCATGTTTCCATCATGGCCCATTGTTGTATATAGAGAGAGCTTTAGCTAGGCCGCTAGGGGTGACAATTCGCGACCTGAATCTAAACCCGACACAAAAAAATAGATTTTAGGTTCGGTAACCCTGCCAATTTGAAAAACAATTCGGGTTGACTCATGTCAGTTCAAGGTAACCCTTTTGTAAATGGGTTGACCCTCTAACCGGTTTTAATAATTTATACTTTGAATAAATATCAAAAGTCTTTTAAATTGTGAGTTTAGTATATTATTTTTAGGTCTTTTGTTTCAGGTTAGAAATTCAATTTTACAACTTATGTTTTGAACTTCACTTTAAAACTGTTGAAAAAAGACAAATGTATATTACCCTAAACATATATTTAAAAACCATAACATTTGAAGTCTCGTTATATATTCAATTTAAAGTGGAACTTCAATTTTAAATCACCATTGATTAGATAAATCTTTGGTATGCTAGTATTCATTATTTTCACCATTTTAAAAAATTTGTAAAACATAAGGTGCGTGTTATATGATCTTATATTGAATTTAGATAAGAGTTGAGTTTTTTTAATACAAATAAAAACACTGATCACATTGAGGTTTGATATTCTAACTCGTCAACCCGACATGACTTACATCGTTAAGTTTAGCACAACCTTTATATGAACATCCCGTTATGATTAGCTAGAGAGAGAGCTAGGACATTTCAGTCCATAGTTGCTTTTCGACAATGTAAATAGGCATCGAGTCATTGCCGATATTCAGCTAGGGTGCCTAGAGCCAATCTTGAAGTACCTGCTGTGATGAGTTCACTGAATAAGATCATGCTCAACAATTTAGGATTATAACCATCGTTCTAAATTTTATTTTTAGTCTAGAATAATTATAAAATAAACTAGTGATTGCCTCTTTCCAACAATAGCATTTTTCAAGAACATATACAGGTCTGTCTCTCAGAGTCTCACACACTCCCTGCTTACACAATAGTATACTTCAACATCATGGAAGACATATGCTATTAAGAGTATGTTAAAAAGGATTTTTGATAATAGAAACTTATTAATTTATAATTTTTCAAAAGTAGTTTTTTTTAATATTTTAATTAGCTTATAAATTAAAACATTGTAAAATAATCAAAAAAGACATAATATAAATATTAAGATAGTTAATAGGAGGTCGTATAAAGATATAATAAAAAATTAAACTAAAAGTAGTTTTCAAAAGTAAATAAGTAACCAGTCTTATTTTTCAAAATCTACTTTTTACCTTATATGAAAAGTAGTTTAAAAAGTAATTTTAAGTTTTACAAATATTTTTTTGACTTATTAACTTCTAAAAAGTTAATAAATCAAAATAACTTTTCAAAAGTCATTACCAAACATGTACTAAATAGAATATAGAAGAAAAAAAGTAGATAGAAAGATTGGGTTTGATCTTAAAAGGTTAGAAGACTAGCACTTTTTGGTGTATGTTACAAGATTTAATGTGGTTTACGGTTTAAAGGGAGGTTTTTGGGCGTCTTATCATCTGATTCATCCATCCATTTTAGTCAGGTTGTAGCTTTAATGGTTGTTTTATCATTTTATTATAAATATCTACGTATGTTTGTTAGTTTCTTTAACTTCATGTAGTGGTGGCGTCAGAAATAGTTTTTAATGTTGTCACTAATATCCAGTGTTCAAATGTGTATCCAACAATAGAATTTTCAATCTGGGTCGGGTCGAGTCACATGTTGTATGAAGGTGTTTTTAGTTATGTTCAAATGATTTTGAAGGTGACTTCACCAATTATTTTTGTTTTTTGTTTCAAATTCATATCTTATAACTCTAGATTAGATTAGTGAAAATATAAAAATCTGTTATATTTCAACAATTTATATTTTGAGATAGTAACTTCAGTAGAGATTACGCCTTTATGCTTACATTACCGCCTATGTGAAATCATATTGGTTCCTGATATGAATCCACTTCAAGTTTATAACCGTAAAAACAAGCAAGTTAGGATCCAAAAGGAATCAGGTGGGTCGATAAAGCAGTTTCAAGTAGTCTTTGGTTATCGCCTAAACTCACTACTAATCGAGATTTCTCAAGAGATGGGAGTAATGGGAGGTTGGCGGGAGTTATTTTCCTTTGATTTGAGTATTTCTAAATCTGTATTTTGTTTTTATGTTTTTCTACCCAGAAACTTAAACTAGTTGCTTTTTTTAATCAAATATTACCCCTCTCAAGACGTGTCTGTTTGCTTAATCCTACTAAAATCGTTTTAGAACTTACCATTTTTGGTTTCATTGTCGGGAATTCAAAGATGTCATCGAACCCCCAAAGTAACAGTAAATGTAATAGAGGTCTAGTTGATTCATTTGCTAGCAGCCCCATTGGATTCAACTGAGTAGCTCAAGGAGGATGTCGTAGCCTTGAACTCACATCATGAGAAGTCTTGTAGCAATTTAGATTGATGGACGAGGATCATCAAGACGTCATCATTATCATCGCTCGTTTATCAAGATTATTTTACCCGTCTTTAGTGATGGAGACCCTAATGGGTGGATCCTCAAGACTGAAAAGTTTTTCAAGT
Source organism: Flaveria trinervia (assembly GCA_025506515.1). Lineage (NCBI taxonomy): Eukaryota > Viridiplantae > Streptophyta > Magnoliopsida > Asterales > Asteraceae > Flaveria > Flaveria trinervia. The sequence continues at coordinate 17,237,537 of CM046456.1, read as the reverse complement.
ACTATAATGTTCCCAATGAGGAAAGGTCGATGTGGCTGCTATGCACTTTAAAGGAGATGCCCTCGATTTATACTCTTGCTTGTTGGTTGACTAAACCGCGAAGTATGGGAGGAACTTGTTCATGCTTATTAGAAGAATTTGGGTCAACTTAGCTTACACTTTTTGTACAACTGACATAAACTGTAAGTGAACTTAAAGCATTCACAATCCATTATAAATCTGTGAGTGCGTTCTCTATATTATAGAGAATGGTTATTAGTGGTTGTGAATAGACGATAGATAACATGTTACTGTTCACCTCTATATTTGGTAAAACAGTATTCATTTCTATTAATTTTGTTGATAGTGGTTGTAAATAGAAAAGAGAGAAAATGTAATGATAAAAGTATAAAAATTATTATTTTATTGAAAATGAGAGACAAAAGGTAGTGACTTTTGGTGTAATTATAGAGACAAAGATGGAAAGTGGGTTATGAATGCTCTTAAAAAGACTGTTGGGACAGATAAGGCTGTTGCAACCAAAAAAACACTTAAAAGAATTTTTGGTGCAACTAAATAAAGTCTTCCGAAGATAAACTGCACTTCCAAAGCTATGTTGAAGAACTTCCGAAGCATAAGCAATAAGAACTTCCGAAGAGGAACTAAGTCTTCCGAGACTAAGTAATTCCTCTTCTGAAGTTAAACACGTAGAAGATTCGGGACAAAGACTTCCGAAGAATAAAGGTTAAAAGACTAGCAAAAGATTTCGGAAGAAGTTGATTCTTTCGAAGTATAAATGGCTTCAGAAGAAATTATTCTTTCAAAGTCAGTTAACTTTCGAAAGAACTAACTATAAACCAGTAGACATAGTATAGTCTGTCTTATAACCGTTGCCACCTCTGATATAATGCATGGTGCTTTCCCACACCCATATAGTTGACCATACTTTATTCCATTGTTCACCCTTTATCAGTTAGTACAATTACCGCATTTAGTTGGTGACAAAAGGTAAATTATGAACTTGTCATGACTACCTAGTTTAGAATAGTATTTTATCTTAAATACCTTACTTTTAACAATGTAATATTTGTCTAGTAGTAAGTTTTAGCTAGTAATCTAAGTATAACCGGCTATAGCTAGTATTATATATAATTTCTCATTGTAACTCATTTAACATGCTTGTAAGAGTCTTGTAAAACTATGAGTTGATAAGTAATATATACAAGTACCTTGAAAACCATTTCTTGTGTTTATTAACTTAGTATATTATTATCAATTAATCAAGAATTTTGTTTCATCATTCGAGTGTGTTTCAGTGAGTTTAAGATTTAAACCTTGTGTTGAGTGACCAAAACCGATCCTGAAAAGATGAATAGATGTAACATGAGATCGAATTAATTTGTTCCTTAGTTTTAATGCTTATTTATGATCATTGAATGTTATGATGAATTAAGAATTGAATTACAAACTAGGGTTAGAACCTCAACACTGTTACGCGTCATAGAGATGCGGTAAACCAAACCTTAGAGAACTATTAACATAACGTTTCCATCATCGCAATCGTAACATAACAGTTTAACCAAACAACACTACATCGCGTATCGTATCTGCTATAGCACAACTCAAAACCATGTACAGTTGTGGTTGTACACCGAAAACAATTGCTAACCCGAGGCACCGACTCTAGTTATGGTGTATCATCACATGCACGAAACAACTAGAACGAAGGGTCCTAAACGGACATATATCCATCATCATTGACACTAGCAAACAATAGTCTCACCCAACAAAAACAAATCATCAACAAACTAACAAAGTCTCATCGAAGTATTACATGTAAACTAATAGTCTTAGAAGAGGTAATGTCCAGCGTCAAAAGGGTCTCAGATGAACATATGTCCATCATCATCGGCATCATCTACTAACAATAACAAAGTCTCAGTAGATGAAATCATTATAGCAACAATTCATCCCCTTTAGCAATTAACACATTATAATATAATGTGTGTACACCAATGTCTTAGAAGAGTTAAAGCTCAACATTATCGACGATATGAGTAACAAAGTCTCATATCATGAAGTGAAGACCAAAACATTATCAATAGCCATTATCCAAACCCCAAGTCAAACCAGATCTAAAAACCCTAATATCACACTAAGATAGAACTATATGGACATGAGACCCGGGTAACCTAAAACAAAGAGGCCGACATGCAACCACCGAGGCCATCACCAACGAGAATGGAAATGAGGAGACTGTGATCTCAAGCACAAATCGAACCTCCAAACGATCGGTGGAAGCGCTAATCAAGGGTTGAAACGGGGCTGACGGCGGCCCTAGGATGCACATTGGCCGCTACTACCCATTAGTAGAAGAGGGTTATGAGGCGTTAGAGAGCGAATATAGGAGGCGGTATGGCCATCGTTACACATCAAGAAAGGGGTCTCAATTGCAAAGGAAGAAATGAGATGGAATGGTGGACACACCTTTTATACTCTGAACGCACATCATGCACCTGTACACAACGTTTCACGACCTGTGCGCACATAAACAACTTATACACAATACCTAACAATCGGTGCAACAACTATTCATCAAGTTGCTTTATTAATAAATAGGTAAATTTATTCTCCCACAACACTCGTTTCTTCAAACTATTAAATGTGTTTGAATGCCGATACCACATCATAACGGACGACAATAACCTGCCGCAACACTCAGGCCCTCACACTAGTTTGTCTATGTGGATGATTCGATAGATGTGGTAAATAACTTGAAAGAAATTGCTGAGCTAAAATGTTAAATGTCTAATACTTAACGAGATGAACGTTTTGGGCAAGTTGACCTATTATTTTAAAATTATTACAAAATCTACAAATTAAAGAAAAGGATTAATCTCACTATTCAAAAATTCAAAAATTGTACAACTTTGACAGCCTAATGTACAACAAGTAACAGCACCAAACTCTCTAGTCTCTAGAAACCCACAAATTATTATACCAATAACAACAATATTACCTCAACTACTCCAAAACGATCAAGAGCCTCCACAACCCCTTCAAAGCTCCCAAACTCCCTACTCACCACATCAACCTTCAACCCCATCCTCTCAGCTCCGGCCGCCGTCACCGGCCCATGCGCCGCCACAACCACCGCCGGAGATCTCTCCACCACCGCCCCCCACCCCAACCCCACCGCCCTCACCCCTTCAACACCCCCTCCACCTCCGCCGTACTCGTAAACACCACCGCATCCACCCCACCCACCACCACCACCGTCCCCCGCCACAACGCCGCCGCACACTCCGCCCCCAGCCACCGCGTCTCGTACGCCCCACCCTCACCCCACCCACCCTTTCGACCCCAACCCCTGTATAAAATCGCCCACCACCGGCGGCTCCTCCAGCCCCACCACCACCGGCACCGGACACAACACGCGCCGCCCGGATCCCCACCCAATCGCCGCCACAACCCCCGCCGGAGACGCGATTTCAGGGACCATGATCTTGATTCTTTCACTGTTGGTGCAGATTCTATCAACGAACGATTTGGTGATGAGTTCGGAGTCTTTACCAGAGCCCAGATTTGGAAATGGTCGCCAGAGGGGGGGAGGGGTGGCGATTTGAGGGCGGAGAGGGCGTCGGAGAAGGCGGTGATGCCGGTGCGGGAGGTGAAGGCGACGGCGGAGAAGTGGTGGAGTTGGGGGTTTGGGGGTGAGATGAGGTGGAGGAGAGATGACTTGGTGTGGGTGGTGGGTGCGACGGAGATGGTGGGGCACCAGAGGGGTCTCCACCCTTTGCGGCGGATGACGGTGGAGAGACGGGCGGCGTAGTTTTCCGGCGTCGTGAAGGCGATTAACCGCTGGGTGGTGGTGGTGGTGGTGGTGGTTGGAGTGGTCATTTTTGCGGTGGTAGTGAGTGGTGTTCGTTGAATTGTTACTTATCTTTTTGTCTATGTAAAAAGAGATGCCAACATTTCACTTAAGCTGAACGAAAGAAAAGAAAAATAAAATGAAAAAAGTTAGCGAGAAAAAAAATGAATATAAATGAAATTAAAGAGTGAAAAGATTTTTGAAAGAAAAAAAATATTTGTTAAATTATCGTGTTTTAGAGTTAGAAAGAAATTAAAATTTTTTTTAAAGGCTTAAACTATAAATTACATTTTTGTCCGGTTGGACTATTGTGGAGCTAAAGAGAATGTGATCCAAAGACATTATTAGTATTGTTGTTCTTATCCTCTTAATATGTTTGATTCATTAATTCTAGTATTTAAATTTAATCTTTGAGTTATTGGATTTTAATAATTTCAATTTTTTTTATTAGTCAAGATTAATTTTAATTCAGGATATATTTATATACACTCCTAACTTTAAAATTATTTTCCTTTAATGATCTCTTATTAATTGAGAGTTAACTCTCGTTAGTTTTTTTAGATAAAATAAAACCAACTTTGAGCTATTTTTCAATTCCATTATGTCTAGTCACAATTAGGTTTGTTTTCTATTATCTAACATCTATCATCATCTAAAATCTACCTTCAATGAGTTCGGTGATTCAAATCAGGAGGTAAAGATTAACAGATTTTAGGGTGCGAAAGCTTCAAATTGACGGACCTAATGATAGATTTCAATTTTTTATTTAGTGTTTTGGTCACAAAAACAGTCCACATCATCAAAAAACTAATAGGGTTAACTCTTAGTTAGTAAGGATCGTTGGAGGAAAATAAACTCAAAGTTAAGAGTACTTGTAAACATTTATTGAGCTGGGATTAATCTCGACTAATAAATGAAACTTGAGATTATTAAAATCCAATAACCCTTAGTCTTTTAATAAGAAGATTGTTTGCAAATTAAGTTGGATTTAGATTGTAAATATACTCAATGTATTGGGTTATAGTTTTGTAACCAAGTTTTTGAGCATATTATTTTGGTTTTAATAAAACTATTTGAGGAGTTATTTCATAATCTTATGTTCCAGCATTATCAATTTAATTTGAATTAGTATTAATTATTAAATTCAATTCAAGAAAAACCTAATTGATCATCTTCGTTTGATGAAATAAGAAGGTGACCGAATCGAGTCCAATAAGCTGCCACCCTCATCAGCGATCACAACCTTTCAGTCATGAACAAAGTGAAGTTGCAGCTAACATATATAGAAGTAGATCTGGTTTTTTGAATCTTAGATATGGTGGTGCCTTAATTGATTAAAGCTCAATACTTTTCTTGATCCTCATATCTAGTCTTAGATCTAGTGATGGCATTGCCGCAATAAAAAGGATGTGGATCTTGTTTTGCAGAGAGTTGGTCATTTTCAAAGATAAAATGGAAGTGGGAAGGAAGTGGTTTGGGGGTGGAGGTGGGAGAGGGTGGCTCGAGCTGGTGCGTGATGGTTCTAGGAAGAAATGAGTAAGATGAGAATTTATATAATACTAATTATCTATTTACTTATACAAAGGTTTGTGCTTTATATTTATAAATTGTGCATCACTTTGTTTTTTCTTTACTTTTTTATTTTTAACCATATGGTTTTTGTCGTTACATTTAAACCTAATATCTTTTTCATTTCCAACTTTGATCTCATATATATTTCATATTTTATAAATTTTTTTACGTCTAGGTTTAAAATTTTCGAGTTAACATACATGCACATCATATGCGGTTTAACGTTGTTATATCTATTTTTTGTTTCACAACTACGATTTGTAATACACTTTGTTCTAATTTATACACATTAACACGGCACAAAGCACATGCATGGGTTAAAACTTTTACGTTTATTTTTTGTACGATTTTATTTATTTTGTTTTACGAGTTTTTATGTGTTGGTGGTCGCTAGTAACGATGTGACATTGATGTTATTTGATATAGTTTTATACCTCCACCGTAATACGTGATGTTAAATACTAGTATGGTTATAATTCTAAATACTAGTATGGTTATAATTCTCAAGTGGGTGGATGCATGCGAGTGAGCATGTGTGTGTGAGAAAGAAAGAGTAGGGGGTATTAAATAAGTTTTAATGGTGGTAGTGTTATCGATGAAATTATAATTAATATTAAAACTATAAGACAATGTAGTAAATAATTTTTTGGATGTAAACCATATTTTCATCAATTCACATGGATTAAAAGAGTAATTTACTCAAAGATATATAATTTTTTTGAACGATGTTTAAAACTACTCCTAATATCTGAGTGAGTTTTTCTAAAAGAGGATATCACAAAAATACCATAAAGAAAGAAACCCATCACTATAAAGCACCTCTTGTGTAAGATTTTAACCTAAAACTTTTAAGATCTTACATCCAAAGCATCGTCGTTATGATACTGGACGGAAAGTCAATATCCAAACCATCATTGTGATAATACTAGACGAGATGCCAACCGCCTCTTAGATATATAACATCCTCAAATGGTTGCTCGAGCATATTACCTATATGTTTAAAAAACCTCGAAAATTAATAGTAATTTATTTGAATATTCATCATATATTATTGTAATAGTTTAATAACCCCGTATGTTGGATCAAAAATGAAATGAAACAAGACTCTTTTGATGACCAAGAGATAACAAATGCGAAATATTTGTTTGCCATTTTTGTTAACTTTCGGCTAAACAATTACACAGATAATACTTTGAATGTAACTAACACAAGAAGTTATTCCAAAATATCCACTTATTATGTTAATTGATTACAAAATGCAATAACCGAAACCATCAACACCCGAACACCATCACCATCCGAGCACCACCATCACCATCCGAGCACCACATCACCACCCAAGCACCATCATCACCGTCCGACACCACCATCGTGGTCACCACTCATCGCCGCGACCATCACTCGCCACCGCTACCACCATCCGCCACATCCACCTTTCACCACCATCTCCAACCCGTCACCTCACCACCTTTAAACCACCGAGACCCCTCCCCTTCGGTCACCGTGAGCATCGCAAACCCCCCCCCCCCCCCCACTTTCGAAAATACCCCACCACTAACCTAAGAACCCACATTTTCATTTTAAAGTCTAAACCAAGATGATGAAGGAACTAATAATTGCGTCGTCATTCACAACTCCCTTGAGATTCAGAACGTTATTTCATGATTTCGTTGGTTATAACAATTAATAGTCGCTTGGATGATTTGCACACAAGGTGTTCGATCAATGCCCCTATGAAGTGAAGGTTTGAGAAGCTTGTTTTTTTAGTAATCTTGTGAAGTGGGTATTGTTTAAGGTGATTTGATCTTGAATTCCAATTCGGCTCTTCTAATCTTTCATCGTATTGTTGGGTTGCTAATCTTTAACTAACGGCCATGGTGTGAGGTCATGTGGGGTACCATCTAGAGGGTGGGCAACTCGCGGTTGCTGCCCTCCTTCGGCTTGTATAGGGTTCCATCGGTATTCTACCCCTTACAACTCATCTCGAGTTCGGTGCACCATTATGTGTTTTTGTTTTTGTTTTTTTTATATCTAGTGGCAGTAACCTACGCGCATGGCTCCTACAAGGAGGGGTCGGGTTAAGCCAAGGGGCTCAGTGCAGGGCCCTGCTAGTGGTTTAAGGACATGCCCCTTCAAATCTTTCCACGAATGTAAAGACGGCAAACCTGGGTTTGGGGGTTTTTTCCGCCTACTTGAACACATCCAAAGCACCTACCTCAAGACAGAAAACCGAATGCTATCTTTGAAGGAGGCTATCTCCAAGGATTTAGAGCTTTTTTTGATGTTGGGGAAGTTCTTAAGGCAGGTGATAAATGGTTGTGTGGAAGGTGCATGGTAGTGCATGCACTCAGTAGGGGTGCAAGCATGATGATGAGGTCGTGTCATTTGACATGTTCTCGGGGGATGTTGAAGATTTTATTGTTGGGATCCGGAAACCATGTCAAGTGGTGGTTGACACAAACCCACGTCACCCAGCAGGGCTCGGGGGTGATGTTAACCTCCTCGAGTGGGTTTTTTCACTCCCCATTCAGACTGTTAAAAGCATTCCCCCCAGTTGTCCGCTGTTGTTTGCTCAGGTTTTAACAGGTGCTTTGCATAAAATGGTGGGGTCGCCAGGTTCCGTTGAAAATTGGGTTCAATTGCTTTTGCTACCACGTTGCACCTTGCGGGTGGTAAGACCATCCACCAGACGAGAGCGAAGATCAGGGTACAGGAAATCTTTACAGTGTAGTAACATCTTGCACGCGCTAACAGTTTGGAAAAATGGGTCCGGGTTTGATGCTTTGGTCTCGTCCCTGTTGGATAGCGTGGGTGAGGCTGGTGCTATTAGGGGGGAATGCATGAGATAGGAAGAAGGAAAGGGACCCTAATGTTAAGCAATGTCTTCGGAAGTCAGAGATGGGCATTTCACGGCTGCGATTAAGGTCCTATGCTCTAGTGGAGTTGCCCCTTTTGGTGAGTCGACCTTGAAAGCTCTTATTGATAAACACCCAGTGGTGCCACCCCATCCTTGCCTTCCAACCTTTAGCCCAACCCACTCTTGTTGTTGATGAGGAGTGTGTGTTCAAATGTATCCGATCCTTCCCCAAAGGGACGTCATGTGGTAGGGACGGGATGCGGGCCAACACTTGTTAGATGCTATTGGTGGCGAGGGCTCTGTGACTCCCTCAGTTTTGCTTACGAGCATTACTGAAGTTGTAACTTATTACTTGAGGGATCTTGCCCTAAAGTGCTTGCTGAGTTTGTTGCGTCGCCCCCCGCACCCCCTTATTGAAGCCTGATAAAGGAATTCAGCCTATTGCTGTGGGGTGTATTTGGCAAAGGTTGGTTTCTAAGGTGGTGATGAAGAAGGTCGGGAAAGACATGGCCCAGCACTTGGGGGACTTTCAATTTGGGGTAGGGATGCCTAATGGTGCAGAGGCGGTGCTTCACAGTGCAAACAGGTTTCTCAACTCTTGTATGAAGACGGCTCCTTGGCCTTGCTTACTGTGGATTTCTCTAATGCTTTTAACACGGTCGACCGCACAACCTTCCTTCAAGAGGTTCATCAGCATTGTCCGTCAATCTATCGGTGGGTCCAATTCTTTATGCTCAGCCTGCTAAGTTGTATGTTGGTAATGATTGTATTGGGGCTACTACCGGAGTACAACAAGGAGATCCCTTAGGGCCCCTTCTCTTTGCCCTTGCCTTACACCCCCTTATTCTTCGGGTCCAGGACCGTTGTAACCTTTTGTTTCATGCTTGGTATTTGGATGATGGAACGATTATCGGCAACGCGTCTGAGGTTGCTAAGGCCTTAGACATCATCAACGTGGAAGGGCCATCTCTAAGGCTTTATCTCAACATAAGAAATTTTGGCCGACATGCGATGGGCGTAAAGTTCAGGACGGACTTTTCCCAAGAGGGATTGGTAGACCAGAGAGGGGGGTTAAGCTCCTTGGTGGAGCTGTTAGCCGTGATCCTAGATTTATTGAGGAGTTGGCTGGGCGGCGGGCCTCGGGAGCGGTTGACCTCATGAAACTCTTGCCCTCCCTTAGGAATCCCCAATGTGAACTACTTTTGCTAAGGTCGTGCATGGAGTTGCTAAGTTACTTTTTGGGTTGCGCACTTGTCAACCCCATTTGATGGAGGATGCGGTATCTCGGTTCGATGATGGCCTCAGGGAGGCTATAGAAGACATAGTCGTGGGTGGTGGCCCTTTTTTTAGTGATCTCCAATGGCGTTTGGCATCTTTGCCAATGCGTCTCGGTGGTTTGGGACTCCTTTCAGCTCGAGATGTTGGGGCTTATGCTTTTGTGGCCTCTAGAGCTCAGTCTTGGGAACTACAAGATCATATCCTTCGAAACAGTGGGGTCTTCGGGCTTGACCCGGACTATCAGCAGGCGCTCGAACGCTTATATGTCCTTCTCCCAGACTTGGATATTAGCGGTTTCTCTAATAAGGACACCGCCCCCTCGAAGCCACAAACAACTTTCGCGAATGCTCTGTTTAGCAAAATCGCTCAAAGCCTGGGAGAAGTTTTTTCTTTGTCATCCCGCCAAAAGGCGGTGTTTGAGTGCCTGAAGGGCCCCCATGCTCAGGACTTTTTGACCGTTATCCCGATTGAAGGGTTGGGACAGTGCATGTCTCCAGTAGAATATAGAGCAATTCTCAAATACCGGTTGATGATCCCTATGTACCCGGAAGATGAAACATGTCCGATATGTCGTAAAGCTTGTATGGATAAATATGGGGAGCACGCCCTTCACTGTAAAGAGCTACCTGGGTTCAATTATCGGCATGACTGGGTACGAGATGTTTTGGGGGACATCCTAAGAAGAGCTGGGATTTCTGCTAAGAAAGAAGCCCTTGTGAATTTCCTTACGGACCCTATGGAAGGGAGGTCTACTTTGCGACCAGCGGATCTGCTCGTCTTTGGCTGGGCTGGGGGCAAACATGCTTGTGTGGACCTCACAGGGGTTTCCCCTTTGGTTGGTTTACGGGAAAACGGTTTTGTAGCTGGTCAAGCAGCAAGAAAGGTAGAATCAAAGAAAGTGGATAAACATGCTAAAGCTTGCGCAGAGAACCAGCACGCTTTTGTTCCCTTTGCCTTTGATACATTTGGCTCCCTAGCGCCAGAAGCTATCAACTTTTTGACCAGGGTCCAACGGGTCATAAACACCATTGCTCAACCCGGGGAGGCAAGGATTTGTTTTTGGAAGGTTAGGATTTGCTATTCAGAAGAGGTGGCGGCGCAGCTTGTTGCCCGTCTACCTTCTATTTTGATGTAACTTGACAAAACATTATTAATTGTAATCTTAGTATGTCAATGATTCATCTTTAGTACTTTTGTATATACTAGCTAATTTCAAAATTATACAAGTATTTAAAAGTTTATTTTATAAACATTGATTAGTTAGAACTAACTTTAACAAAAATATCTCATTATTATTTATCAAAAGCTACTTTTAATTTAAAAAACTAGATACTATTACTTTTAATTAATGTAATCATTTAATAAAAAATATAGTACTATCACATGTTTTTATCTTTTTATTAGAATAGTAATATTAATCTAGAATAAATGAAGAAACTTATTATTTCTATTGTAACTTGCCATTTGCATCCCTGTTTTTTTATTTTAACTATTTACATCATTATAGTTCAAAATTACCATCTGCCCCCTGACTTTTTATGTTTTTTTCGTTTTATTATTATTTCAATTTTAGTCAAGATAACTAACACAATTAGTTTTCTATTAAAGTTATTGTTAAAAAAACTAAACTATGGCTAAATAAATAAAAAAAACTTATGAGACCCATTCATCAACTTCTTCTTCATTACCAACACACCTATCACCTCCACAACCCCCATTACCACCATGACAGCCACCCGTTACCACCTTCACATCCCTCATCACCACCACCACCACATTCCCCCATCCACACACTCTTTTTCTCTTTATTAAAGTCACCCATCATCATCGTCGTGAATCCCATCAACACTACCGTGACTCCTATCACCACTATCGTGACCACCATAACCACCACCACAGCCCCCATCACCTCCACGACCACCCCATCACCACCACCATAACCACCCCATCACCATCATGTTCGCCCCGATCAATACCACCACAGCCACCCCCATCACCACCATCGCGACCCCATCACCACCATCGCAACCCTTTATCACCACCAGCACAACCCCTTATCACCACCACCAAAGCCCCATCTTATCTAGATCTGCAATTTCGCATCGATGATGGTTGTGGACTATCGATCACACATACATGAAAAGAGAGAGATAGAGATAGAGAGAGAGAGAGAGAGAGAAAAAGAGAGGATACAAAGGTGGTAGTGGTTGTGATCATGGAGGTTGTGGTTGCGACTGCGGTGGTTACAGTGGCGGGCGAAATTGGTGGTTGTGGTGATAGACTAAAAAACATAGATATGAAGGGGAGAGAGAGAGAAAAAGAAGATAAGAGGTAAGGGTGAGGATGAGAGACATGTGATTTAATAAATAATGATAACTTTGTTATTTTATAAAAGTTAATAAAAAATTTAATGTTATTAGTGTTTTTAACTCAAATAAAAAAAAAGAAAAGAAAACATTAGGAGACAAATGACACCGTATAAATACAATGGTTAAATTGGAAAAACATTAGATATTCGAATGATAATTTAGTTGTATTTCTATTTTTGAAGTGCGACAAGTTATTTAATAGATGTTTATCCCCCACCGTCAAAGTCGTCCAAAAAGTCGTTACTTGTTCCCAACGTAACCGAAATTCCATCTCCTCCTCACCCCCCCTATACACCCCCATCAATTCTCCTCTCTCTCTCTCTCTCTCTCTCTCTCTCTTCACCCCCAAATCCCCCCTCAAACCCTCAATCAAATTCCTCCGTCAATGGCGTCGTCAACCACCGCCCTCCTCCTCCTCACCACCATCATCGCCACCACCACCAGCACCGCCACCGCCAGACCCTGCAAAACCATCTTCTTCATCACCTCCTCCTCCCACCACCACCACCACAACCCCCACCGTCTCACCTTCTTCTTCACCCAAATCCCTAAGTTCCCCTCTACGGCACCCCTCCCCCGTCCCACGCCCATGCTCTTCGATCAATCCATCATCACATCATCTTCATCATCATCGTCGTCTGATGTTGTATCTGCTCACCGCTATTATTCCGCTTCGATTCGCGAGCGTACGATGGACATCATGAGCATCGTCGGTGCGGTGCTCTTCGGCGTCGGATGCGGTGCTCTCACCGCCGCCACGATGTACTTGTTTTGGTCGCTGTTCGCCCCACGGCGGTTTGATTTTTGCTCCGATGATGATGACAGTGGCGATGAAGAGAGTAATCATGAAGGTTATGTTGCTGTTGCTTCTGCTACCAAAGAGGTTCCTCCTTCTGCTGATGAAATCGATCGAATCGCTGCCATGAAATGATCACATGATGGATGATGTCAATTTCAGGTGTTAGAAACTTAGAATTCTGCTTATGAAACTGATCGTTTTGCTTTGATTTAGGCGTTTTGTAAAACCGATTTGATCTTTGCATGTTTCAGATATATACAGTGTGTGGTTGAAATAAGTTATTTGTGATGTATTTTCGGAGCCTTTCTTGTGTGTGTGTGTGTGTTTTAATCTTGGGATGAATGAATTATGAATGGATTGTTGTTCAATTTCCTTAATATATTAGGCTCAATCATTATATAACTTGAAGAAGGTATCCTGATCTAGTGATCTTCAATATACTTTCAATCTGATATTGAATATCACGAGGAAGTAAAGTGATTAAGTTGGTGTTATCATGTTTGTGTATACATTAGTAACCTTGTTTTCTTTAATCGAACAAGCGATTTAGCCATCAAAATATCTACCTTGAACATCTTTGACGCTAGTTTTGTTTTTAATCAAATTAGAAGGCAAACCTGCAACAAGTGTGCCACCGGCTCTTATTGGGTAGCAAAACTAAGGGGCCGTCTGAAAGGGCTGATAATGGGATGACCAATGACTGGCTGACTCGGTCAGCCGGCAGCCCGTTTGATGAGCGTTCCGTTCAGCTGATCGGGTTCATGTTAGCTGATCCAAACCGAAAAATTTAATAGTCTGACCCAAGCTGACTGACAACCTCCAACTGCACCACCACCCACAATCTGCGTGACCACCCACAACCTGCGTGACCACCCACAACCTGCGTGACCACCCACAACCTCTAGCTGCGCCACCACCCACAACCTCTAGCTGCGCCACCACCCACAACCTGCGTGACCACCCACAACCTGCGTAACCACCCACAACCTCTAGCTGCGCCACCACCCACAACCTCTAGCTGCGCCACCACCCACAACCTCTAGCTACGCCACCACCCACAACCTGCGTGACCATTCACAACCTCCAGCTGACCATCTCCCCCTTCACGACGCCCTCGATTGATCCCCCATCAGCGCGACCCGTCGGCAGATCTCCCCACATTGGGGTCTTTTTCGCGTTTGGGGGCGGTGGTGGACATTACGATGGTGGGTCCATTTGGCGGTGGTTGTGGTGGCGGAAGTGGTGGATTAGGGAGGTGCGAAGGTGGGTTGATTAGAGAGAACTTGAGCTTGTATGGTGGTGGTGGTGGTGGTGATAATGAGATGGTGTGTGAAGAAGATGGTGTAGATAGAAATGATGTTGGGAGTGAAAGAGAGTGGAAGAGTGGATGTGAGAATATATGAATTAAACTATATATTTTTTATCATACAAGAACTGTGTATAAAGCAAGAAGCTAAATATATAAATTTTTTAGTTTTTTTATTTTTATTTTTAACAATGTATGAATTTAGAAATATATAAATTAAATTACATAGTTTTATTATTTAGCAAAGTCAGTCAGATACTGATTTAAACGGTTAAGTTTCAGTCAGATGCAGACTCAGTCAGAATTTTTTACTGGGTCAGTTTCTGACTCAGTTAGTTTTATCAAACAACCCCTAAGTCTTTTAAAAACAAGATTCATAGATAGAGTCGTAACATTGCTTTGCATGATCCGTTGAACTTGATTAAGTAGCTTCACAACCTCAAACGCAAAAAAACCAAAAGTATCAATGCAAATGGTATAAACATGTGTGTCAAAACAAGTTTTCTTGTGTTTGTTCAGTTTGCATGATGTAGCTTTTAATAGGGGTGTTAAAAAACCAATATATAAGAATATCCAAAATCCAATCCGAATCTAAATAAACTGATCTGAATTCTTATTCGGATTTCGGATATCATAATATTTTTATTCAAGATATTCGAATTATTCGGATATCCTATTAATCCAAATAAGAATTCTCAACTATGTTTTTAGCTCAATACTCATTACCCAACTATCTATTATGTGTTTAAATTAATACGTAGGATTCTTGACACATTTTAATCTTCTGATCCTAAACAATTATATAATAATCGATTGTTGTTTTAAATTAAAAAATTATAATTTTCGAGTTTCATACAATTACCTTTTATGCTTTAGTTTTCAATATACATTCAAGTCAAATTTAATTTTTGTGTGGTTTTATATCTTTGATTGTGATTTTAAACTTATAAAATGTTAAGAATGAAAAAATAACCAAAAAAGAAACAAATAATAGAAAAACTGTTATTTGGTTTATTTGGATAAATTCAAATTATTCAGATATATCTGAGTCCGATTCACATTGAAATCGGATAGATGCAAATCGGATAGAGATATTCTTATTCGGATCAGATTGGATTTCTAATAGGCACATAAAATTTTTAAATCCAAGTAATCCGATTCGAATAATCCGTTATCCAATTCGAAGAACACCCCTAGCTTTTAGTGCAGCCAAACCCATAGTGAGAACATTAGTCCTAAGGCCACGAGGGGAAACTCATGTTAGATCCACACATGTATGTTTCCCTTCTATCGACCAAAATATTAGCTTGTATAATATTTGGAAGCGACTTAAAGTTTTTAGTGGAAGCAACCTTAGTCTTTGATTGTATGACCAACTTGTTTACATCTAAAACAATTCTCTATAATCATGAACACATATCCGATGGTGTTTCCCACATGTATTGCATTGTGGTTTTTCTAGATCCGAAGTTGTCGATAGGTTATTTCAGGGTTCTCAGATGCTTGTGATCATTTTGGATGTTTGATTACTGCGGTTTTGATTTGGAAGCGACTTAAATTTTCTAATGGGTGAAATTTGGGTGGAAGATTGTCAGGTGGCTAAATTATTGAATTCATATTGCAACTTCATATTTTTGCTAGCAATTTCAAGATTTTGGATCGTATCTTCCACCTCAATGATATCTTTAAAGTGTTGATTCATAACTAACCATTTAATTCTCTCACATAATGCCCAAATTAGTTTCTTGACCAACTCCGTAGATGATCCAGCCGCGACACCCGTGAAGCTAGCTCGTCTAGTGAATCATTCCATAAACTCAGTCATAGGCTCGTCCCCTCTTTGTTTTATCAACACAAACTCTCGAACATATTCACCTCCAAAGGTAGTAGGAAAGTATTGTTGGAAGAACAGTGTCTCGAATCCACTCCAAAGAAGTGTAGCAGCAAACATATCTTCTCCTCTAGAATGTTTAAGTGAACCCCACGTGATTAATCGAGTTCTGTGCTTCTATCGGTTAGGAGGTAATTCAACATGCATATGTTAAGTGATGGTTTGCACAAGGTTAGGAAGTAGTCCTTCAATAGAAAGTTGGACTGCATCTTCTAATAGGAGGCAATGTCTCTAAGGTAAAAGGTGAAAAATGAAGATACATGTTTATGTGTCTATTCATTTATTTATAAATGAAGCGGAATTTCTAGCCTAGTGTTTATCCACCACCTCATCGGTTTTTAGTTTTAAAAATTTACAAGAAAAAAGTCTTAGCTTAAAGACATGCCTCCTCTTAGAAGTATAGATATATATAGATATATATATACGTATATACGTATATATATATATATATATATCTATATATATATACATACCTATGTATATATATATACGTATATATATACATATATATATATACATGTATATACGTATATATATTTGTATATACGTATGTATATATATACGTATATGTGTGTATATGTATATATATATACATACATACATACGTGAATTTATATATATATAATATATATATATATATATATATATATATATATATACACACACGTATATATATACACACACATATATATATATACGTATATACACATATATATATATATACATGTATATATATATATATATATATTATATATATATATATATATAGATATAGATATATATATATATATATACATACATACATACGTGAATTTATATATATATATATATATACGTATATACGTATATATACATACGTATATATATACGTATATACACATATATAAATATGTATATATATACGTGTGTATATATATATATATAGATATATATGTATATATATACGTGTATATATACACGTATATATATACGTATATATATCTATATATATACATACGTATATGTGTGTGTATATACGTGTATACATATATCTATATATATACGTATATACATGTATACGTATGTATATATATATATATATATATACGTATATATATATACACGTATACGTATGTATGTATATATATATATATAGATATATATACGTGTATATACACCTCTATATACGTGTATATACACGTGTATATACGTGTATATATACGTGTATATATACGTATATATATACGTGTATATACACGTATATATAGTGTATATATACGTGTATATACACGTATATATATGTATATATATATTTATACGTATATATATATATATATATATCGTATATATATATATATATACGTATATATATATACGTATATATATATATATACGTATATATATATATATACGTATGTATATACGTATATTAGTTTTAGTAAACTCGTGTATTACACGGGTTGAATAAATAAAATATTAATATAACAAATTTATTAAATATATAATGATATCATAGATATGATATAACTTAAATTGTGTATGAAAAATAATTATAAATAATAAAACAGTGATATCGACTTTTTAAAATATTGTTTTAATTTTTTTAAATAAACATGTTGTTTTAAACAAGTTGTATAAAAATACATTTAAAAAAAATTCTTATTACAACTCTCAAATTTGCTTAATTTTTTTTAAAAATGACTTTTTAAAAGTATTAATTTATTTAGAAATAAACTTAATAAATAGATTTTTCTTAATTTATTAAATATTAAAAAGTATTAAAATAATATTATTAGTAATTAAAGTAATTATTTAATAGAGGAGAGAGGTGGGAAAATTTTGTTATTTAAAAATAAACTTAATAAATAGATTTATTTCTTAATTTATTAAATATTAAAAAGTATTAAAATAATATTATTAGTAATTAAAGTAATTATTTGATAGAGGAGAGGCGGAAAATTTTGTTGGGGAGGATTATGGTGATGGCATGTGGCATTCTCATTTACTTTTTTAATAGAGTAAGAAGATATATATATATATATATAATATATATATATATGTGTGTGTGTGTGTGGTGTGTGTGTGTGTGTGTGTGGTGTATACGTGTATATATATATACGTATACTTATACTTATTGTTTTTAATCTCTTAGATATATTTTAATCTGTTTAATCTCTCTCAAACAAATGACTTCATGCTTTTTGTTTTTTTTTTAAATCCCAACAATGTATAGTTTCAACCATATGTACATATATGTAACCTGAGTACGTTTATATAGTAAATATGAAACCTGTTTGTTTTCATATCCTAAACAACTTGATCTCTCAAATCTTTTTGTTTCGTATATGTACGAGTTACATACAATGTTTGATTGTTTGTATATGTTGCTCATATACGTTTATATTAGCTTTATTATGGTCATACGTACCTCTTGTATGTTCCTTATCTTCTTACTCACTCTCTTTGTCGTTAGTCTTATAAATAATGAAAAAGTATGTAAATTTCTTTTTACAAACCCATACACTTACGTATATGTATCTCGTGTGTTTATGTACATGTAAATCCTCCAAATCACCATTGTCTTCTTTTAAATCTCATGTGCTTACGTATATCTAACTTACATAACCAAACATACATATATGTAACCTAACTTATGTAATAGATATTCCTTAAACTAAGGAAATTACATATACAAGGAAATTACAGTTTTGTTGTATAGCAATTTTTATAGCAATTTTTAGGTTTCGTCCTTAACTAAGGAAATTACAGTTAACATCCTTTACATTTAAAATATATTGCATTTTTTGTCATTTCTTCTAACGGACGTCTATTTCTCACATTAATAGATGACATGTGCCTGTCACATGAGGCTAAAAGTATAACACCCGGTTATTTATTTATTTTGAAGCCGACGAAAGAAGGAAAAGAAATAAAGTCCAAAGTCGAGGGAACAAACTCGCCAACGAGAGAAAGTTGCGTGAGTGGGGGTATTTAAAGGGAGAGGACAACTCTTACCCTCTCTCCACACCCAAAATCCTGCAATTTAGAGAAAAAGAAGAGAGAAAAGGGAGAAAAGAAGGAAAAGGCTTGATTCGCGTGGGTTCGAGCTCGAAAATCGTCATGTAGCGGGTCCAAACGAAGCTCTACTTCTCGGTGTGGTTTTTGTGAGTTCTAGAACCCCTCTTTTAAACGTTTTTGTTCGATTTTGGGGCTGAAACACATCTGAAAACCCGTTTTGTGTGTGTGTTTGACCCATTTGTACGTGTTTGTATATGATTCGTTTGGGTCTTGCTTTTGAGCTTGTCTCTGCTTGAATGGTGTTGTGGTATGTTTTCCTAAGGTTTAGGATGGTTGATTTGGGCTTAGGTTGAGTTTGGAAGAGCTTGGAGGTCGAAAATGGCAGATTGGGTTTGGGAGTGAGCTGTATTCTGCAGAGTTAGGGCTATGCGACCGAATGGCATGCCAGTCGTGCGACCGAAGTCCACCCGCATTCCAGTCGTGCAATTGAGGTTTAATCGCATGTGAGATGTACGACTGAGGCTCATACGCCTGCCAATTGTGCGACTGAGGGTCAGTCGCATGGGGAGTCATGCGACTGAGGCCCATACGCCTAGTTCCATCCGCATTAGGTCCATTCGCACAAGTATTCATCCACATTGGTTCATTCGCATAGGTGTTCAATCGCATATTGTCCATTCGCATGGTTTTCAGTCGTATGAGAGGTTATGCGATTGAGAGGTGCTCATACGCCCAAGTAGGGCTGGTGTACCCGGGGTAAACGTAGTGTATTTACTGACTTTCGGGGGAAATTGCAGATGTATGTTTTGACGTGGAAGGTTCTCGTAAGTTCTTGTAAGTTGACTTTTGAGGTTGTAGATGCTATGTTGGGCATGTAGATGTTGATGTATGTTTATGCATGATGTATGTTATGTATGTATGATGTTGTGGTACATTTATTGTGTTCCTTGTTTCGTTTGATTGTCTTCCTATGGCTTTCCTTGCATGTTAATGAATGAACGAAAAGTATTATGTATTGTAAAGTGGAAGATAATGAAAAGGGGAACAAAATGATCGAATAATGGATTATGTGAATTGCAGGTGTTTGATTACAGTAAGTTGTTTAGGTTTTTTTTAGGGTTTTTGCTGTTTATCTGTTGTTTTTTTTGCTTTTACTGGTTATTGTGATGTTGATATGTGATGGCCGATGGGTGTGTGGTGGTGTTATTATGGAAGCTTGATTTCAGAAGTATTTTTAATTGGTGTTTAAACTTAAAATAAAATATATGGGTTTTGTGTTCTTCATTTAGTTAGGTTAATTGGGTTTAACTATAGCATATTATGCATTTTAACTTGGTGATGATGTTGTTGAAGCTAATAACAGTTTTGAGATTGATCCAAGGGTTCCAATTGATCTATATATTTATTTATTAGATTATTAGATTAGAATTAAAGCAATTTAAGTACGACGCCCAAAACCTTATCAATTTTGTGTTGTGTTTGCCTTGTGTTTTGGTTCGCGTAATGTCATTACTGGATTTATTCAATCCTTATGTGGCTGTTTTGGATAACCAAAGTGAAATCACAACTTTTGTTTTACAAACGTGATAAGCTTTAAGCTAAACTACTAAATATATGAACTATAGTTGTTTACACTTTGTTTTCGAATCAACTTGTTGAAATATAGAGTTACTTGAATTTATGTCACCAAATGAAAACATATTATGTTTGATCTAATTCGTTTTCAATTAAAAGGTACGTCAAAGGGTATACCAACCTAAAGTGTACGTAACAATTAGCATGAAAGCATTTTCTATTTGATCCAGTTTGTGTCCATACGTCAAAACATAACCGAACGCTAAAAATTAGCATGAAAGCGTTTTCTATTTGACCTAGTTTGTGTCCAAACAAAATTTGTGTCAAAACATAACCGAACGCGAATTTATATCGATACATACATAAAAATAAAGATGTAAAAATTAGTCCTTTGACGTAAAAATGCACAAAAGGTAAACCCAATATTTTAGAAACTCAAGTGGGTTAAAGTGTTATTTTTCAAAGTTATAGAAAAAGTTCAAGAGTAAAAATGTCAAATAAAGAAACTTAAGCAGGATTTCTAGCCGTGCCATCGACCTTTGTATGTAATTGTGTATAAGTATAATGCTACGCTCTCTCTATTATGTATAACTAAAGGCATTCACATTTGGTTTCATATAATTTTGTGAGTGAAAATTTTAAATGAGTAAAGTAAATGAAAATATTACCGTTCATCTGTGTATTTAATAAAACAATGTTCTAATCCTCATAAATATTTTAATATTCTTGAAAATGGTTATGAGAGGATAAGAGGAAAGCCCAATCATAGAAAACATGAAGGTTAAAAATACTGAGAACCACCGAGTCAATACAAGTGAGGATGATTTTTGTTCTGAAATAACAAACACAGGGAAGCTTTATATTTAGTGTTTATAGTCCAAAAGTGAAATCACAAGTGTAAGAGACTCAATTCCTTGATTTCATAATAGAGATTACAACCCTTTACATATAGCAAGAGGAGACGATATATACGGGAAAAAGTAAATGAGAATCAATCTAATTCTAACAAACAATATCATACAAATATACGAAATATACATGCTGATAATATGGGATATTATCGGCTAACAGTCCCCTGCAGTTGAAGCCGTAGAAGAGCGGAGGCATAAACTGGATCGAAATCTTTGAAACAGATGCTTCGGTAATCCTTTGGTGAAAATGTCTGCATACTGATAGTCGGCCGGAACATGAGAACTTTGATCGTGCCAAGACGGACTTTTTCCCGAACAAAATGGATATCCAGTTCTATATGCTTTGTTCATGGATGCTGCACAAGATTTTCGGCCAGATAAACTACAAAGATGTTATCACAATAGACAAGGGAAGCATGTCTAACTGGGACGTGGAGCTCAAGGAGGAGGTTACAGATCCAGCTGAGTTCTGATACTACGTTAGTTACTCCCCCGTATTCTGCCTCAGCACTAGATCTAGAGATTGTAGGTTGACGTTTTGAAGACCAAGAGATTAGGTTGCCTCCCATGAATACACGGTAACCAGAGGTGGACTGTCGAGTGTCGGGACACCCGCCCCAATCTGCATTAGAATAAGTGATTAATGTGGTGGCCGAGGAGGATGAGATGAGAAGACCATGGGACACAGTGCCTTTGATGTATTATAAGATGCGTTTCAGCAGTTGAAAGTGCGGTTCCCGTGGGGCGTGCATGAATAGGCATATTTGCTGAACCGCATACGAGATGTCCGGGCGGGTGATGGTAAAGTATTGCAAAGCACCGACCAAACTTTGGTATAAGGAACTGTTTGAAAAGGGAGCGCAGGATGTGGCACTTAACTTGGAGCCAACCTCAACGAGTGTGGTAGCTGGTTTGCAGTTTGACATGATGGCGCGAGAGAGGATGTCTGCAGCATATTTCGACTGAGATAAAAACAGACCAATTTAATAGTTGTTGTACCGCGATGCCAAGAAAATGGCGCAGGGGCCAAGGTCGGTTATGTTGAATTCGGAAGAAAGAGACTTGATAATGTTGTTTAACAATGAGGTGCTGGAAGCCGTGAGAATGATGTCATCAACGTATAAGAGCAAATAGGCCATTTGATCACCTCTCTTGTACACAAATAGGGATGTTTCACACGTACTACTTTTGAAACCACACCGATACAAATATCTTGCAAACCGTTGATACCAAGCACGTGGGGCTTGTTTAAGGCCATAGAGAGAACAGTTGAGCTTACACACGTGTTTTGGGTGAGACGGGGAAGGGAATCCCAGAGGCTGGAACATATAAACCGTTTCTTTAAGGTGACCGTGTAAAAAGGCAGTTTTGACATCTAGTTGATTGATGGACCATCCTTTTGAAATGGCGAGACTTAGAACAGTGCGAATTGTAGTTGGCTTGACCACCGGGCTAAAAGTTTCGTCATAATCAATGCCCACAGTTTGACTTTTATCATTAACAACAAGGCGAGCTTTGTGTCATTCTAAGGTGCCATCGACATGGAATTTGTGCTTAAAGAGCCACATACAACGAATGATCGGTGCGTCTACCGAGCGTGGTACTAGTTCCCACGTATTGTTTGCCAATAGAGCTTCATATTCGTTTGTCATGGCTTGCTTCCAGTTTAGGTCCAAGAGAGCAGTGAGATGAGATTTGGGTAATGGGGAAACAGAGGGGGAGGTGAGGGTGTTGAGGTTCATGGGTTGGCGAGGTTTATAGATGCCAGAACGGGACCGAGTTTGCATGGGTGGGTCGGTAGAGGAACTATAGATGGTGGAATGTGAGAAGGGTCAGGTGGTTGTTGGGTCGGTTGGTAAGATAGGCCGGGAATGGGGGAGGGTTCATTGGGTAAGTGGGGTGGGATTGGGCTAGCGTGAATGGATGGGCCGAGGCTTAGAGAGGGTGAAGGTGGTGGGCCGACAGAACTTGAAGGAGGTGGGGTAGTGGGTTGGGTAAAGATTATTGGGGATGGATCAAGAAAGTTATGTGAGGATGGCGGATTGGAGGGATTGGCGAATGGGAACTTGCGTTCGTCAAAGTTGACGTGCCGGGAGAAGATGGTTTAACGGTGGAGATATCAAGACAATGATACCCACGAAAGTTAGCCGGGTAAGCAAGAAAAACACATGGAGTGGAACGAGACGCAAGCTTGTGAGGGCGAGTAGTGGATAGGTTAGGGTAACAAACACAACCAAAAACACGTAGGTGGTCGTAGGAGGGTTGACAAAGGTATAGAAGGGCGGTGGGGGTTTGGTTGCGGTGAAGCTTAGTTGGGAGGATGTTATGGAGGTAGGAAGCCGTGTGCAAGGCTTCAACCCAAAACGTCGTGGGAGATGAGCATGTGTAAGGAGGGTGAACATGATTTCGTTAAGACGTCTAATCATGCGCTCAGATTTACCATTTTGTTGAGACGTATGGGTGCAAGAGAAGCGGATTTGAATACCACATTGGGTGGTAAAGTTTCTAAAATTAATGTTTTTAAATTCACCTCCCATGTCATATTGAAAAGAATTAATAGGGAGATTAAATTGTGTTTTGAGAAAATGATTAAAATGGGTGATCTTTGTGAATGTTTCAGATTTAAATTTTAACGGGTATACCCATGTATATTGTGTGTAATCATCCGTTAAAACTAAATAATATTTATAACCTGCATGACTCAAAAGTGGAGAACTCCATAAATCACACTGCACTATAGAAAAAGGTAACAAAGTACAAGTAGTAGAACCCAAAACTAGAAGGCTATTGCCATTTCTAACGAATATTGACGATATTGGTGAATACGAGGAAAAAGCATTAAGTTTTCCGTGATCAAACGTCACGTAAGAAGACACACCTGAATCAAAATGCCATTGGTCAGTGTCCGAGTCCATGGAAAGTGCATGAACAACATCAGCTAATTGAGTGGGCTCGAGGGGATCTGTCTCAGCTATGTGGGCCTATGCCCGGGCCTGCTGCTGTGTAGAGGGCCTTGGGCTGTTGAAAGAGCCAGAGTTAGGCCTGTTGGCATAGGGAGGATAAGCCCAAGCCTGTGTGGGATACGAACAAGGGGCATACGCCGGCTGTTGGAGCGACGGGGTGGGGTGGGGTGGAGCCGTGGTGACGAGAAGTCTGATGATGTCGGGTGTTGGGTGGTGGAGAAGTGACGGCAGTAGCGACCACAGGGGTTAGAGTGAGAGAGTCACGAGCCGCAATGCGTTGGGCTTTCGAGTGAAGCTGGTTACACACATTCTCCCAAGTGGTAAGTTTCTAATTGATGAGGGACACCGCAGTGTCAAACTCCCGAGGGAGCCCTTTAATCCAGTGAAGAATGCGTTGGGTGTTGGTAACAGGACAGTCAACGGCGGTAAGTTGATCCGAGAGATCCTGGATATGTTGACAGTAAGCCTACAGATTAGGCATGGATGCCAAGGTGAGGTTGGAAAGTTCCAACTGTAAGACGGCAGCCCGGGAAGCTTTGTTGTTTAGAAAGAGGTTCTGTACCCGAACCCAAGCTTCATAAGCAGTCGACTCATTCTCCAAAACACCGTCAATATGAGAGAGAACAAATATGAGAGAGAACGAATATGAGAGAGAACGTCATAGCCGGTGGCGTGAAGGGTGAAGAGCTTCACCCACGTAGGGTAGGAGACTTCAACACCGTCAATATGAGAGAGAACAAATATGAGAGAGAACGTCATAGCCGTCAATATGAGAGAGAACGTCATAGCCGGACACGGACCTTGTGTTGTATGTTGGTGACTGTATGAACATGATGAAGGGTCTGAATTTTGGGTTCGGCTTTATCAGCCATAGGAGCTTCGGGTGGTCAGTCATGGTGAGAATCGTGAAGGATGGATGGTAATGGCGAGATCGAAATCAATGCCAGAGGATTGATACCATGTAAGAGACTCAATTCTTTGATTTCATAATAGAGATTACAACCCTTTACATAAAGAAGTAAATGAGAATCAATCTAATTCTAACAAACAATAGCATACAAATATACGAAATATACATGCCGATAATATGGGATGTTATCGGCTATCAACAAGTTGCACATATAAGTAATCATAAAGGATAAAAATACTAGTACTACGGATTCATACATCATGTATGTTTCTGGCAAAAAGTAAATTGTAATTATAAAAAAGATAGACTGTAATTTATAGAATATACTTCAGTTTACAACCAAATAAACAATAATTTATGTATTTATAAACTGCAGTTATAAGGGTTGGTGTGTGCAAAACTAATCAAAGAAAACACGAAGGTTAAAAAAAATCAAGAAAACGTATCAATCATCACAAGCGGGGATGATCTATGTTTAGAAATCACTAAAACATGAAAGGCCCTTGCAATTAACTTGAGTCTGAATACAAATGTTAGTGTTAGATTCATTCAAAAGATTATGAAAATAGAATCAAATATATGACGGATCTTACACCTAAACTTACATGTGAAACCACAAAACTACGTTTGTGTCTTACTGTAAATCCAGGATGAACACTTGAATCAAATATTATGAAGATTTGTGAGATCAAACAATGATAAACACAATAAATCCTCTTTAATCTAATATGATTGCATATAATTTGAATAATGTGGAAACCCCAATCAAAATGGTCATTCAACCATTAACTAAAACTTAATGACAATTTACTTATTTATAGTCTAGACTAATATTCACTAATTGCACTTAACCCTCTAGACTTAGGCTAATTAATACAAAATTACATATTAAGCATAAAATGACTAAAAACAAGATAAAGTATATTTTGTTCTCACAAAGTATATTTATTACAATAAAACTCCTAGTCATCTAAATCTTTAACGTCTCGTCTCAGATCTTCATCTCGAACGTGTCGGGTTAGACTTTTGTTGACTTTGAAAGTGACGTTGACTTTTGTTGACTTTGACTGTGTTGATAATATAGATTATCTTGTACAGCTCCAACAATACTCCCCCTTAGAAGTCAACAGTAGAAAGATATTCAAATTGAAACTTTCTGAATCTGATGAGAAAAATTATTCATCTCATAAGCTCTTCCTATTTATATGCTCTCCCTTATCGAGTGCAAGCTTGCAAGGATATTGGAACAACTTTTTCAAATCTCTAATCTTGAGTGCTTTAGAAGATGTAGGAGGAGGATTCTTAGCTCGGTATCTTCTGCAAATTTGAGGAACAGGTTTTCTGATCAGGTACACTACTCAACTGATGATCGGCCATCACTAAAAGCAAAAATCTGAAACACATTCTCAAACACAATCTCGACATTTCTAATTAGATCATCTCATTTTAACAAAATAAACCCGTGTTTATCTGTGTGTGAAAAACAAGCGAACACGTGTTCGTTTGTGCGCAATTTCTATGAAATACATGAAAATGATAAAATTGTAACAGCATAATATGGAAGACCTAAAAAAATTTGAAATGAAAATTTATTATAATTTTATATATCAATTTTTTATTTGTTTATTTAAAACGAGAACTGAATCGATCATGAGATCACATCCTCAAGATATACTTTAGCACAAAGATGAATTTAAACATCGACAAGCAATGAGATCACACTGATAACTGAATCTAATCATAGTCTTTGAATGAATTTTGAAATTCTTAAATAGATCAATAACAATTGCTGATATGTTTGTCCACTTAAACCCATGCCTTATCTTTTTCAACAAACAACATATGATTTGTTAAGGTTCGATTAGATGCTTTTGAATGTTAGGATCCTACAATCATTTGGCAAAAACCCTCACCCAACCTCAGGATTTCTTGAATTTTGTTACGATCTTTATAGAACAAGGCTTGTGCATTAGTTTGTAAGTGATTATCAACAGAATATTGCATTCTGTGATGAATTCATCGGTTGATGATTTGACACAACTTAGACCAAAATGGTGAGAGCTCCAGGTCTATACTCACGTATAACAAAGGAGCTGACCATTTAATCATGTGCCGATGAGAGCTCCAGGTCAGTACTATCGTACAACAAAGGAGATCATCACTCCAGATCAGTACTTCCGTACAGCAGAGGAGATTAGTACAAACACAAGACACATAAATACACCAAACATGGCATAAAGATATGGCTTATATGATTTGTATCATGGAATGTGAAAGATCAATTCTCAATCCAATTTTTGTCAGGACTCAGTTTTCGTGCAGGCCAAAATGATCGTGTAAATCCAGACATCCTTAAGCATATATTTTAATTTAAATCATGATGTTGTTGTCTACTTTATTCTTCATGTTGAGTCTACCAAGCATATTCAAAGAATCTGTTTATATATCTATTATTTGCACTTAAATATAAGATATGAATCAGATAACAACTTCGGTTACTATCATGTCTCATTTTAAAAACACAAGTCATGCAAAAACAAGCATTTCAAGATGATATACAATCATTTCTCAGTCTTCTCGAATCAAGTTCTCAGTTCTCTTTTCAATTCTTATGTATTACTCATATACTCTTCCCCTAAATTTTATTTTTGTAAACCTATATTTTTTTCTGTTTTTTTGTTTTTTTAAATTTATATATTTTTTATTATATTTTTATATTTTGTTTTATAAAACTGTACAAAATAGAAATTTACCAAAGAAGGTCTTCCAAACTACACCGATATGAAGATAAGAAATGAATGCTCAAGAAATATGCAGTGATTGTGAAGTGAGAACTGTGATTGTGTAGATGAAAATCTAGATTGTGGATAAAATACCATGACCTTACCCTGTTTGTTCTGCCTCAAATTTGAATTAGGAACAATCTCTATCAGAAAACCGGATTATTAACAGTCCTCCTGAATTGTTCCTGCACTCATAAATAGATTAGTTTGAAAGGGGAACCCAGGCCATCGTAGTCCTGGAAGTTCCATTTTCATCGATATAAGAAACCAGATTTTGCACGCAACCGTTTAAACAATCGGGGATATCTGTATCCTTCTTTTTAATTTTCCAAATTTGTTTCAGTTTAATTAATTTGGATTTGAAATAATTATATTTGTAAATCATTTTTGTTTAAGAGCAAAAGGAAAAGATTTGGTTTTAAACCTTTGGTCATTTCATCTTTGAATCACGTGAAATCGGCTTCTCATGAAAAGGTTTGGTAGAGGGTTTTTCATCCAACCATTCAAAGATGTATGCTTTTTACCTCTTGATCCAGAGAAGCAACCCGTGTTGCCTTTACCGTCTGGAACATTCTTTTTAGACTTACATTCGGAGAAGCAATTTGTTTTGCCTTTACCATTCGAAGCAAGTATTTGAGGGCACTTCTTTACCATATGACCTTCTTTTCCACACTCAAAACAAGCCTTGAAAGGCTTTTGATTCTTTGTAGTCTCGTGTAGTGCATTTGGAATTGGAGATTGCTGTGAGCTTGTAGCAGATTCTTGCTTGTTCTAAAGTTTCCCATGCTGAGCAGTGAATGAGATCTTACTGATTGACTGGGATGCTTTGCAATTGGAGAAGAGATCCGTATTGGTCTTGATTCAGCTTTTGGAAGCTTTTGTGACTTGACAATGTTAGGAGACATCTTGATCTGTGAGGAACCAACACGCACCTCTGTGATTGATTCATCATCTAAGCTTATCCAGTCTCGTATACACAGATCTGCTTCCAAATGATCTTGATTGACACCTCCTATTGTGTTGGCTTCCCTTATAGGATTTTGATTGCCTAATGATTCAACAACTGTTCCTTCTTTAACAAACTTAACAGGAACAAACGAAGGAATGTTACCTGATTTGAATTTGTTGAAGAAAGTTGAAGAAGCAACTGATATTGGCGTTGGAGCATCAGAAGTGGAATCGTCATTAATATTCTTATCAAACCTTTGTCTGAGTAGTCCTAAACCTATAGGAGAATCCTGTACATCTCTAACCTCTATAAGATTAACATTGCTTAAACCTGCATTTAAACTATTAGTTTCTACAGCTTCAATCAAATCATTAGATGGATGAGGTTGAGGCATAGGAGAGTAACAATGTGTTCTCGGAGGAGGATAGACGTATGGATTTTCACCACAACCCACTCCTATTTTAATTCTAGCTCCTCTCTGTTTACACAGTAGCTCTTCTTGTTTCATTCCAGATATGGTCCATCTATCAAGCTTTGTTTTAAGCTTGCTTGTTTCAAATTCAGCCAATGTGACTCTTTCGTTTAAAAGATTAATTTCAACATTTCTTTCAAAAAGTATTCGTTTTAAATAATCATTTTCTTTTAAAGCTTCATTTAATTTTATGTAATACTTGACTTTATTCTTTTTAAGTTCTGCATTTATGGTGGTTAACTCCTTTTGGTTATCTAAAAGTAACCTATTAGCTTTATACACACCAAATAAACGAATTTTGCAAGCAGAAGAACACATATCCTGAACTATCTCGTATGGAAGATCCAGGATGACTCTTTCAGCAGTAAGAGCCTTCTCGCAGTTGCAAACTCTGGTATTTCGCTTCCATTTCTCTTCCTTCTCAGCATCACAACTTCAGCATTCAACTCAGCTCCACATTTACCCATTGATGTCTGCTTAAGCTCCTCTTGTACCTCTTTAGTTCCAGGTTTCGGTAAACCGTCGGAATTGCAAACTCTGATCTCTCTTCTAGTTTCTCTTTGGAGTTAGATATGTCACTTCATAGTACTCACGACGTTTGATATCCAACTTAATCTCTTTCAGCTTGTTGATCACCTCCATCAGTTTGTAATCCCGAAAGCCTCTATCTCGTTGAATCGACTTGCCGTGTGAGCTCCATTCTGATGGGAGGGAATCAAGCAATCTCAGAACTTTTTCATGATTTCCTAATTGGGCATCAAATTTCTTCAGATTACTTGCCACCAACAGAAAACGATCAACAAAATCACACATCGTTTCATTCTTTAAAGCTGCAAAATTATCAAACCGATATTGTGCAATTGTGAGATCATCAGATTCGAAGGATTTAATCAGTTCTGCAAAAGCCATTTTTATTTTTATTTTGTTTAAACAATTAAACGCCCCAAAAATATTTTCCCAAAAAATTAGAATAATTCTCCCCCGGAAAAAATATTATTTTTAAATGTCACGTTGGAAAATCTTACTTTAATTTTTATTAGCCCACACCTCAATGTTTTTTATTAGCCCACACCTCAATGTTTTTTATTAGCCCACACCTCAATGTTTTTTTAAATGCAGCCCAATTTTAATCTTTAACTAGCCCACATTTTGTGAGCCCAATTACTTTAATTTTTTAATGAATTCAGCCTAAATTTACTGATCCAAATTTAACCCAATTTGCTAATCCAAACCCAATACAGTAAGAAAAGCCCATTCACAAACATAAACTACATGTTTAAAATCCAGCCCAGTTGATAGAAGCCCACAACTAAACAAAAACCCTAACCCTAATACAAGTTAATATCAATAAAACAACTCAACACACAACGTAAGAGAGAAGAGAGAAAGAGTGCGGATGAGGAATTTAGTGTTCCGGCGACTGCCGCTTTTCTGGCGAGTCTCCGGCGGCGCGTTCTGACGAGTGACAAGAACCCACAAAAAGATCTCGGTGAGTAGATCACTGCGGTGGTGATGATATGTCACAAGACTCGAAGGTGGGGTAACAATGGTGGTGATGGAAGATCTCCGACGGGTCTCCGGTGTAACGGCGGTGGATTTTGCGTGAAGCCAAAGCTAATGATGAAGATGAAGATGAAGCCAAGCCGCGGGCTTGTCGGAGTTGTTCGATGCAGAACTCGGTGTCGCGTTTGCGGGATTGTTCGTGTTTGAGTCGTTCTTCTTCAAAATCCAAACACCACACAAACACCCGATCTGCTGTTGTTTCCCTTTACTCCGGTGACCTTTGTTTCTTCTTCTTATTTCGGTTGTAAAAACACACACGAACACCACAGCTTCTGATGCGCAGGAGCCTAAGCCCAAACAAGAGACCGCAAGCCCAGTGCTGCCAGATGGGCCTTCGAGTGAACGACCCAAAAGATCAATTAAGAGGCCCATTCGGTTGATGGAGTGATCTGCAAGTTGGAGTCAATTTTATGTGTTACATGCATTTTAATTGTAGTGAAGTCATGCATTAGTTGAGTTAGTGGAGTTATGCATTAGTTGAGTAGTGGAGTATGCATTAGTTATGTTAGTGGAGTAGTGGTTAGTTTGCATTGCATGTTTATATGTACTTGTATTTCTTAATTTTAAAGGAATCAGAAAATTGTTCCAAATCTTGCTCTCTCTCTTTTCTTAATCTCAAGGAGTGTTGCCTACTAAAAAAGGCTACATCATTTGGTGCTTTCATTGACTTACTCAATACCACCATGCCCCTCGCAAAGACACTTCATCATCCGATGAACCAATCCCCTCCATATCCGATCAATTACTTCATCAATTGATCACTGCCACCAATGACGCCGCAACAAAAAATGAAAATCTTTTGGCCGATTTGATCAAAGTAACCCAAAACCTTAACACAAAAATCGACAACTTGTCCGAACAAGTTACATCCGACTCGTCCACCGACAAAACACCACCACGCCATCAGTCTCCACCCCCACAACGACCACCAAACCAACACCGAATACAACGCCAACCAAAAATCACCCTTCCTTTTTTCGACGGCTCCAATGCCCTCGACTGGATTTTCCAAGCAGAAAATTCTTTCATACTACCAAACTCCGGTGAACGAACGAGTTGATCTTGCGGTTTTCTATTTCATCGGTGACGCACTTTCCTGGTACAAACATCTTGCTAACAAACGACTTCTTGGCACGTGGCCAGCCTTTAAAAGAGAGCTGGAACTTCGATTCGGTCCATCCACCTATGAAAACCACGAGGCCACACTCTTTAAACTCCGACAAACATCCACGGTCGCTGCCTACCAAACCGAGTTCGAAAAAGTGAGTAACCGGGTCGTCGGCCTTTCACAACAAGCCCTCCGAAACTGTTTTATATCGGGCTCCGAACCGATATTCAAAATGAACTTGCCATCCTCAAACCCACCACCCTTCACCAGGCCTACGCAATAGCCCGATTGGTAGAAGAAAAATTGCAACAGCCCACTAAACCAAAAAGCCCATTTACTTATTCCAAACCCACTAACCATTCCTGGACCTCATCAACCACTACATCCGTAAATTCCACAACACCAACTTCATCCACTACAACTAACCACCTTCCACCATTATTGCCAAACCCAACAACCTCACCTCCAGAAAACCTTCCATTCACTAGATTATCGGCAGATGCGTTACAACAACGGAGAAAAGAAGGATTGTGTTTCAAATGCCCAGAGAAATTTTTTCCCGGTCACAAGTGTTCACCCCCACAATTCCTTTTAATCGCTGATAACGACGATTCCGACGACATGGCGACTACCGAAATTCAACCTGCAAATACCAACCAGCCAAACCCACAATTCCTTTCTTTGTCCCATGCAGCTTTCTTCGGGTTATCATCCTCACAAACCCTTCGCATCACTGGTCACATCAATGGGAAACCCGTCACGGTCCTAGTCGACTGCGGAAGCACTCACAACATCCTGCAACCAAGGATCGCTTCCACCCTTAAATTGCCAACCGAACAAATACAGCCATTCTCGGTTATGGTCGGTAACGGTCAACACATTCAATGCGAAGGTTATTGCCCGGATGTTTCATTACAACTCCAGCAATCAAAATTCAAGTTACCATTTTTCATCCTGCCCGTTGAAGGAGCCGATGTTATTCTAGGAGTAGCATGGCTAGGCACTCTTGGTCGTTAACAGCCGATTTCTCCATCCCGGAACTATCCTTCACCAAGGATGGTACCTCTTCACACTCAAAGGAGAACCACCGTTACAACCTGCTTCACCAAGCACCATGTCTACCCTCATCCGTCACAACTCAATTGCTTCTCTCCACACCATGCTAATCAACCCACCTACCACACACCCACATTCCAACAACCTCTCCCATGTGGACCAAAACATTCCAGCCTCTTACAAACCTTTAGTGCTTTATTCCACGATCCCCATAGCCTACCACCAAACCGACCACATGATCACCACAGCCTCACACACATTTTAACCCAAACCATACACACCCCTGAACAACAAAAGTGGATCACAAAATTAGCAGGTTATGATTTTGACGTTCACTTCAAACCTGGCAAGAGAATCTAGTGGCAGACGCGCTGAGCAGGGTCGAGCTTGCTGCATTCTTGGCTTTCTCCCACCCAACCGCCCCCTGGCTAGATGAAATCCGTGCTTACTTTTCCTCTAGCGAAACCGACAACAACTGGTGCAGCAAATACAATCAGATGCAGGTTCTTTCCACATCACCAAGTACGTGATGGCTTGGTTATTGTTCACGGCCGAATAATGGTACCTCCAATACCAACTTTACGCGACAAACTGCTTCAGGAGTTCCACTCTTCTTATTTGGGAGGCCACGGAGGAACACAGGCAACCTTCAAACGAATTTCTGCCACATACTCTTGGTATGGGTTAAGAAAAGATGTAGCTGAATTTATTCGCCGGTGTGATACGTGCCAAACACTAAGGCTCCAAACCATAAACCATATGGTTTACTACACCTCTCCCTATCCCAGAAGCACCATGGGTCGACATCTCGATGGACTTCATCACTCACCTTCCGTCTTCCAAGGTAAAACGGTAATTTGGGTAATTGTGGATCGTTTGTCAAAATTTGCCCATTTTATTGCATTACCGACACACTATACCGCAGCAACTTTAGCTACAACTTTCTTGCGAGAAGTGTACAGGTTACATGGTCTACCCAAGACAATTGTATCCGACAGAGATCCCTTGTTCATCAGTCGTTTCTGGAAAGAGTTGTTCACTCAAATTGGCACAAAATTATTGCATTCAAGTGCATACCACCCACAAACCGATGGTCAAACAGAAGTTGTGAACCGCTGCCTGGAAGCATACTTACGTGCCTATGTATTCAACGAGCCTTCTACCTGGGTTAAATATCTATATTTGGCTGAATTTTCTTACAACACAGCCTATCATTCCTCCATTCGAATGACGCCTTTCAAAGCTGTTTATGGGCGCGATGCAGTCAACATACATGAGTACCACCCGGGATCTACTAAAACCGCCTCCATAGAGTCTACACTGTTGGAACATGATCGTGTGTTGCAAGTACTTAAAGATTCATTAATCATTGCAAGGGCTCGTATGATTAAGCAAGCAAATAAGAAACGTATGGATAAGGAGTTTGAGGTTGGTGAATGGGTTTATCTTCGCTTACAGCCTTACCGGCAACAATCCGTGGCATCTAGGAAGGATCACAAGTTATGAAAGCGTTTTTTTGGGCCTTATTTGATTCTTGAAAGGATCGGCAGTGTTGCTTACCGTCTACAGCTGCCTACAGGATCGCGTATTCACCCAATCTTCCATGTCTCGCTGCTTAAGAAGTGTTACACAACTGCTCAAGTACCATCGATGACTTATCATCACAGGAACCACCAGATACTTTGTCCTATTTACCGGAAGATGTTTTGGATACACGAGTTGGAAAAGATGGAGTAATGGAGTTCTTGATTAAGTGGAAGGAAAAAGTCTGGAGGAAGCAACATGGGAAACATCATCAGTGTTGTCACAACAATATCCTTATTTTAACATTGAGGACAATGTTACTTTTCAGGGACAGGGTAATGATGCGCAGGAGCCTAAGCCCAAACAAGAGACCGCAAGCCCAGTGCTGCCAGATGGGCCTTCGAGTGAACGACCCAAAGATCAATTAAGAGGCCCATTCGGTTGATGGAGTGATCTGCAAGTTGGAGTCAATTTTATGTGTTACATGCATTTTAATTGTAGTGAAGTCATGCATTAGTTGAGTTAGTGGAGTTATGCATTAGTTGAGTAGTGGAGTATGCATTAGTTATGTTAGTGGAGTAGTGGTTAGTTTGCATTGCACGTTTATATGTACTTGTATTTCTTAATTTTTAAAGGAATCAGAAAATTTGTTCCAAATCTTGCTCTCTCTCTTTTCTTAATCTCAAGGAGTGTTTGCCTACTAAAAAAGGCTACATCAGCTTCTATCTTCGTCTACAAACAACAAATTTTTGAGATCTTTACCGATCGATGATGAATCATGAATAACAACACTCCTCTTCTACCCATTTTAATGATTTTGAAACTGATTTGAAGTTGTTTTGGTCGTGGCCGCAGGGGTGGTTATGGTACGGTTTGGTATTTTCGGATCGTGAGTCGCTTGTGAAATCGCTTGTGAAATCGGCGTCCACTTCGCTTAATAGTAAGGTAGTTTCGCAATACTCTACGCTATTAGCGCCTTTGGCTGTGGGTTCTGTTTTATCTGTTGTGGATCCTGCGAAACCTGATTTGGTAGATCTGAGAGATGTTAAGATTGTGAAGAAGCTTGGAGGTATTGTGGATGATACTGAGTTTGTTAAAGGTTTGGTGGTAGTCGATTGTCGTTGTGACAGTGGTTAGGATTTGTTGTTTGATAATTTCGCAAAATGATATTATAATTTTGCAGAATGATTTTTAATTTCGCAGCCCTCTTTTTTTATAATTTCGCAGATTGATAGTTTCGCCAGAAAATATGCAGTTTCGTCGGAATTTCGTCGGAGTTTCGCCGGATGAAACTGTAATTTCGCTAGAAACTTTGAACTTTCATTCAGAAAAATGCTAAACTCACAGCTTGATGATTTGAAAATTTGAGGATCCTCAAGAAAACCAAAAACACACACACTAGTGTGTGTGAGAGAAAATCTTCGGATTTGAAATTTTTTTTTGAATCTTGTATAGATTTAGAAATAGATCTTATTTCTAACTTGTAAATCTTCAACTTCTTTGTAAAACTTTGTAGATCTGATGATTTTGATAATTTGGGATGAATTTAAATTTCAGATCTACTTTCTCTCTCTAAAAACCCAGTTTCTCTCTCTAAAAATTGATGAACATCTTCAAATATCAGCTACAAATTCTTCAATTTTTCAATGCATTTGATCCAATAAGGCTCTGAT
The DNA here is from genome assembly GCA_025506515.1 of Flaveria trinervia. Lineage (NCBI taxonomy): Eukaryota > Viridiplantae > Streptophyta > Magnoliopsida > Asterales > Asteraceae > Flaveria > Flaveria trinervia. The sequence continues at coordinate 17,201,131 of CM046456.1, read as the reverse complement.
ACCAAATTGTAAATCCAGGATGAACGCTAGAATCAAATATTATGAAGATTTATGAGATCAAACAATGATGAACACAATAAATCCCCTTTAATCTAATATGATTGCATATAATTTGAATAATGTGGAAACCCCAATCAAAATGATCATTTAACTATTAACCAAAACTTAATGAAAATTAACCTATTTATAGTCTAGAGTAATATTTACTAATTGCATTTAACCCTCTAGACTTAGCTAATTAATACAAAATTACAGATTGAGCATAAAAAAGACTAAAAACAAGATAAAATATATTTTGTTCCCACAAAGTATATTTATTACAATAAAACTCATAGTCATCTAAATCTTCAACGTCTCATCTCGGATCTTCGTCTCGAACGTGTCGGGTTAGACTTTTGTTGACTTTGACCATAACGTTGACTTTTGTTGACTTTGACTGTGTTGATAATATAGACTATCTTGTACAGCTCCAACAGTCACCTAAAAATGTCACGGTTTGCACTAGCTGTTGGGGTGTGGGTTTGTAACATCCTTGATTTTTTATATTTAACAAACTTGCTTAACTTTTTTATGATTATGGTATTTTCATACATAAAATTTAGATGAATTCAAGAACCTATTTGTGAAAACTATCTTATATTCCATACATAATGTGATTCTATAACAAATTGTGTGTAAATATATGATCATGCTATAAAAAATAACTTGGAATTGCCCTACAATTAATCAACGTGTAAGATAATGCTAAATTACTACATAAATGAAACACATATAACTATAAGGGCAAAAAATTACATATGTGTAACTTTTATTCAAAGGACATGTAAGGCCCCGTTCCTGGGACGCTCACAGCTGGTCAATCATCGCACATAAAATATATGATTTACATTAAATTACTAAAACGTTGTAGCCGAATCATTTGAAACAACCATTTCATTTCATATAAATAATCGCTTTTGCAAAATAATACAACATTCATTACAAAATATCATTTGTTCGCATTACAATGCAAAAACATTATCGCAACATAAAATGGATGCCATCCAAAACAAGCCAAGTAGCCACCTCGTGCCATCCTCAGCAACATTTAACTGCCAACTAGAAACACATAAAAGTCAGTATTGCTAAGTGAATTTTAGTTTTAAAATAAAATATACTTTACTTTCTTTTAAAACATTTCTTTACTTCCATTCAAGATCATACATCATACATACACATTGATAATATATAAATTATCTTCCATCATCATTCGTTCATTAACTTTCGTTCATTAATTATCGTATGTCATCGTCATCATTCACTTTCATTAATAATCTTCCTTACTTACCTTTTGTACATTCTTTAACTTCTGATGACATGTACAGTACCCCGAATATTATGCACGAAGCTGGTTACTGGGCCTGGGGTCTTTCATAGACCTCGAACATTATGCACGAAGCTGACTCTAATACTTAGGGAAAGTACACTCATCATTATCATGATCAATGATCGCCACTTGCTCCACATAATTGAGTCGTTCGTCTACTTCGATATCCTCCAGTGGTACAACCATATCCTCTTTTCCAAACACTTTCTCAAATGAGATACATCGAATGTCAGATGAATTTCACTTAACTCATTCAGTAACTCTAATCTATAGGCCACCTCTCCTACTCGAGCAATGATTCGGAAAGGCTCTATGTACCTTGGGCTTAACTTGCCCCGCTTTCTGACGAATGATACCCTTACAAGGTGAGACTTTCAACATAACTCTATCACCCACCTGGGACTCAATCGGTCTTCGCCTCTTACCGGCATACGACTTCTGCCTATCCTTAGCTGCTTTCATGAAGGCTTTGATCTTTTCGAACTTTTCAGTTGTAGCCTTGATCACATCAATACCCCCCAACTCCTTTTGACCAATATCACCCAACAAATGGTGTTTTATATCTCCTACCGTATAGCATCTCATAAGGGAGCATGATAACTATTGTTATATGAGAACTTAGCTAACGGTAAGTGGCCATCCTAACTTCCTCCAAAGTCAATGACGCATGCCCGAAGCATATCTTCTAGCATCTGAATCATTCTTTTCGATTGACCATCCGTCTGAGGATGATAAGCCGTGCTAATATGTAACCTCGTCCCTACCGCACCATGGATCTTCTTCTAAAACTTAGATGTAAACCGGGTGTCATAGTCGGACACAATGGACACTAGCACACCATGACGAGTTACAATCTCCGTGATAAACAAATCCGCCAACCTATTAGATGAATATGTCTCACGGATCAGTAGGAAGTGAGCACTCTTTGTCAGACGATCAACTATCACCCATATGGTATTATACCCTCGCGCGGTACGTGGTAGCTTCGTAATAAAGTCCATGGTGATATGCTCTCACTTCACTCGGGTATGTCCAAAGGTTGGATCTTCCCGTATGGCTTCTGATGCTCTGCCATCCCTTGCAAGCAAGTAAGGCACTTACCCACATACTCCACTATGTCACGCTTCATACCCGCCCACTAATAATCTTTCTTCATATCTTGATACATCTTTATAGCACCGGGATGAATGGAGTATCAAGTCTTATGAGCTTCGTCCATAATCCTTCCACGTAAACCCCCGTAACGAGGAATCCACATTGGTTCAAATTGGGTTCTAACACCGAGAGTGTTTTCACCCAATGTAATTCCCCGTAATGAGGAATCCACATCTTTTATTTTAGTTTTATAATTAAAACTCATATATGACAAATAAACTTCATGAATTTATAATTTTTTTCTATAAATCATGAAATTACCATGGATTGATTTAATAAATGAAAGTTGAATAAATAGTATTATTATTGTTTTTGAAGGATTAAAATAAATTAAATTGCTAACTAATGTATTTTTCCAAATTGACCCAAACGGATTCGGGTTGGGTTTCTATTTTCAAAATGGGCAGATGTTACGGGTATCAAGTCAATCTGGAACTCGATCTCGCAGTCCGGTGGCACACCAGGCAAATCTTCCGGAAACACGCCCGGAAAGTCACACACACCCGGTACATCGGACATTTGTGGTGTTGGTGTATCCACATCCTTCACGTAAGCCAAGTAAGCACTACATCCATGCCTCATGCACTTTCCCCGCCACCGCCATCGAAATCACTTTCAGAATCGTAGTGACTCGATCACCGTAAACCGTCACCGAACTCCCGTTAGGCGATGTCAACCGAATCATCTTTTTGCGACACACAATGTTCGCATCGTATTCCGCCAACCAATCTATTCCTAGGACTACATTGAACTCGCCTAAGGTCATCATGAATAGTCTAAGAGGAAACTTATAACCTTCTAGTTCTATGTCGCAACTTTCTATCATCTTAGAAATCCCGGTAGACTTACCTATGGCAGTTTCCACATCAAAGGGCTTATCTATACTCCTATTACTAATAGGCAATTTAGCATAGAAAGTAGCAGAAATAAAACTTTTACTAGCACCAGAATCAAATAACAAAGAAGCAAGAGTTTGATTTACTAGAAACGTACCTGACACAACATCGGGGTCCGTCCTAGCCTCCTCCTGCGTCATTGTGAACGCCCTTGCGCTCGTCCTCTGCCCTTCACCTCCAGCCTTCTTCATTGCCCATAACTTTCAACCCTCGGCTTCTTACAGTCTCTGCACATATGGCCCTCCCCGCCAAAGTCAAAACACCTCGCCACCTTGTAATCTCTCGCCATGTGGCTCGGCTTTCCACACTTGAAGCACACGTTCCATCCCCACCTACACTCTCCGGCGTTCTCCTTTCCACACTTGCCACACCTTTTCATCCCCGCACCGGATGTGACCACACGTCCGTTATCCACCCGTGCACCTTTGTTGCTTGGAGTGGCCCCGCCATGTCCAAACCACTTTCCATTCTAATTTCGATCGCCACCACCCTTCTTGCTCACCTTAGCCACTACCACCTCACACTCGTCATACAACCTTCCCGCCAAATCAACCTCTGATTTAAACGTACTCGGTCGGGCGACGATCATGTGCCTACGGATAATAATTTTAATATGTTTTATTTATGTAACACCCGGTTATTTTTTAAAAGTTAGTGAAGAAAGAAAGAATAAAGTGAAGGAAAAGAAAGAAAATATATTTTACCCAAGTTGAGGGGTAAAAAGTGTCAAAAGGACAAAAAGGTTTGAAAGTGGGTGTAAAGTAGGCATGGCCGCCCACTCTCTTCTTACACACCCAAATCATTGGGTTTTAGAGAGAGAAAGTAGCAAGGAGCAGCAGAACTCTTAGATTTTTTTGAAGAAGAGCTGAAAATTCAAATTCAAGGTAAGAAATTCATGGTTTTTAAGTGTTCTTAACTGGCCTTGCCTCGGTTGTATTCTTATGTGTGTTGTGTGTGTTCGGTTGTATGTTTTTAGTGGGTTTCTAGGTGGTTGAACACAAATGCAAACGAGTTTGGAAGAAGCCATACTCAGGAGCTGCAAAGGTAAGTTCTAGAACCCCTCTTTTACATGTTTTAATTGATTTTAGGGTTGAAAATGCATGAATGTATGTTTTTATAAAACTGGATTTCATACCCGTATGTATGAATGTGTGTATGTTGCGGGTATGGTTTGATTATGGACTATGTTCATGCTTGATGATGTTTTGATTGTGTTCCTAAGGCTTAGAATGTATGATTTAAGCTTAGAAAATGGTAGATGAGGTTTGAGGATTGAATCTGATGATAAGTGTGCCCTAGGCTGCTCATGCGCCCAAACAGTAGCTCATAGACCTAAGTTTAGAAAAACTGCTTAAGTGTTGACAAATGCGGATGAGCAATGACGAATGCGGATGAGAAAATCAATGCGGATGAGAAAGTCAATGTGGATGAGAAAGTCAATGCAAATGAGAAAGTCAATGCGGATGAGAAAGTCAATGCGGATGAGAAAGTCATTGCAGATGAGAAAGTCAATACGGATGAGAAAGTCAATGCGGATGAACAAAGTTAATGTAGATGAGTAAGTTCATGCGACTGAATAGATGCGGATGAACAAAGTTAATGCGGATGAACAAATGCGGATGAGTAAGTTCATGCGACTGAACAAATGCGGATGAACAAAGTTAATGTGGATGAGTAAGTTCATGTGACTGAACAAATACGGATGAACAAAGTTAATGCGGATGAACAAGAGGAAAGCGAATGGACAAATGCGGATGAACAAAAAGAAATGTGGATGAACAAAAAGGAAATGCGGATGAACACTTAGAATATTTTCTGACTTTTTGGGGAAAAAATGAAATATAGGCTTTGACTTGGGAGGTTCTTGGGGGTTCATGTAAGCTGACTTTTGAGGTCATAGATGATGTGATGGGCATAGTATGATGATGTGATGTATGATGTATGGTTAATGCTTATGCATGATGATATGCATGATGTATGTTATGTATGTATGATGATGCCTTGTATGGTGATGTTTTGGGTGATTATGTTTATGTTCCTGTTATGTATGTTTATCTTTCCTGTGGCTTTACGTGTTATAGTTGTGAAAAAAATGATAAAGTATTATGTAACGTAAAGTGAAAGATAATGAAAGAGGAACATAATGATAGAATGCATGCATTAATGAAAGAGGAAGTATAGAAAGGCTTGCAAGTAATATGTACAGAGGTGCACGACTCTAAAATGCTGTAAGCTCAACTGCGTATGGTTTACCTAACCCTTAAGGATACACGCAAGGGTTCTAGTCTTTGTGACTGAACAACGGTGTGGTACATGGTTTATAGTAATTACTCACCTCTGTGTTGGTGCCAGAGTATGTACGGTGTGGAAGTCATTTATGATCTTCGGCCCAGTACCCGAGTTATGCATAATGTTGAGGGTGTAGTATACAGTGGTTTATAGTGATTACTCACCTCGGTGCTGGTGCCAGGATATGTGCGGAGTGGAAGTCATTTATGATCTTCGGCCCAGTACCCGAGTTATGGATAATGTTGGGGGTGTAGTATACAGTTGGGATCTTTGTCGCTTACCTCGGTGCTAGTGTCAGGCTATGTGCGGTGTGGAAGTCATTTATGATCTTCAGTTTGTTTTTAAAACGGTTTGTTTTTAATCAATTGGTTTAAAAACCAACTTTTTTGAGAAAAAACAAAAATTTTAAAAATGATATCGTGTTTTTTGTCATTTATACTTAATTTCAATCATGTCTTATATTAAAAGATCGTTTTATAAAATATTAACTTTTATTAATAACTATTTATTATATTTTATTCAAGCCGTGTAATACACGGGGTACTAACCTAATATATATATATATATATATATATATATATATATATATATATATATATATATAGTGGAGGGATAAAATGAAAACCATGATTATAATTAAAAACCATGAAAATTACCACCACCCAATTGATCACATAATTTATAATTGATTTAACTTTCTAATTTTTAAAAAATACATTTAAGTAAAATTCAATCATATTTTTTAAGGTCATTATATATTTTTCATATAAACTCCAAGTAACGTCGATGATGACGAAACGACTTACGTATAAGTAACTTGTAGGAACTACGTATACGTAACTCTTAGTTGTACACTTGGTAACACGTACTTGCACATAAATAACCTATAGATGTATGTAACTCTTAGTTGTACACTTTCTTACACGTAGTTACATATATGTAACATTTGATTTTTATGGGTTTTAATTATAAACATGATTTTCATTTGATCCCTCCCCTATACACACACATATATATATATATATATATATATATATATATATATATATATATATATATATATATATATATATATATGTATGTATATACATATATATATATATATATATATATGTGTGTGTGTGTGTGTGTGTGTGTGTATGTGTATGTGTGTGGGAGGGTTATCTTCAAAAATGTATTTTGTGAGAACTATAGAAACTAATATGAGTCACACCAAGTCACATGTCCATTTTGAATATGTGTAAACTCATTCACATAATATGAACATTTTTAACTTTAGACATTACCATGTCTTGGTTTTATGTTTTATGGTTGTGGATGCAATGTACAATCTAACATAAGAAGGTTATGGCTCCTATCTCAATCTTTCCCATAACTAGTGTGACCCCAAGGCCACCCATGGTGGATATGTTGGTATCGTTATATCAATGTATACAATTTACATGTTCATACATGTAACAACCCCTATTTTTTCCTAAATGAAAGAAACTTAACTTTTTTCATACCAAGGCCGGGCCGCATCAGTGTTACAATGTGAGGTGCATCAAGTGAAAAGAAGATGAGGGCAACATCGAAGAATGAATGTAGCCAAATCGATTATACTAAGTAATTTTAGGTCGAACAACACCTGAATGATTGATGTGATCAAAATTGCACATACTTTATACAAATATTTTCTACATCTTTTAATATTTTTTGGGTTAGTTTTATTAAATTTTACTCATAATTTATTAATAATTAAATTCTTAGGATTTCAAGAAAGCATGAATAAAAACGATAATAATATAGTTTAACTAAAGATGAAACCAATGAATGAAAATTTACATATTTTACATATCATGATTAACCGTTTGTGTTGGGGTTAATGTTACAAGCAAAGAAAACAAAAATAAATTTAATAATATATAATATACCAAATAAAAATTAAATATCAAATACAGTAAAAAAGTTTTTTGTTAATTTTAATACTCATCCATTAATATTTTTATATGATGCGGGCCACAAAGTTGAACTAAATGGATTGTGTTTTTAGAATTCACTAAGGTCCACACAAGAAGAATGTCAAAGACAATTATTAATTCTTCGTGTTGAGCATTGGCTTTGCAGGCCCATCACATGACAAATGCAAGCAATGATATTATTTAAAGAAAGACCGATCAATAAAAGAAAGAAAAGAAGCTCTTTTGGGGGAACTAGGAATTTATCCGCCGGCGTAACACGCGCTGACTTCATTAGTGGTATTGTAAAGATAGATTACTATCGGTCAGACTCGTTAAAATAGATTTATCTCGAACCGTAGTATAATTCGAATTTATACCGTCAAAGGAAAAAAACATTATATGTGACACGACTTGTCACACCCTCAAACAGAGTTGAATTGCGGAAGCTGTAGAACTAATATAATTGTTTTCAAAATATGATAAATACAGTTTTAAACGTCCCAAACAACATGAATGGTTCTAAATGCGATATGGCCCAAGCTAGTTTAACTTGATGCAATGTCAATTACCTGAGAAAACATACATGAAATATGTCAACATAAAGTTGGTGAGTTTACAGATTTTAAAGTAACAGTAAACAATGTAATGGACCACGAGACTTTTTATGATTAGATTGTCGATCATACAATATTACATATTATATAAGCATCGCAACCGAAGCTAGACTATAACTGTAATAAATTGCTCCTACCCATGCCTACTGTAAGCATGGGTTGAACATGCTAATAATGCATCCGTTTAGACCTCCAGTCAATGTTTGGGTAATTAACCCGGGTGGGGGTAGTCAAACCCAATAGTAATATCCAGAATTACATCGTTTTGTGAAATAAACTAACGGTTCAATAACAGGAGACTTTATACGGTAAGTAAACAACTTATATAACATGTGAAATCATTAACAATTAAATGTGTCCATGAAAATATTAATTTGCATGTATTCTCCCCAAAAATGGAAATAAGTAAAAATGGGGACATGAAACTCACCTGATACGTAGGTGTCGGTTATGGAAATAATAAAAGTCCGAAAGTAAGCGCGACCTACTCGTGTCCTAAAACGTATTAAAGACACCTTAAGGTTCAAGTAATGGTTCTATGCATGAGTTGGTTATGTAATTGTGTCACCAAACTTAACTTGTTATGAGAAATCCATTTGCCATGACAAACTGTTGGTGTTAGCGTTCCGGTTTATGATATATATATTTATCTTTCATAGATATAAAGAAATACAACTTTGACGTTAAGTGTTCATGATCCCATGTTCCTGTGAGTTTGCTTGAGTTCAACCCCGCAAGTAAATTTAAAATCAGGTTCAAGTTGTAACTCGGTAGTAAAAATATAATATATTCGTGTATATATATATATATTATATATATATATATATATATATATATATATATATATATATATTATATATATATATATACCACATGTTATAACCAAATAAAATAGACCTTTATATATATTCCTTGTAACAAAAAGAAAACTTTCTGGCTTTACAACATCGTATTGTAACACTTTTTTTGTAAATAAAACTATCAATTTTACCAATATACATATACATATTTTACCAACCAGCACTTATATAGTATTCTCATAATGTTTTCTTACAACTATTCATTTAAACCAAGACTTAAATAATTATAAGTTTGAAATACTTCTTTTTTTTATATCGAATATCCCATAATGCCATTAATACTCAAAACTCAATCTCAATCAACATAGAAAGTAAATGGGTCACGTCTGAGGTGACAAATTGTTTTAAAAGGATCACATCTGAGATGATCAAAAGTTTTCTAAATTAAAATGATCATGTCTGAGATGAGCAAGTGCTTAAAACGTCTAATCATGTTAGGATCAGTGATCTACGTTTGATTGATTAGAGAGTCTAGCAGCGGAATTCTAACAATGAATTAGCCAATTCTCAAGAACGAAAAGATATTCAATGAAGAACAAAAACGGTTATAGATAGAGAGAATTCTGCAGATATATTTCATTCAATATTTGCTTTCGTGGTAATGGAATGTCACAATTACAATTAGGTCGACACCTAACCTGATATATTGTAAACACATGAAACTGGGTCATTCGCAGGAGCATATGCGAATGAGACTCAGTCGTACGACTGAGCCATGCTAATGGACCTGTCGTGCGACTGAGAGATGCGATTGGGACATTCGTAAGACTGAACCATAAGTATGATCCAGTCGTACGATTGAACCGTACGCATGGTCCAGTCGTACGATTGAACCATACGCATGGTCCAATCGCGCGAATGGGCCCAGTCGCATCTAATATGGGCCGAGGCCTATATATACCAGTTTCAATGTGTAGAGAGATTAAGGATTTCGAGAGGAAGTCTGCCTAGAGCCTAGGGCTACCGGATGAGAGGGAAGATCATGCTCGATCTTCCCCTTGCCAAGAGTCTTGATTCTTATGTTGTAACGAGCTTGTAATCGTTAGGTTTTATCAATGAAACCATTTATTATAGTTCGTGTTATTGATTTGACTTTTGGTTTTTGTTGTTGTTTATCCTTCCGTCAAGAACATGCTCGGATGTTTACCGATCCAGCCGACTTCACAATTGGTATCAGAGTCGGTTACTGCTTGAATGATCTAACAATCATTCTAGCAACCCGAGCTCTTGATTTCTGAATCAATTACATATCTTGACGTTAAATCCACTTCGTGTTCTTTGTGTTTTGCTCAGATCTGGTTACGTGTGTAGTTTCTATGTTAAAATCGAACTCGAAACCACGTTCCAATCACCCCTGCGAATCTTATGATGTCTATGTTGGTTCGTTTCATGTAAAATTTGTAAGATTAGGGTTTTGGGCAGCCCGGTTGCAGATCTGAAAATCTGCGTGCAGACCCGTTCATGCGACTGGGCCATGCGAATGGACCATTCGTACGACTGGACCATGCGAATGGACCATTCGTACGACTGGATCAGTCGTATGTTCAATCGCACGAATGAGCCATCCGCATTGACTCATCCGCATTTGTTCCAGACAAAAAAAAAGAGTCTCGAACTACTTCTTGCACAGATTTGAGGATGAGAAAATCATATTCACCCTGAGGTTCTTTTGTCAAATAAGTTCGATGTATACCCCATTACTCGTCAGACTTCTAGAATAGGTGAATGTAGTTGGAACACGAAAAAGAGAAGAGAAGATGTTAGCAGTCGGTGCTGATTTTGTGGGGGTAGTCAGGAGCATCTGACTACTTATGGGCCAATCAAGTTATATTTATCCGCACAGAGAGGATTCTCATTCTCAGGGGGAATCCATGTATAGAGAAATTGAAGACGTAATCAGAAAGTGCTGATGTGAGCAAGTTTCTGATGATGAATCTACGTGCATGCTGATTTGTTTGATATTGTCAACTATGGATTGGAACCTTCAACCTTTTGCCCAATACACCGTGTGAAGACGCTAGGAGAGCACAATGTCTATATATTGGGATATGCTGAATGTGAGGGGGAATTTCTGTAGGTGTTGATGTTAATCAGGTTAGCCTGTGTGAAGATTGAAGCAATGGAAAACTGTTCATATCATTATCTGGAAAAATCAGTCATATGGGGAATCTTGCTGCTATGATGGTGTTCTGCAAAGTAAACGAAAGCTATTGTGCCTAAATTCATTTTCAGGGATATTGTAGCAACCTGACGGATCGACAACGTTGGCTAATATGGTTTTTGTTTGATTCTATTGGCAACCAGAGCAAAGATTGACCGAAGATTGTAAGGGTGTTATCTACTATTCGCAAGCAACGTCCAAGGGGGAATTTGTTGGACCATATATAGTCATATATAGTGTGTCCGTCGCTTGTCGAATAGTCTAGGCTTAATGTAATACACCTGATATGTTGTAAACACATGAAACTGGGTCATTCGCAGGAGCATATGCGAATGAGACTCAGTCGTACGACTGAGCCATGCTAATGGACCTGTCGTGTGACTGAGAGATGCGATTGGGACATTCGTAAGACTGAACCATAAGTATGGTCCAGTCGTACGATTGAACCATACGCATGGTCCAGTCGTACGATTGAACCATACGCATGGTCCAGTCGTACGATTGAACCATACGCATGGTCCACTCGCGTGAATGGGCCCAGTCGCATCTAATATTGGCCGAGGCCTATATATACCAGTTTCATTGTGTAGAGAGATTAAGGATTTCGAGAGGAAGTCTGCCCGGAGCCTAGGGCTGCCGGATGAGAGGGGAAATCATGCTCGATCTTTCCTTTGCCAAGAGTCTTGATTCTTATGTTGTAACGAGCTTGCAATCGTTAGGTTTTATCAATGAAACCATTTATTATAGTTCGTGTTATTGATTTGACTTTTGGTGTTTGCTGTTGTTTATCCTTTCGTCAAGAACATGCTCGGATGTTTACCGATCCAGCCGACTTCACAAATATGAACCACCATTTGTATATGATAGAATGTTTACGTAAAACATAACTTGTAATATTTATATATGAAAACATTATTATTAGTATGTACAATTTGTTCGGCAAAAATAATTATATGTAATTAGTAGATTATGAAACATAAAGATAAGTATCTAGTAAGAAATAGGAGAATGTCTTCTCACTTGAAGCAAACAAGGTTAGTGAATGGAGATGTGTAGATTGCTTGAAAAATCATCACGAAACCATTTGAACTTTACTAAAGAAACTTGAAGCACACTTGAAATTGTGGTATAAATTTTGAAAAGTAATTGTTGGGTGAGGAGATGATAAGATCATGAGTTTTGGTCTAAGAGGAAAAGATTGTGGGTTGAGTTTTGATGTAGGTGACTCGTAGAGATTTAGTCTATTTATAACTTTTAACACATAATTTAGGAAGACAAAAACATCAGGAGTTGAAAGTTGTATTGGAATGAAGGTAACTAAATACTGATAATAATTCAGAATTGAAATTGGTGCTTGAATAAGGCAATAATCATGAAAATGGTAAGTATGGGAATTGATAAAAGTCAAACAAAAAGTTAGTATGTGTGTGGGGGTTCATGATATTTTGCAGAGAAAAAGAATACGTGTGTTGATTTTTGATGAAGATTTTTAATTACTTTTATCTATTATACAATGGTTCTATAGATTTAATAAATTAAACGAATATTAAAGTGGTAACATGTATAAGTTAGTCAAGGTTAAAATTAAACTTCTATTACAAACTAATTTGATAATATTGTATGTTCCATACGGTGGTTTACTAGCATTTAAATATAAGTTTAGTAATTTCACCCTATAACCGGTGCGTCGAAATGAGTTGTACCAAGAAAGGAATGTCAATATACTCGTTGCAAGTCTAAGTTATTTTAAATCCTTAAACGTATGTGGTTTAGGTTCTAAAATATATTGTAACAATTTAATAATATTTATTATTGCATATTATATATTGTAAACAACATTCGTGTATGAGGGTTGTACTGCGTATAAACCGGTAATTAAGCCGAATTACCGATGTATGAAATGTTATGCGCGCAAGTTTGCAATGCATAAAACGACTTCCATAAATGTAATTAAATTGAAAATCAAGTATTATAGGTGTAATGATAACCAAGTCAAGGCCGAGTATTGACCTGAAATTGCCGGTTGTCACATACTCCCAGTTAGAAAAAATTTTGTCCCGAAATTCAGTTAGGGTTGTCTGCAGATGCTAGGGTTTCAAACAAGTAAGGGTAGTTTAGCTTCATTTGGCCTTCGTGTTCCGATGTAAATTCGGGTCCTCTTCTGGAATTCCATCGGACCTTCACTAAAGGAATGCGGCTTCGTTTCATCTTCTTTACCTCTCAATCTAGGATCTCCATGGGTTTCTCAATAAATGAAGTTGTTCATCAATCTGAACCTCGTCGAGCGGTATAACCAGGGTTTCATCCGACATGCACTTCTTTAGATTTGACACGTGGAAAGTGTCATGAACACTACTAAGTTCTTGAGGAAGTCTGAGCTTGTAAGCTACAAGACCAATCCTGGCTAGGATTTCAAATGGTCTAATGTATCTAGGGTTTAGCTTACCACGTTGCCCAAAATGAATGACTCCTTTCTATGGTGAGACTTTAAGTAGAACCTTATCTCCCACTTGGAATTCCAATGGTTTACGTCTCACGTCAGCGTAGCTTTTCTGACCGTCACGCGCGGCTTTGAGTCGGTTCTGAATCTGAGCGATCTTTTCCGTGGTCTCATATATGATTTGACTATCGCCAACCTCTATCCAACACAGTAGTGATCAACACTTCCTTCCGTATAGTGCTTCAAATGGTGTGGCTTTGATACTTGTGTGATAGCTATTATTGTAAGAAAACTCAGCTAAGGGTAGATGAGTATCCTAACGGTTTCCAAAATCTAACACAATAAGCTCTAAGCATGTCTTTCAGTGTCTGAATGGTCTGTTCACTCTGACCATTTATTTGAGGGTGGTATCCGGTACTCATATCCAACCTTGTACCCAAGGCTTTTTGTAATGATTTCCAAAATCTCGAGGTAAATCGAATGTCTCGATCAAAGATAATGGAGACCGATACTCCATGTCTCGAAACAACCTCCTTGAGATAAACCCTTGTCAACTTTTCCATTTTATCAGTTTCTTAATTGGTAGAAAGTAAGCAGACTTTGTCAGTCGATCCACAATTACCCAAATTGTATCACAACTGGTGGATGTCTTGGATAGTTTTGTGATGAAATCCATGGAAATTTGCTCCCATTTTTATTGTGGAATCTCCAGTTGGTGCAGTAATCTCGATGGTTTTTGATACTCCGCCTTAACCTTCGAACACGTGAGGCACTTGCTAACATAGGTGGCTATGTCATATTTCATGTTCGGCCACTAGTATAAGTCCTTTAGATCCTAATACATCTTATCAGAGCCCGGGTGGATGGAGTATCTTGATTTGTGTGCCTCGTTCATCACAAGTTCCTTTAAGTTCCCATAATTTGGCACCCAAATTCGGTTCATAAAGTATCGAGCTCCATCAGCCTTGATCTCAAATTGTTTATCCATGCCGCGGAGAGATTCATTTTTCAAATTCTGTTCTTTTAGTGCTTCAAACTGAGCATCACGAACTTGAGTAGTTAGGCTCGTATGAATCGTCATTCCCAACGCTCGCACCCGTCGAGATTTAATTCGTTCTTTCCTACTCAGAGTGTCTGCTATAACATTTGCTTTTCCAGGATGATAACGAATCTCACAGTCATAATCGTTTAGTAACTTAACCCACCTACGTTGTTTCATGTTTAGTTCCTTCTGATCGAAGATGTGCTGAAGGCTTTTGTGATCGATAATATATAGTACATTTGGTACCATACAGGTAGCGTCGCCAAATCTTTAGTGCAAAAACAACAGCTCCTAATTCAAGGTGGTGAGTGGTGTAGTTTTTCTCATGCACTTTTGATTGTCGTGACGCGTAAGCAATAAATTTGTCGTGTTGCATTAGGACACAACTTAGTCCTTGTCGTGATGCGTCGTAGTACACCACAAAGCCATTGTTTCCCTCTGGTAGAGATAGAATTGGTGCGTACACAGTTTCAGCTTTAACAATTAGAATACTGCTTCTTGCTTATCACCCCAGTCAAATTTCTTGTCTTTTTGAGTCAAGGTTGTCAATGGTTGGGCTATTTTGGAGAAATTTTCGATAAAGTGTCGGAAATAACCTGCCAAACCTAGGAATTTTCGCACCTTAGTCGGGGTCTTAGGTGCTTCCTAGTTTTTAATAGCTTCTATCTTGGATGGGTCAACATGTATTCCCTTCTCGTTAACCACATGCCCGAGAAATTGAACTTCTCGGATACGTAAGTTGCATTTTGAGAATTTCGCGTAAAGCTTCTTGTTCTTGAGTAGTTCCAAGATTAACCTTAAATGTTGTTCATGCTCATCTTTGGTTCATGAATATATTAGAATGTCATCGATGAAGACGATCACGAATTTATCCAAATAGGGTTTGCACACTCTATTCTAGAGATCCATGATACAACAGGTGCATTGGTTAACCCAAATGGCATGACAATGAACTCATAATGGCCATAACGAGTTCGAAATACGGTCTTGGGGATATCTTCCTCTTGGATTTGTAATTGGTGATATCCCGAACGTAAGTCAATCTTCGAGTAGTAACTAGATCCCTGAAGTTGGGCGAATAGGTCGTCGATTCGAGGGAGAGGGTACCGGTCTTAATGGTGAGTTTGTTTAACTCTCGGTAGTCGATGCACATTCGAAAAGATCCATCCTTCATCTTAACAAATAAAATCAGGGCTCCCAAGGTGAGAAACTTGGTCTTATGAATCCTTTATCTAACAATTCCTGTAATTGATTAGACAACTCTTGCATCTCTAACGGTGCTAGTCTGTATGGGGATCATGCTACTGGACAGCTCCAGGTACCAGGTCAATTCGAAATTTGAATTGCCTTTGAGGTGGAAGTCTGGGAAAGTCCTCGGGAAAGACTTCCGGATAGTCTCGCACGATGGGTATATCCTCGATTCTTTTCTCTTCGGTTTGCTTCTCCACTACATGCGCCAAGATTGCATGATAGCCCTTTCGTAAGTACTTTCGAGCCTTCATACATGAAATGATCCTTAACACCGTACCATACTTTTCTCCTTGAATCTATATGGTCTCTCCACTCAGAAGTGGAATACGAATGATCTTCTCATGACAAACGATTTCCGCTCGATTTTACGATAACCATCCATGCCAATAACAATGTCAAAACTCCCTAGGGTTACAGGTAGCAAATCTATATTGAACGTGTGATCCGCCAAGCTGAGAGTGCATCCTTGTATGATCTTGTTGGTTTCGATCAACTTAAAATCGGCTAACTCGATTGTATACTTAGAAGTGAAACGGGTAGGAGTAATTTCTAGCAATGGACTAAATTCACTAGACACAAAACTCCTATCAGTACCCGTATCAAATAGGATTGATGCATAGAAATTATTTACAAGAAACGTAGCCGTAACAATGTTCGGGTCCTATCGAGCTTATCCAGCTCCAATCACAAAAGCTCGACCATGTGCGTTGTTTCCACCGGTTTGCCTCAAGCTCGGACAATCCTTGTGAAAATGTGCAGTAACACCACATTCGAAGCACGCACGATTATTTCCTGTTTTAGGAGCAGGGTTGGGCTTTTGGTAGTCCTTAGTCGCATGACCAAAAAGTTTGCATTTCTGGCACATGGAATCTCCACATGCACCTAGGTGATGAAAGTTACACTTGTTGCTCTTAGGTAGGTTTTTAGCATACCCACCTTTTGCCTTCTTCTCAGATAGGCCAGCAGTGAAAGTCCTAACAACCTCTTATTTGTTTTGGTTTTGGTACAAAGTATTTCGACCATGATTATTGTCCCACTTCCTCTTGTTGTCATAGTTCTTTTCCACTACCGTCTTCTTCACAAACGCTCCCTGATGTACAGCTTGATCAGTCAGATCAAGAGCAATCCTAATAGCCTCTTGGATAGTGGCTGGCTTGGATGAGGTCACAATGCTCTGAATTTGGGGTGCAAGGCCCCAATGTACCTTTCCGCACGCTTGAACTCTGGGCTAACGATGTGAGGGCATAGACGAGCAAGGTCATGAAATCGGGTGGTGTAGCTTGTAACTTTTGCACCCTTCATGGTGTGGTTCTAGAATTCAACCTCAAGTTTTTGCAATTCAATTCAGGGGCAATATTCATCGGTTAGCATTTGTTTCAACTCCACCCAAGTGATTTGATAGGCAGCATCAATACCCAAAGTCTGGGAATGAGCATTCCACCAAGTGAGTGCTTGACCTTCAAAGATATAGGTGGAGAATTTCATCTTATTCTCCTCAGCACAGTTATTGTTTGTTGAATGGACTCTATCTTCTCTATCCAACGGACCAAACCAACAGCTCCTTCATTACCGCGAAAGTTAAACAGTTTATAGTTCAGAAACGTGTTGTAGGAGCAACCTTTGTTATTGGCATCAGATCTTGTGTTGTAGGTTTAATCATATATGTAATGATTAAACAATAACAACGACCTTTGTATCTCAGGTATTTAGCTACGCCTGACATTATAATACCTCCTACCCCACTAGCATTGCCTCCATTCACTTCAGATCCTCCTGCACTGCGATTTGCCTCGTGATGTGTGATTGCATCTGCCATCGTTGCGCCACAAGCTGTTCGATAACCTCTGTTGTCATGGGAGTACCACTTCCCACATTGGTTCTAATGTTTCTCCTTCATGGTGGCATGTTTCTTCAAATCATAATGATAAGCAAGATAAGACAATATGTAATAATGTCAAACACATGTGCAACAAAAGTAAATAATCATAACAACCAAGCAACCACACAATATATAAAAGATAACATAACTTGATAATAAATTGTACGCATTAAAAATTATTCCTAGAGTATATACTCCTACAAAAAGTTATTATCCAATATTACGTGAGCACAACCCGCTCACGATAGGCAATCAATGGAATAAATGAGTGAATGCGCCTGTCTGCACAGCCACCATGGCCATGAGCATACACTTAGCTGCCAATGCAGCAGAGGACTCTAGGCGCTCTTCCATCCTCATCACTTTTTCTTCAGCCACGGTCGCGCACTACTCTGCTTGGGTAGCTCTTTGCTCCGCCTCCACTCTCTATGTCATAGATGGCATGTCCTCTTGTACTCTGGAGTCGGTCATGCATCGTGTGTAATGCATGATCATCGAGGTATTTACTCTCCTCGATCGCTAGTAATCGGCACTCCACGTCCTCCATGTCAAAGGTCTCCTAAACTCCTGTGAGTTCGGTACGCATCACATGAAGTTGCTGAACGTGCCTCGTAGATCGTGCCATGAGAAGAGGCACAGTGAGCTCCACAAGCTCCTGTGTGAGGGGAATTGGATGTAGGGCACGTGATGACTCACCTACCTCGAAGGTGGAAGGAATACCCTCGATGTCTCTCCACTCGTCTAGTCGGCTGGGCATCCACTCTGTCACACCCCAACCTTGACGGCGGAAACGTCGAGATGTGAGGGTTACGATTGTTCACAGCCACATAACGCTATTTATTAATTCCCAATATATTATTCATAAGTTTCATTGGTAACATTACAAGCAAAATTTTCAACAAAGAACACATCATGTACAAAAGCTGCAAATAACATGATCATCCATTTTATCTCTAGGTCCAATCCTAGATGTAATAAGCTTCAAAGGTGGAACACAACTTGAGGTATTCCTGAAACATGTTAAAAATAAAAGGTCAACATAAAAATGTTGGTGAGCATTCCATAGTTTTCAATACATAAGCATATAAAAGATGGCAATTCAAGTCATAAGTTAGTGAATAAAGTGATTAGGGATGTTATGAACAATGCAACAATCAAACCTCGACAAAAGTTTTACAAGTCTCAAACGTTAAAAGTATATACGATCAGCTAAGTGTACTCGGATCAACCAAGCAGGCTTGTCTTACCCATAGATCTATGACTTCGCTGGGCTAGCAATAGTTAATGATTGTACATATAACGCCATAACATGGTAATCACAAAAGTTCAACTAACCACAACTTTACATGATGAATTGCCATAGGTTTACAAGTCTCAAATAAGTTTACAAGTGCAATGATAATAGTTAACATGTTTCACCCCAAAGTGTGAAAATAAGAAAAAAGGGTATAGAATACTCACTTGGATATAGGAATCACAAGATGATATAAAAGATTAAAAGATCCAAAAGATAATCCAAAGTATCCATTACAAGGCCCCTAACATATGCATTACAAGTTTAAGGTTAATAATAAGGTTAACGTACTAACAAGGATTAGAGGTTTGATAGAATTACGGGGGTTTTTATTAAGTAACAAGTTTATAAAGTAATTATTTATGTTTTAATTCAATTAAAAGAACTATATATGTATACTTAAGTATTCTAGAATGAATTTGAGTATATATATTGATAAATTTCAATATAAATAAAGCTTTAAAGTTAGTTGAAATAACATTTTGATTAATAACCAGTTATTAATCTAAACGTTTAGTTAATACATTTTATAAGATTAATATTTGTAAATAATTTGTGAAATTATAAGATACATAATTTCTACAATTATCATGATAAAACTTTAATTAATATAATGCCCAATAATATTGTAAAGATTTATTGTTTCAAGTCCATAATTATATAAATAGTTATTATTTTAAGATAAAACTCATTTAAATATATTAGTTTATAATGTTTCAAGAAATCTCCATTTAAAATAACGTGATTTAAACGCTAAATGATTAAAGGGAAAGTTCGGGTCTCTAATATTTTGTTATTATCTTTTTAAAAAATCCATATAAATAATCCTTGAATAATCTTTAAAATGTTTTATTACAAAGGTTTTTTTTTAGTTATTTAAAGTTTTAGAAATATTACCGAAATTTATTTGATACCTTAAAAAAATATTTAAAGGTTATAAACATTTTTTTTATATTTACTAGGAATTTTCTAAATTTGATTTAAGGCTGAAAAAGCCATTTTAAAAGAATATGGGGTGGCCGGGTTTCGAACCCGAGACCTCCAGTTTGACATGGAGTGACTTAACCGGTGAACCAAGGCATACAGCCGCGGTATCACCTGGTTTTTAATTTATATAAATGCGAACAACAGAAGTCTCCCCCAATCCAATGAACCCTAGAATCGAACTCGATTCAATTGAACTTGAATTCGAAGTTGAGGATGGATTTAAAGTTAGGGCTTTCAATCCCCTTACTAAACCGAGTATAATGAAGTGTCTAATTACCTGGATTGGTTTAGATTCGATGGTAAGAAGAACAACGAACATCGCGACTACATGGATGTTGATTTTGGCGCAAACGTTGATGTTAATCAAATTAACTTTGCAGATAGATCTTAGAGTCGATGTTAAGCAAAAGCCCTTTATCAATTCGGTTTAATAGTGTCTCGAACATGGTTCCCCGTTGAGTTGCAGGTCGCGTTTGAAGACGACGGTCGTATGCGATGTGTGCGTACGCTTCAGATAAAATTGGGAGTTCCAATAGTTCAGGGATGGTTACATGCTTACTCACATTCGATTAATTGGATTATTATTGCGTTTTAATGGGTGAACGGTTCGGGAGTTAAACGCGGTTATCGGTTTCGATTGATTCTTAATGAAACATACGTTTTAGTTAGCTTTATGATGATTACAGGTTCGATCCATGACTATAATCGAGAGGAAACGATTTAATTTGATCAAAACGTTTCATTTTGGCCTTTTAGCCCTCGCCGGAGTTGGCCGGAAGTTGGCCGGCGAGGTGGCCGAAATACGGGGAGAGAGAAAGGGGTGGGGGGTTTGGGTTTGGTAATTTACACAAATGGTCCCTGTGGTTTCAACAATTAACAACAAGGACTTAAAGTTTTGTTTTTAGTTTTAGCTAATTTACACTTTAAACCCTGAAGTTTTAAAATGTTATTATTTTATGCCAAAGCTAGTTAAATACAAGTTTTTAAAATAATAACACTTATATTGTTTCTACTATTTTTTTACAAGATTACTTTTAATATTATCATTATTATTAATCTTATTATTATGATTATTATTGTTACTAATATTATTATCATTAATATTATTATTATCAGTGTCATAATAATAATAATAATAATAATATAGTTATTATTTTATTTAAGCTTATTAACACCTTAAGTTTTATAATAATAAACAAACATTATAACACTTATATGTTATTATTATTATATTAATTTGTTATTCAGCAAATTAATTATTAAGTATAACAAACCCCAAAGTTTCAAAATGTCATAAAAGACCCTTTTAAGATTTAACAAAGTTAACTTCTAAGTTAACAAAATTAAGTGATGTCACAGTCTCCCCAACTTAAAAGAATTTCGTCCCGAAATTAAAAATGAACTTAGATGAACAAAGGAATTATAATGAAAGGCAGTGTACAACGGCCAGTGATAGACATTTGATTACAGATGAGATGTTTCACTTCATGGAATCTTACAAGTCTTTTGATACAATGCATGCCAATTTGAATTCTTCCAGTGAAATATGAGACGCTTTGAAATTTGGCATATGAAACGTTAGAAAACGATGACGAGTTACCCGTGGTATGTTAAACTTATAAGCCATAACGTCTAGAATGTAGTGATGTTTTCGAAATCAATAAAAGACCATCAATTGTAGGAAAGTTTGACCAATAGATTTTAAGAATCCCAAACATCACTATATATAACGAAACGATCTTAACGCACATCTTGTGCATATGTATTGCTCTTTTGACCAAACCGTTGGAGTAAGGATAATACGAGATTTTGGAATTAGTTCACAACGTTGGTTAGAAACATTGCTAATAGCAGAAAACGAATTGATCATCCATATTAATGATCAATGTTTTAACGACATACCACGGTATACGACTATTTGAGATAGATACAAGCCAATTTCTCGACCCGTTAACCCACATGTGTCAATATGAAATTTGTTAATCGGTCTATAATGCACCATTTGTTATTATGGCAGCTAAGATAAGAGGCACTTAGTGAATGAAAGGTTAAACAGAGATCCATGGGATCACGAATGTTAGGTCTTGTCATATGTGAAGGTAAGACACTTGGATACATACCAAGTTACGTCATTTCCTTTATGCCAAACCCATGACTACAAGTTACAAAGTTTATGAACCTCCACGTCACAATGTAAGTAATAACGAGTCTCGTTAGTCAAAACCAAGATAGAGTTTTAAAGATTTCCAAGGTTAAGTGTTCAAAAGTGATTCAAAAGTAACGCAACAATAAGACATGCATTTGTAACCATGTTTTGCAAGGTAACAAATTTCCAAATATAGATTGCATACGTAGTTCATCAAACCCATAAGTACAGTCGAGAACATTCGTATGACTAGAAAGACATAACCCCAAGTTGATAATGTCTTTATTTAGTAGAAAGATTGTTTAAGAAGACTACCATCACACAATCATGTGTTGATGATATCTCAAAATGAAAGTTGATAATAGGAATAAATGGTTCGATTTAGCTAGATCAAATCAAAACATAAGAATAAAGGGAAAGAAATCATTTTAAGAATTTAAATGCTCCAAGCTTGGAATCAACATCAACCTAGAGCGATTGGGTCTCCTTTCAAGTTCAAAGATCATGCTTTGGCTTGATAGGTCGAAACACTAACATTGTTTCACCCTACAAGTTAGTACATGTTTCTCGTCACTTGATTACAAACTTGGTAAGTTGAAGATCAAGAAATGAGAATGGTCATCAAGGTGTGGTTTTCACTCCTAACTTGATGATGTCTTCTCAAGGTATGACCTCTAACTTACCAATCAAAAAGCTCGATCCCAACCCATTGTTGAGGATCCACAGAAATAAAACGAGGTAACTCACCGTTAAGGTAAGGGCATCACTCCTATCTTAACGGTGAAGTTTTACAAAAAACAAAATATAACAAGATGAACTTCTTCATCAAAATCCAGAATTCACTCCTACTTTGATGAAGTCGTCACATTAAACAAATACAATTCATAAAGATGATATTATCATCAAGGTATGGAATTCACGCCTATCTTGATGATTGAATTTCATAATAGCAAGAAAACAATCGAAAATTGACATTTGTCACCAAAGTATGGGTTTCAATCCTATTTTGGTGAGATCATGTCATTTGTGAAATGCCATTCCAAAGAAAATAATTGAAGTCAATCCTTGGGATAAGGAAATTAACCCGATCCAGAGGATGAAATTTTATAAATCACAATTGAAAACCATTTACCGAAACGAATAGAGAATCATCAAAGTAAGGGAATCACCCCTGCTTTGATGAGTTAGAAACATTTAGGAGATACGAGTGTTCTTAGTCATAGGTTGGTTTGCAAACACTTGCATCTCTCACGGTGCAGACGGTACGGAGTTTGACTTAACAACGAAAAGAAAATAATATCAATTAGAAACTCGGAAAATTTCAAGTTACATCAATATAACAAAAGGAAAAATCATGCTTACAATCTTAAGATCAAAGTTCGAGATAGCGGAATTTGTTATGATGGTGTTCAAATCTTGAATAATTTAAATCAGAAGGCAAAATCAAAGACGAGAATGATTCGACATCATAATGAGATGTGAACATTCGATTCACAATCGAAGGGAATATATGGACTTCTCAAGATATGAGATTCAGCCATAACCTTATTAAAAACACGCGTATCTATAAGCGGTCACTCATCTCAAAGGTTTCAAGTCAAGTAAACGGATTCAATGATCAAGTCAAATCACCATTTACACTTTACCTAGACAAGGTATCCCGAGATGTAGGAATTCCACCTACAGCATTTCATGTTCTTAGTTATGGGACACATCCTTAAGAAGACTTGAGAACCATAAGTAACGGTTTAAACTTTTGAGGGGCCACTCGGTTTAGATTCCCAATATCTTTGGATATATTAAGAGTCATGCACGCGTTAGTCAAGGTATAGAAATAGATACATGAAACACCCAACGTGTAGCGATGTTTAAACGTAAGAGTTCAAATGTAGGATGGGTTCAATATTAACAGGAACATTATATATGTTAAAAATGAGAAGATATTGAAACCTTGGTGATAAACCAGTTCAAGAAAATCAAGGATTTTTAAGATACAAAGAGGATGGTTCCATTTGGTAACACATTACCATTTGGAATCGTTGACACGTCAAGGTAAATTGACCCATTTCCTATAAAGACTTGTGTATGTTGACCATAGTTTATCACTCATCCCAGAAATCCCCAGGTAAGCATAACTAGTCTCACAATGAGATTTATACGATATGCTTGCCTTAGCCCGAAGGCCTTTTGCCAGGAAATCCAGAATACAGGTGTCTATGTGTCACACAAATTCCTTTGGTTTATGAAATCAAAGCCTTGATGAGATTTACATAGATTAGACATAGAGTCTAAGGAATTGACCCCACGACGATAAGTGTAGATTCCACATGTCGTTGAGAATAAGTTTAGGAAGTTCATTTGTCGGGGAGAATCAAAGAGTTAAAGTTAAGTTTAGGGAGACAAATAACTAAGTTTAAGCATTATACTAAGGCATCAAGTTGCACAAAAGGCATAGCATTATATAGCATGCAAACAATAAGCAAGCACAAAAGTATAAGGATCTTTCTATGAGGTTCATGCAACTATAGTCTAGGTCACCATTTCTAATAACCTAAATCCCTATAGTTATGGGCTCTGATACCAATCTGTCACACCCCAACCTTGACGGCGGAAACGTCGAGATGTGAGGGTTACGATTGTTCACAGCCACATAACGCTATTTATTAATTCCCAATATATTATTCATAAGTTTCATTGGTAACATTACAAGCAAAAGTTTCAACAAAGAACACATCATGTACAAAAGCTGCAAATAACATGATCATCCATTTTATCTCTAGGTCCAATCCTAGATGTAATAAGCTTCAAAGGTGGAACACAAACTTGAGGTATTCCTGAAACATGTTAAAAATAAAAGGTCAACATAAAAATGTTGGTGAGCATTCCATAGTTTTCAATACATAAGCATATAAAAGATGGCAATTCAAGTCATAAGTTAGTGAATAAAGTGATTAGGGATGTTATGAACAATGCAACAATCAAACCTCGACAAAAGTTTTACAAGTCTCAAACGTTAAAAGTATATACGATCAGCTAAGTGTACTCGGATCAACCAAGCAGGCTTGTCTTACCCATAGATCTATGACTTCGCTGGGCTAGCAATAGTTAATGATTGTACATATAACGCCATAACATGGTAATCACAAAAGTTCAACTAACCACAACTTTACATGATGAATTGCCATAAAGTTTACAAGTCTCAAATAAGTTTACAAGTGCAATGATAATAAGTTAACATGTTTCACCCCAAAGTGTGAAAATAGAAAAAGGGTATAGAATACTCACTTGATATAGGAATCACAAGATGATATAAAAGATTAAAAGATCCAAAAGATAATCCAAAGTATCCATTACAAGGCCCCTAACATATGCATTACAAGTTTAAGGTTAATAATAAGGTTAACGTACTAACAAGGATTAGAGGTTTGATAGAATTACGGGGGTTTTTATTAAGTAACAAGTTTATAAAGTAATTATTTATGTTTTAATTCAATTAAAAGAACTATATATGTATACTTAAGTATTCTAGAATGAATTTGAGTATATATATTGATAAATTTCAATATAAATAAAGCTTTAAAGTTAGTTGAAATAACATTTTGATTAATAACCAGTTATAATCTAAACGTTTAGTTAATACATTTTATAAGATTAATATTTGTAAATAATTTGTGAAATTATAAGATACATAATTTCTACAATTATCATGATAAAACTTTAATTAATATAATGCCCAATAATATTGTAAAGATTTATTGTTTCAAGTCCATAATTATATAAATAGTTATTATTTTAAGATAAAACTCATTTAAATATATTAGTTTATAATGTTTCAAGAAATCTCCATTTAAAATAACGTGATTTAAACGCTAAATGATTAAAGGAAAGTTCGGGTCTCTAATATTTTGTTATTATCTTTTTAAAAAATCCATATAAATAATCCTTGAATAATCTTTAAAATGTTTTATTACAAAGGTTTTTTTTTAGTTATTTAAAGTTTTAGAAATATTACCGAAATTTATTTGATACCTTAAAAAAATATTTAAAGGTTATAAACATTTTTTTTTATATTACTAGGAATTTTCTAAATTTGATTTAAGGCTGAAAAAGCCATTTTAAAAGAATATGGGGTGGCCGGGTTTCGAACCCGAGACCTCCAGTTTGACATGGAGTGACTTAACCGGTGAACCAAGGCATACAGCCGCGGTATCACCTGGTTTTTAATTTATATAAATGCGAACAACAGAAGTCTCCCCCAATCCAATGAACCCTAGAATCGAACTCGATTCAATTGAACTTGAATTCGAAGTTAAGGATGGATTTAAAGTTAGGGCTTTCAATCCCCTACTAAACCGAGTATAATGAAGTGTCTAATTACCTGGATTGGTTTAGATTCGATGGTAAGAATAACAACGAACATCGCGACTACATGGATGTTGATTTTGGCGCAAACGTTGATGTTAATCAAATTAACTTTGCAGATAGATCTTAGAGTCGATGTTAAGCAAAAGCCCTTTATCAATTCGGTTTAATAGTGTCTTGAACATGGTACCCCGTTGAGTTGCAGGTCGCGTTTGAAGACGACGGTCGTATACGATGTGTGCGTACGCTTCAGATAAAATTGGGAGTTCAATAGTTCAGGGATGGTTACATGCTTACTCACATTCGATTAATTGGATTATTATTGCGTTTTAATGGGTGAACGGTTCGGGAGTTAAACGCGGTTATCGGTTTCGATTGATTCTTAATGAAACATACGTTTTAGTTAGCTTTATGATGATTACAGGTTCGATCCATGACTATAATCGAGAGGAAACGATTTAATTTGATCAAAACGTTTCATTTTGGCCTTTTAGCCCTCGCCGGAGTTGGCCGGAAGTTGGCCGGCGAGGTGGCCGGAAATACGGGGAGAGAAAAAGGGGTGGGGGGTTTGGGTTTGGTAATTTACACAAATGGTCCCTGTGGTTTCAACAATTAACAACAAGGACTTAAAGTTTTGTTTTTAGTTTTAGCTAATTTACACTTTAAACCCTAAAGTTTTAAAATGTTATTATTTTATGCCAAAGCTAGTTAAATACAAGTTTTTAAAATAATAACACTTATATTGTTTCTACTATTTTTTTACAAGATTACTTTTAATATTATCATTATTATTAATCTTATTATTATGATTATTATTGTTACTAATATTATTATTATTAATATTATTATTATCAGTGTCATAATAATAATAATAATAGTTATTATTTTATTTAAGCTTATTAACACCTTAAGTTTTATAATAATAAACAAACATTATAACACTTATAATGTTATTATTATTATATTAATTTGTTATTCAGCAAATTAATTATTAAGTATAACAAACCCCAAAGTTTCAAAATGTCATAAAAGACCCTTTTAAGATTTAACAAAGTTAACTTCTAAGTTAACAAAATTAAGTGATGTCACACACTCCCTCCGACGAACGTCGATTCTACGCCTTTTGGGCACAGGCTCAGACTCAGTGGTACAATATCGGACGGGTGTGGTAGGACGGATCTGAATATGAACACACTTCTTAGGAGTGTGTTCAAGAAGCACACTCCTAGGGGGAGCCCGATAGCGATGGTAAGAGGGGTGGTGGTACACCCGGACCAAAGATACAGTGGGTGTCCACAGTCACCGACTCGGGACTAGCAGCTATAAGGGTGGGGTCGGTAAGCTCGGGAGCGAGGTGGAGGGGGTCAGGGTCTACTAGTAGAGTCGGGTCGGAGGGTTGAGGAATCGGGTCAATGGGTCGAGTAACAGGATCAGTAAGGTGAGAGGTGGGGTCACTTGGCTGGGGAATGGCCTCAGAGAACTCCGATCGGATTCGACCAGGTCGAAGTCGACCAGGTCAGTATCGGCTATCTGGGAAACTAGGTCAATGGACTCTGAATCTAGGTCAACTACCTCGGTGTAAACAGGCTTAGGGGTGGGATGTGTGGCCTTAGGAGTGGGGTCAACTAGTCGAGGATCGGTAGTCACCGGGGCAGACCTCAGGGATGGCTCAACAAAGATATAAGACATGGTCAGTGGAATGGCCATGGGAGCTGCGGGCGATGATACGCACAACTCCCGGAATGAGCTCCTCTAGGAGGTCGACATGAATCTAAGGCGTCGATGCTCACTAATACATGCCCGGAGGGGGAGGGGTAACCTAGAATATCGGGTCATGGTTAAGACCCTAGTGGTATCAAGAATGGGGTGCGGAGTGGGAACGAGGATAGGAGTAAGAGAAGGTGCATGTATCTCGGCCTTAGTGGGGCCAGTAGGCTGGAGCATGGCATCAGACGTAGGGGTCGGGATGGCTGGTGTAGATCCTGCGGATGAGGTCAGAGATGTCAGCTCATACTCCTCATCTAAGTCAAAAACGTATATAAGTATCGATGCATACGGCATCTCTATGATAAGGCAATGCACAAGTACAGTTTATATAAGTTAGGTTAATGTATAAAGCGTTAAAGACATGTAATGAACTACAGTTATAGTCTAGGTCCACTAAATGCAACCTAATTTCCTATAACCAATGGCTCTAATACTAATCTGTCACATCCCCAACCATGGCGGCTTCCCGCGAGGCGTGAACGTCATGAAAGCCATAGTCATTGATCGACCACTACATGATTTGGTAAACATATGTTACAAACAAGTTTAAAGATACAAAGTTCTTTTCTAAGTTGAACTACGGAAGCAGTAGAACTAATGTAATCGTTTTCAAAATATGACAAATACAACAATAAAAGTCCCAAACAGCATGCATGGTCCTAGATGCGATGTGGCCCAAGCTAGTTTAACTTGATGCAATATCAATTACGTGAGAAAACATGCATGAAATATGTCAACATAAATTTGGTGAGTTCATAGGTTTTAAAGTAACAGTAAACAATGTAATGGACCGCAAGTCTTTCTATGATTTAATTGTTGATCATACAGTACTACAATATTATATAAGCACCGCAACCGAAGCTAGACTGTAACTGTACTAAATTGACCCTACCCATGCCTACCGTAAGCATGGGGTGAACAAGCTAAGAATGCACCCATTTAGACCTCTAGTCAAGGCTAGGGTAATTAACCCGGGTGGGGTAGTCAAACCCAATAGTACTATCCATAATTACCTCACTTTGGAAAATAAACTAATGGTCCGATAACAAGGGGCTTTATACGATAAGTAAACAACTTATATAACACGTGAAATCATTAACAAGTAAATGTGTCTATGAAAATAGTAATTTGTATGTATTCTCTCCCAAAATGGGAATAAGTAAAAATGGGGCCATGAAACTCACCTGATACGTAGGTGCCGGTTATGCAAGTAAAAGTCCGAAAGTAAGCGCAACCTACTCGTGTCCTAAATCGTATTAAAGACACCTTAAGGCTGAAGTAATGGTTCTATACATGAGTTGGTTATGTGATTGTGTCACCAAACTTTACTTGTTATGAGAAATCCGTTTGGCACGACAAACTATTGGTGTTGCATTCCGGTTTATGAAATATATATTTATCTTTCACAGATAAAAAGAAATACAACTTTTGACGTTAAGTGTTAATGATCCCATGTTCCTGTGAGTTTGCTTGAGTTCAACCCCGCAAGTAAATTTAAAATCAAGATCGAGTCGTAACTCGGTAGTAAAAATATAATATGTTTGTAAATATATATTTTATACCACATGTTATAACCAATAAAATAGTCCCTTTATATATATTCCTTTTAAAAAAAAGAAAACTTTCAGGCTTTACAACATCGTATTGTAACACGTTTTTGTAAATAAAACTATTTTTTTTACCAATATACATATACATATTTTTCACCAACCAACACTTATATTGTTTTCTCATATTTTTTTCTTACAACTATTCATTTAAACCAAGATTTAAATAATTATAAGTTTAAAATACTTCTGTTTTTTATATCGAATATCCCATAATTGCATTAATACTCAAAACTCAATTTCAATCAACATAGTTTCCACTAAAAAAACATCAAATATTACTAACACATACACTTTTTATGAATATGAACCACCATTTGTATATGATAGAATGTTTACCTAAAACATAACTTGTAACATATATATATGAAAACATTATTATTAGTATGTACAATTTGTTAGGCAAAAATAGTTATATGTAATTAGTAGATTATGAAACATAAAAGATAAGTATCTAGTAAGGAATAGGAAAATGTTTTCTCACTTGAAGCAAACAAGGTTAGTGAATGGAGATGTGTAGATTGCTTGAGAAATCACCACGAAACCATTTGAACTTTACTAAAGAAACTTGAAGCACACTTGAAATTTTGATATAAATTTTGAAAAGTAATTGTTGGGTGAGGAGATGATAGAGCGTGAGTTTTGGTCCAAGAGGAAAAGATTGTGGGTTGAGTTTTGACGTAGGTGACTTGTAGAGATTTAGTCTATGTATAAATTTTAGCACATAATTTAGGAAGACAAAAACATCAGGAGTTGAAAGTTGTATTGGAATAAAGGTAACTAAATACTGATAATAATTCAGAATTGGATTTGGTGCTTAAATAAAGCAATAATCATGAAAATGTTAAGTATGGGAATCGAGAAAAGTCAAACAAAAGTATGTGTGTGTGAAGGTTCATGATATTTTGCAGAGAAAAAGAAGACATGTGTTGATTTTTGAGGAAGATTTTTAATTACTTTGCATTTTAAATATATTGCATTAGAAACATGTACATCACCAAGGACCCAAAGTGCACAATTTCATGTGATCAAAACTCATTAACCTAAAAGTTAACTGCTTCTTCCCTTTGGATTTTAAAGATAATGCATTAGAAACATGTACATCACCAATGACCCAAAGTGCACAATTTCATGCGACCAAAACTCAAAAACCTAAAAGTTAATTGCTTCTTTCCTTTGCATTTTAAATATATAGGTTAATTGTAAAACCACCATCAATTATTATATTGGTATAAGTAGCACAAAAGAAAAGATGGAAAAAAACCCTACAACAGTGACGGCATGAAGAAGGGGGGAGATGCACAAAAAAGAAAAAGAGACCAACTTAAATCTTAATCAACTTGGAGCTTTGGAGTATGTCACACCCCAACCTTGACGGCGGAAACATCGAGATGTGAGGGTTAAGATTGTTCACAGCCACATAACGCTATATTTAAATGTAAATATAAAATTATAAGATTCAAAAGAAGTACAATCACAAGTCTCAAACATGAAATAATTCCCAGACTAAGCAAAATATAACATAGTCATTTTATTCATTTAACTAGGTCCAAATTCCTAGTTTATAGCAAGCTTCATACGATAACTTCAAACTTAAGCATTTCCTGAAACATGATAAAAATAAAAGGTCAACTATAAAGTTTGTGAATTTCCAAGGTTTTCATACATAATATAACAAGGTTACAGTAGCAATTCATGTGAGTAGTAAGGTTATAAAACACATATCGTTACAACCAAACCTCGCCTTGATTACAAGTATATATGATTGACTAAGTGTATTTGATTCCCGTGATGAACAAGCATACGTTATCAGGAGCCGGCAATACATCGGCTTTAGCACCAAATAGGTTTGTCAGACCCAAAGATCTAAGACGTCGCCAGGCTAGCAATAGTTAATGATTGCAAACAAAATATGTATCTCATATAATCACTTACAACACACAAATAGCCATGACTAAATATAAAGATAAATTGCAAGTGCTTTACAAGTTCAAACATTTACAAGTGTATGTTGTATATGTATCATGTTTCACCCCAAAATAGCGTGAAATATATATAAAAAGGCAAGCAAACTCACATGACGTATATGTGTATAAGATGATAACAAAGATTAAACGATGTTCCAACGAATTCTTTTACAAGGTATCTAAATGTATATATTACAAGACTTAAGATTAATAATAGGATCAACGATTAAACGTGAACTAGAAGTTCAATAAGAATTTGGGGTTTTTTATAAACAAGATCAATTATTAAAAACATAAATATATATTTTATTACAAAGAAGGAAACTTAAATAATCCTTCTATAATGGTTTGTGAAATCTAAAAAAAATCAAATCCTCAATTGATTTATAAAATGTAAATAAAATCATAATTAATCTATAATTAAAGATAATGTGATGACCAGTAATAAATTAGTAATTTGAACTATTTTAAGTTTAACTTTATAATAAAAATTAATTGTAACATTTGTTATTAATATTTTATATATAAAAATTGTTAAGCTGTTTAAAAAAAATAATTTACACAAAATAATTAGATAACTTTCAAAATAACCAAAGTTTATAAAACCGATTTTTATAATTTTTAGAAATTTTATATAAATTTTTTAAAGGCTAGAAAGCCCTAAAAAGTAAGTGAGGTTGCCTAGGTTCGAACCCGGGACCTCCGGATAGGCATGTGTGTGACTTACCAGTGAACTAAGGGTCGTGGCCGTGGTGTATCATGGTCCTTAATTCTTAAAAACATAATCACCAAGAAACCCCCAAATCCAATAAACCCTAGAACGATTTGATTCCAATTGAAGGTCAATTTGAGTTTTTCATTCGGATTAAACTTAGGGCTTTTAATCCCTAAGTGTAATGGAGTGTGTGGGCATATTATAATTACTTGATTACAAACAAATTGAAGTGATTGCGCTTGGTTTAGCCCTGGTCTGCTTCGCGAAGAACAAATGGTTGGGATCAATGATTAAGTGGAGTTTTCAAGGAATTGTGGTTACAGAGATTTGAAAGGGATCAAAAGAAACACTTTACCTCAGTTATATAGTTCCAATTTGATGTGGTTCTTACGATTCGGTTTCGATTGGGATACAAATGTAAACTGATCAATTTGGTCTTTAATTCACATTTAAACTTGAAATTAAAATCATTTACGGGTATGAATTGATTAGCCAACGGTATGAACCTGATTAATTGAGTTATTATTGATTCTTTATAGTCCAATGATTCGAGATTATTGGCTTTCGGTTACCGAACTCACAATCCCCCATAGCCGACTTAACACTCAAATTAATGTTCATTTTGAGTTCGACACGGTTACAAGAAGGATTTGAAAATGGTTTTGGATCAAGAACCGATTGATTTTGGTGGTTTTTTGGGCGTCGCCGGAGATCCAACCGGCGGTTCGCCGGAAATATGGGTTAAAGGGGTAGGATTGGGTTTGATGTTTAAAGATGAACATAAATGGTCCCTGTAGATTTCACTCATTATTAATTTATGCCCAAAACTTTCATTTTAAGTTTCTAAAATGACAAACTAACCCCTTAACTTAATTATCCTTAAATTTTAATTACTTTACAACTTATTAGGTATTTGACTCTTATAAGTTATTATTATTATTCATTGTTATTATTATTGTTTTTATTATTATAGTTTATTGATATTATTATTATTATTAGTAATATTATTATTATTATTATTATTATTATTATCTATTATTTTGTTCAAATTATTAACTTCCAAATTAAAGAATTAAAGATAAACTAGGAAATAAGCATAAGTAACCCATAAGTTTCATAAAAAGAAAAAATAGCCCTCACAAGAACTAAACAAAGTTAACTTTTAATTAACCAACCAGAATACAAGATGTTAT
This sequence comes from Flaveria trinervia, assembly GCA_025506515.1. Lineage (NCBI taxonomy): Eukaryota > Viridiplantae > Streptophyta > Magnoliopsida > Asterales > Asteraceae > Flaveria > Flaveria trinervia. The sequence goes on along the minus strand of CM046456.1, from coordinate 17,167,200 downwards.
AGAGTATGATTAGAGATCAATATTAAAGTGGAGAGCAAGATCGGGGGCAAAGATTAAAGCCTTCAAGCACTAAAGATTATTCAGCTTTGTCTCGTTATCGATTATTTTTCTTTGTTTCATTGATTATCTCAATTAAGTTATCAAATCTTACAACTTTATTATTGTTCATTAAAAATTGGTTTTGATTTTGTATATTCGTTTATTAATCTTAATACTTGATTATTTTCTCAATTAAATATGGTCATGTGTATTGTTTTATCCTTGAAAGTTATTGTCATGCTCGTGTATGTTTAATCTTGGTTGATTGTGTGACGTCTAGATTAGATTTACATGTTAAAATTAATTACTTTGTGTTTTTAATTTAAGACTTTAATTAAAGATAATCTTAGGAGCATTGGTTATGATTTGAAAGTATTATTCAATGTGCTACCTTATCTAGAACCTATGAGTGGTAGATATTGCTTAAAACCTCATATCCTTTATCTTAAAGTTAGAAAATATAATTTTAAAGATAATATGATAGAAAACCTAGGAGTGATCTTCCATTAGACATTTTAATAAGTCTATTTTATGCTTCACATGTGTCTTTGGTTTTTCTTAGGGAGTAGCAACATACCTAATTAACCCTAGATCCATATTTTTTGAGATAGCCATACGAGTCATTACCTTTAGGTTATCACATGTTAGTTGGATTTCTGCCTATGTAGTTATTTCACATATTTGATCGTATTCAAATTTCCAAGTTTGAATCTTAATTTGTTTATTCCGACTGTCGTGTTTAGATTAATTAGTTTTGGTTAAATTGTATATTTTGTTTATTCATAATTGTTTAAATAATTAAATTAATCAGGTTAAAAGTCGATAGAGGTTTAGTAACAAAAGCCGCCAAAAGTGTTCATGGATTTGATATCCGGACTTAACTAAACTTTACTATATCACAATCGGTACTTGCCTTTTTGTGTGAAGTTTAGTTGGGATTTTGTTTCTAAAACTAATTTGTGAAAATCATTTTTTGTAATAAATTAATATATATTTTCACACATCAATGATCACAAGGAATTGAGAAACAACAAGTGGATGATGACTAAGGGTTAGTTTTGAGATGTGGTTATGACACGGATTGCATCAAACACACGATGTGGGTGCATCATAAAAAAGGGCTTAAGGACAGCGAGTTGGCAACACATGTCATCCATGTAGGGCATTTCGATGTTGTTGCCTACATCAGAGTTGTGTTGCGGGGCATATCGACCCCTAGATCACCCCGATATAAAGAGACTCGGCTATGCTTATTTAGCACACAAAACCAAATCTCTCTCTAATTTCTCTTAATTCCAACCGCACTTTTTAATTAAGATAAAACATTGGCTACTTCCAAGGCTCTACATAAAGAACTGACACGAAAAACATATAAGGAAAGCTAAAGATGAGAAAACCACAACATTAAGCCAAAGTTCTACTTGGTTAGAAACTTTATTCTTGTTACTAGGACCTTAACAGACTCATTTACTCTCAACAAGATGAATACATTTAAGCATTTTATAAACAAACTAGCATTATCTTGAATATATGAAAATAACATAAATGACATAATGGATCTTTTAAATCATAACATGTATTTCATGATTAAGGAACATTTAGACTAGAACTATGTATATAGTTGGTCAAATTTATATCCCGAAGATAGGTGAAATCCCATATATAGGTTGGTTTAGATTCTATTAAAAAGAATGACTCAGATTGAAACTAATGTTTCTAATTAGATAATGAGAACAATATATATGGATGGTGAACATCACAGTTGAGGTCATTACTAAATGTATAATTTTTCTATGAAAATTTGATATAAAGTACTAAATAGTGTTCATGCTTTGAATTGTTTTACAGGCTATTGAATGTATTCACTAGCTTTTATTGATATTTTGTTTTCAAAAGCTTTTTCATGTAATCATGTCTAATATATGTTAGTGAGGGTTAAGAATCAAAGGATTACGACTAGTTAAGTCCCTGGCCTGGATAACATGAATGTGTTAAACATATTAGCCAAGTGTTTGTTGAAAAGAATTTGACTCTCTAGGCGTATATTAGACCGTGGCTACGTAACTTTTGAGTTATCTGCCTCTCAGGTAAATTTTGAGTTATTTGCTTTCTGGATTTCGTTGTAATACATAAAGGATTTTAAATCTCGATCTTTAGAATATATAAAAGAATTGAAGTTTTTATGTAACTTGTAAGGCCCCATTCTCGGGATGCTCACAGCTGGTCAATCATTGTACATAAAACATATAATTAGATTAACTTTACTAAAATCATGCAGCGGAAACACTTTATACAAACATTTCATTTCCTTTAAATAAACACTTTTGCAAAATAATACATCGTTCGTTACAAAATATAGTTTGTTCGTATTAAAATGCAAAAACATTATACATAAGAATGCCATTCAAAAATGCCAAGTAGCCGCCCCGCGCCATCCTCAGCAATGCTCACCTGCCAACTAGAAAATGCATAAAAAGTTAGCGTGCTGAGTGAGTTTTAGTTTTATAAAAACATTGCATTTCCATTCGTTAAAACATTTTCATTACTATCGCACATGATCACAACATACATACATCAAGGTAACCATTATTATCTTCAACATCGTTCGTTTCGTACATATCGCACGTTTCGCACATTTTGTACTTATCTCACTTTTCGTACATTATTATCTTTCACTTCTATCTAGGTCCTGTCATGTGCTTAACCCCCCTCTAGAGCACCAAGCAATTCATATAGGGTTAAGTGACAAGGACCCCATATCGCACGTATAGAGTGGTCACTAGGACAGACTCCCCCTGTGTGTGTGAACTCTTATGGGTTTGCCAAGATCGCACGTTGTATAACACAAAGTAATTAGGAAATCACATGTATTGGAGTAGTCACCAAGACTGAACTCCTACTGTGTGTATGAACCCTTATGAGTTAGCCAAAATCGCACGTTGCAGACACACAATTGAGCTAACAAATCTCAATGAGTTGGGAACCTCCTATCATTTGCTTGCAAGGCTTTTCATTCATTCCTTCATTATGTTCCACTTTAATTATCTTAAATGCTTTACTTCCTTAAGATAATACTTTACATTCATTATCAATATCATACCACGTAAAGTCACGTCATCATACGTAATAAGGAACATAAGAAAACATATCATACATAATCAACATACTTAGCACAATCATACGTCATCTTAAACATCATGAATCGCATATTCACATACATAAACATATGCATATCAAGTATAAATCATCATAAAACATAATTGACCCACCGCGGGACAACGGGGGTTCGGGGTCGGCAGGCCCTGACAGCGGGGTCCTAGGGGCAGCAGCCCCTAGTGGGGTCTAAGGGGCAGCAAGCCCTAGTGGGGTCCAACTGGCAACGCCCCTGGCTGGGGCCGGGCTGCCAGGTCAACGCGAAATTTTTTTATTTTAACACTTTTATAAAGCACATTTCGTCATAGAAAAATTGATCCTTCTCTTAAAATCTTGGTCATTTAAATCGTATATTTAGTATGCATTTTCAGCCCCAAACTAGTTTAAAACCTTTAAAATAGGGGATCTAGAACTCACCTGGACTCGATGAGTAGCTTCTCAATCAAGCTTTCAAAGTAGGGGTTGCATTACATAGCCTGCAGATAAGTTAACACTCAAAGGAGTTAATTTCTGCCTAATTTCGCTTCTAGTTTCGCTAGCATTTTCGCTGCTAGTTCCGCTGCTAGTTTTGCTGGCATCTTCGCCGGCAGTTTCGTTGGCATCTTCGCTGCCAGTTTCGCCCAACTTTCGTTGGAAAACCATGTCTGCGAAACTACCTGCGAAACTATAGTTTCGCAGGAAGATCCAAAGTTTCACCGGATGAATACCTAATTTCGCTGGATGAACACCCAGTTTCGCAGAACGGGCTGAAAATTAAAAACCACCTTATTTTTTACCTAAAACTTCAATCTTTTACACCCAAAACCTTGGTTTATCACCCAATAAGCTTTATCTAAGCTTCTTACATGTTTTCTTGCACAAAAACATGAGTTTTGAGTGAATCTTTGCCACTTTTAAAAACCCAAACCCTAGAATCTAGGTTTACATCAAAAGCAACAATTAAATGATGTTTCTTACCTGGATTCTTGGTGTTTTCTTGGTGTTTTCTTTTTGTTTGGATGCCCAAGAAGACCGATCTTCAATCCCGAGATCAACTGAGCCTTGAATCTTCAATTCTCTCTACTTTCTCTCTACTCTCTCTCTAGAACTAGAGTGTTGAGTTGCAAATGAGGGCTGCTCAAGCTGATCTGTTTATATATATACCGGGCGTTCCCAGGACCTTAAACTCGCCAAACACATATCCCGAAGAGTTAACTCGGTCTATAACCCATATCCATCCTATTTTCATTAAATGATCTCGTCTAAGCCCATTATTATTAACTCTCTTAGACATTATTCGGGGCATTACATAACTCCAGTGTTCCATGTTTTGCTAGAAATATTTCATATATAAACTATTATGTTGTGTATATGATTCAAAAATCACAAAACAGATGAATAAGACTAATCAATCACAAATCCCAAGTGTGTTAAAATCAAGGCGTAACGATACATGCAATTATAATTCAAAACATCCTCAAATAAAATTATGTGTATATCAACATTATTCACTTACACTTGTATCAGTTCTTAGTGTTGCACTATATATTATGTCTTTAATTCTTGAGTTGAAAGAACCCCTTAACTTTTTTTTACTATTATTTTACATTTCTAATACCTTAATTACATTACTAATATTATCTTAGTTATGATTAGTACCTGAGTTCTAAACTATTTGTTTATTAAAATTATTTAAATTTTATAATAATTAAACTACTCCTTAAGGTCCATGTCTCCTTCTACTAGGTAGTTTCTTATCACCAATTAAGCTTGTATAGAGAGAGTGGGAGAGAGAATGAGAAATCATATGATCTTTAAATGTGTGACATCCGGTAATTTTTCCGTTATCAAACTCCGTTAGTTCCGTTAGATTTTGCATACACGTGTCATGAGTACACACTAGTTGTCATTGAATGTTGGTGACTCAATAATAATAATCTATGCTAAACAATAATAATCTAACTAATAATGTTGACTATTAGTTGTGATTATGTGATTCATGAATTTATAGAATTTTAAATATTTATATTGTGAATTTTACGCGATAACGTGACAACGTGTTATATATATTTTATGTGTTGTGTGACTTATTGTAAATGTTTTTGATTATGATTATTTATTAATAATACTTGTAGTTGGTAGTTAAAATTATTTAAAAAGTGTTAAAAAGATTGGTTATTATAAAATAAAAATCAAAGGGTTTAATTTGTAATTATCTTTTAACAAAACATTACCTAAATCACAACCTAATCCCCCAAACCCCAATTTCGGCCGTAACACCACCCATACACCTCACCCTTGCGATTTTGATCAAGATTACACACACACAATTTGAATTTGGTTGATTCCAAGAGATTACAAGGTGTTAGCAAGTTCAATTGATGATTTCTATCACCTAAAGGTTAGTATTGATTAGTTTTCCATATTGGTTGATCATGATGAACCCTAGATTCGAAATTGGTGCTAAAAACATGAACTTGATAATTGTTAGATGTTAATATGATGTTAGTTAGGTTGTATAAGTGCTGGATTATGTTGTTTGTACAAGAAATCTATGGATTGATCATCTAGTTCATACATTTCCTTAAGAAGAAACCTTTTATTCTTGGAATTCATGATTTGATGAAGTTATGATATTAGATACAATGCTTGGATGTTAGTTTAATTTAATTATGCAAGAAAATCTATGAATTTGAGGTGTTGATCATCACTTACTAAAAGTAGAAACTTTTGTGTATGATGATTAGGAATTTTGATGATTTGGCAATGATTAACATGTTAGAATGAATGTTATGAACTTGATTGGGTATAATATTGATGAAATTATGATTAAATTGGATGCTAGATCACTTTAAGGTGTTACTTTCCCAAAAGGAAAACTTTATTTTTATAGAACTTTAGACATGGTGATTTGGGCATGCATATGATGTTAGGATCATGTTAGAATGATTATTGATGATGTTCAATGGGATGGAATGTGACAATTGGGTTATATGGATGTTTGGTTGATCATGTAAGTAATTTGGGTTTGGTGATCATACATAGTGATGAGTGGTAGTTAGTGATTAGGAGATCATGATTGGGATTGGAATTGATTGTCATTGTGTATGTTGGTAATATGATTATGATTGTCTGTAACACCCGGAAATTTTCTTTGAAGCCGACGAAAGAAGAAAAGAAATAAAGTCCAAAGTCGAGGGACCAAACTTGCCAAACAAGAAGAAACTTGGATGAGTGGAAGTATAAAAGGGGAGGGCAGCCCACACCCTCCCCATTCTTGCAAAATCAGCCAAGGGAGAAGAGAGAAAAGGAGAAAAGGAGGAGAAAAGCTTGGTTCGGGTTGATTCGAGCGTGGAAAACGACATGTAGCGGGTCAAATCGAAGCTCTACTCGACGGGATCGTTTATGTGAGTTCTAGGACCCCCTCTTTTACACGTTTTTGAATGATTTTGGGGCTGGAACACATCTGAAAACCATTTTTCGGGTATTTGGGTGTAAACCCGTTTTCGTATGTGTGTGTATGTGTATGATTCGTTTGGGGCTTGATTTCGGGCTTGGTTGTGCTTGAATGATGTCGTGGCATGTTTCGCTAAGGTTTAGAATGGTTGATTTGATCATAAATAGGTTTGGAAGAGTTTGGAGGTAGGACTTGGCAGCTGCAGTTTGGGATGAACTGCATTCTGCACCCAGCTAAGGTTATGCGACTGAAGGTCCATGCGTCCGAATAAGGTGCGACTAGGTCCATATGCACAAAAGGTGTGCAACTGAGATTCATTCGCACGAAAGTGGTGCGACTGAGGGTCATACGCATGAGGGCTATGCGACTGAAGGAAATGCAGAGGAAGGTCATGAGACTGGGGGTCATGCGACTGGAGTCCATACGCCTGTGAGTCGTGCGATTGAGGTTCATACGCACGAAAGGGGTGCGACTGAGGGGCATCCGCATGAAGGTCATGCGACTGAGGTCCATATGTCTGGATGTCATGCGACTGAGGTTCATTCGCATGGGAAGTATGTGATTGGAGGCTATGCGACTGGAGGTCCATTCGCCTGAGTCTTCTCGTACGCATGGAATACCATGTGACCGAATAGGGTCAATACGCCCGAATGACCATGGTATTGTCTAACTTTCGGGAAAGTGCGGATGTAGGCTCGGACCTTCAGGGTTGTAGATGATGTGATGGGCATGGATGATGTAAGACGATGAATGATGATGAGCTGATGATGATGATGTGGATGGTGTGATGTATGATGATGTGTGATTCCGTATGGTTGTATGTTGTTGTAATGCGCGTGATTCGTGTGATGTTTATTGTCGTGTGATTGTGACATTGTATGATTGTGCATGATGTATGTTATGGGTGTGCGATGTTGCCTTGTGTGATTGATGTTGTATGTTGTTATGTTCCTTATTATTATGTATGATTGTCTTCCCGCGGTTTTGCGTTGAACGTTAATGATGTAATGAAAGTATTATGTAACATAAGGTGGAAGATAACGAAAAGAGGAACGTAATGAATGAATGCAAGCATGAACGAAGGAATGAGAGCAAGGATGGCTTGCAAGAGTAAGGAAGGAGGTTCACAACTCATTGAGAGTTGTTAGCTCAACTGTGTGTGTAATTATAGGGTGCGATCTTGGCTAACTCATAAGGGGACATAGACATAGTAGGGAGTTCAGTTTTGGTAACTGCTCCGGTACGCGCGATGTAGTATTTACTGTGTGCTATGTAGCTTGCGATTTTGGCTACCTCATGTGGACTATGTAGCATGCGATTTTGGCGAACCCATGAGATAGCGTACGATTCTAGCTAAACCCTAAGAGTTCTCACACACACAAGGAGAGTCGGTCTTAGTGACCACTCCGTTGGTGCGATTTGTGCGTTATGTATGATGGATATCATGAGGGACTATAGACATAGTAGGGAGTTCAGTTTTAGTAACTGCTCCAATATGTGCGATGTGGTATTTACTGTGTGCTATGTAGCGTGCAATTCTGGCTACCTCATGTGTGTGATTTGTGCGATGTGTACTTTGGGTACGATGATGCGAAGGTGCGATTTGTGCGAAAAGTGCGATATGTATAATGAACGAACGGAAGAAGTGATGTTATGAACGAATGAAGCAAATGAAATATATCGTGCGATGATTAATGAATGGACGTAAGAATGTAACGAACATAATGGAAGATACTAATTATATTATCTGTATGTATGTTGTGTGATCGCGTTTGAAAGTAACGAATGGTTATATAAAGGAAGTAAAGTATGTTTTCTTTAAAACTAGAACTCACTCAGCAACGCTGCCTTTGATGTGTTTCCAGTTGGTAGGTATGTTGCTGAGGATGGCACGGGGCGACTACTCAGTTCTTTCGGGATGGCATCCATTGTTTTAATGCTTTTTAATGAAATGTAAAAATGATATTGTGTAATGAACGGTTGTATTATTTTACAAAAGCATTTTGATGAAATGAAATTGCCATTTTTGAATGTTTTCGCTGCAATATTTATGTAAGATAAATGAAAATGTATGTTTTATGTGCAATGATTTACCAGCTGTAAGCGTCCCGGGAACGGGGCCTTACAAGTTGGTATCAGAGCCAAAGTTTAAGTGAAATGGGTAAATTTCAAAAATAAATCTAAACTTAAACTGAAAATGGGACGGAAAGGGAAGGGATGCCAATCCGAGTAGCTGCGTGCCATCAGGTATTTTCTTAATGTTAACCAGTATTACGTGCGCATGTTACGTGATTTATGTGTTGCTGGTAGATTTAGATACTGATGTAGTCAGGATAGGTAATGCTTGGGGTATGAAGACTAAAGTAAGTGGCTAATCACAACTGGCCATTGTAATTAGGGACTTACTATACTTGACATAAACTGAGCTGTTCCCTTGAATGACCGTGTTGGTGTTTGAATCTTTCAGTGGGTGCGGGGATGGCCGGAGGTAGAACTTCGAAAGCTTCACGAGGTGGAGGCAGTGGTGGACGTGGTGCTAAACCACGGGTCACAAGAGGAAGGCCTAGGGTCGAAATAGTGGTTCATGAAGAACCTAAGACCCCTCATCCGGAGGGCGGTGATGAGAGTGCTAATCTGAGAGCCTTGATGAGAGACGCGGTTGCGGAGGAACTGCATCAGGCCATGCAGACGATCATACCATCTGTGGTGACCAAAGTGATAAAGGTTGTTAGAGATGGGGAGAGACATGAAAGGGGTAGACCTTCGGGTGGAAGGAGACGGCCCGAGACTGAAATGGTTTTCTCCGATGACGAAGAGAAAGAAGAAGAGGAAGAGCCTGCGCCGGAGGCAGCACGAGGTTGTAACTATGGTGCATTTCAATGATGCAAGCCCCCAACTTTTGATATTAATGGCACTACCGCTGCTGCTCTCCGATAGGTGAGGGAAATGGAAGATGTTCTAAACATCAGCGAGTGTCGGGAAGATCAAAAGGTAAATTTTGCTGCCCACTTTTTCATGGACTCAGCTTTGTGCTGGTGGGACAACATAGTCCAAGTTGAGGGTAGCCGAGCCATTGGAGAATGAGATGGTTGGAGTTGAAAAAGCTGGTGATTGAGAAGTTATGTTCTCACCGTGAGATGGATAAAGTTGAAAGAGAGTTCCAGCCACTGGAGGCGGGAACAATGACGCATCATTAGTACACCACCAAATTCAACGAAATGGCACGGCTGGTGCCAGATCAGGTGACACCTCTTTCGTGAAAGATCAAGAGGTATATTCAGGGCTTGTCGACGGATATCCGTAAGCACATAATCGTTGCCCGACCGAGCACGTTTAGGTCGGCTGTTGATTTGGCGGGGAGGTTGTATGATGAAAGAACTATGATGGTGGTGGTGGTTGAAGACGGCGAGAAAGGTGATGGAGACCGGAACTGGAAGGAAAAAGAACTGGACATGGTGGTGACCCGACGAATAATAAGAACGCACGGGGGGATGACCTCCGTATGGTCACACCTGGTGCGGGGACGAACAGATGTGGTAAATGCGGGATGGAGCATTTGGGAGAATGCAAAAGGAGACCAAACACTTGCTTCAAGTGTGGGAAGCCTGGACATCTGGCTAGAGAATGTGGGACTGTGAGATGTTATAATTATGGAGAAATTGGCCACATAAGCAAGGACTGTAAGAAGCCAATGGCGGAAGGCTAGGGAGTGAAAAGGACTGGAGGAGAAGGACAGAGGGCGAACGCAGCGCCAACACGATGATGCAGGAGGAGGCTAGAGCAGACCCCGATGTTGTGTCAGGTACATTTCTAGTAAATCAACCTTTAGCCTTGTGTAGTTCGATTCTGGTGCTAGTAAGAGTTTTATTCCTGCTGCTTTCTGTGCTAAATTGCCTATTAGTAGTAAGAGTATAGATACGCCTTTCGATGTGGTCCTAGGAGTGGATTGTTTGGCTGACTACGAAGGGAACATTGTGTGCCACAAAAGATGATACGGTTGACAGCGCCTGACGGGATCACGACGACAGTTTAAGGTAATCGAGTCACGACGATTCCGAAGGTGATTTCAATGGTGGAGCACAGGAGTAAATGCCTTACTTTTTTACAAGTGAAGAACGAGCACCAAAGGCCGTATGGGAAGCATTGTGGTGATCAAGGCTACGACTAAGAAGCTCGAAAGGATCAAAGCCCTGATGAAGGTAGCCAGAGATAGACAAAAAGTCGTATGTTGGTAAACGACGTAGACCGATGGAATTCTAAGCGAGAGACTGGAAAAGAGATGAGACATTATTGCCCGCGATGATTTAAGGAATAATAGGTTTCGGGGACAAAACCTATATAAGGGGGGTGGATTTGTAACACCCGAAAATTTTCTTTGAAGTCGACGAAAGAAGAAAAGAAATAAAGTCCAAAGTCGAGGGACCAAACTTGCCAAACGGAAAGAAACTTGGATGAGTGGAAGTATAAAAGGGGAGGGCTGCCCACACCATCCCCATTCTTGCAAAATCAGCCAATGGAGAAGAGAGAAAAAGAGAAAGAGGAGAAAAGCTTGGTTTGGGTTGATTCAAGCGTGGAAATCGACGTGTAGCGGGTCAAATCGAAGCTCTACTCAACGAGATTGTTTATGTGAGTTCTAGGACCACTCTTTTACACGTTTTTGAATGATTTTGGGTCTGGAACACATCTGAAAACGATTTTTCGGGTATTTGGGTGTAAACCCATTTTTGTATGTGTGTGTATGTGTATGATTCTTTTGGGGCTTGATTTCGGGCTTGGTTGTGCTTGAATGATGTCGTGTCATGTTTTCCTAAGGTTTAGAATGGTTGATTTGAGCTTAATAGGTTTGGAAGAGTTTGGAGGTCGGACTTGGAAGCTGCAGTTCGGGATGAAATGCATTATGCACCCAGCTAGGGTTATGCGAATGGAGGTCCATGCGTCCGAATGAGGTGTGACTGGGTCTATACGCATGAAAGGTGTGCGATTGAGATTCATTCGCACGAAAGTGGTGCGACTGAGGGTCATACGCATGAGGGCTATGCAACTGAAGGAAATGCGAAGAAAGGTCATGCAACTGAGGGTCATACGACTGGAGTCCATACGCCTGTGAGTCGTGCGATTAAGGTTCATATGCACGAAAGAGATGCGACTGAGGGCCATCCACATGAAGGTCATTTGACTGAGGTCCATACGTCTTTTACCCGGATGTCATACGACTGAGGTTCATTCGCATGGGAAGTATGCGATTGGAGGCTATGTGACTGGAGGTCCATTCGCCTGAGTGTTCTCGTACGCATGGAAGACCATGCGACCGAATAGGGTCCATATGCCCGAACGACCATGGTATTGTCTGACTTTCGGGAAAATGCGAGCGTAGGCTCGGACCTTCAGGGTTGTAGATGATGTGATGGGCATGGATGATGTAAGATGATGAATGATGATGAGCTGATGATGATGATGAGGATGGTGTGATGTATGATGATGTGTGATTCCATATGGTTGTATGTTGTTGCAATGCGCGCGATTCATGTGATGTTTATTTTCGTGTGATTGTGACGTTGTGTGATTATGCATGATGTATGTTATGGGTGTGCGATGTTGCCTTGTGTGATTGATGTTGTATGTTGTTATGTTCCTTATTATTATTTATGATTGTCTTCTCGTGTTTTTGCATTGAACGTTAATAAATGTAATGAAAGTATTATATAACATAAAGTGGAAGATAATGAAAAGAGGAACGAAATAAATGAATGCAAGCATGAACGAAGGAATGAGAGCAAGGATGGCTTGCAAGAGTAAGGAAGGAGGTTCACAACTCATTGAGAGTTGTTAGCTCAACTGTGTGTGTGATTATAGCGTGCGATCTTGGCCAACTCATAAGGGGACATAGACACAGCAGGGAGTTTAGTTTTGGTAACTACTCCAATACGTGCGATGTGGTATTTACTGTGTGCTATGTAGCGTGCCATTTTGGCTACCTCATGTGGACTATGTAGCGTGCGATTTTGGCTAACCCATGAGATAGCATGCGATTCTGGCTAAACCCTAAGAGTTTTCACACACACAGGGGGAGTCGGTCTTAGTGACCACTCCATTGGTGTGATTTGTGCGATATGTATGATGGAATCATGAGGGACTATAGACACAGTAGGGAGTTCAATTTTGGTAACTACTCTGATACGTGCGATGTGGTATTCACTGTGTGCTATGTAGCCTGCGATTCTGGCTACCTCATGTGTGCGATTTGTGTGATGTGTACTTTGGGTACGATGATGCGAAGGTGCGATTTGTGCGAAAAGTGCGATATGTATGAAATGAACGAATGGAAGAAGTGATGTTATGAACGAATGAAGCAAATGAAATGTGTCGTGCGATGATTAATGAATGGACGTAAGAATGTAACGAACATAATGCAAGATAATAATTATATTATCTGTATGTATGTTGTGTGATCGCGTTTGAAAGTAACGAATGGTTATATAAAGGAAGTAAAGTATGTTTTTTTAAAACTAGAACTAATTCAGCAACGCTGACTTTGATGTGTTTCCAGTTGGCAGGTATGTTGCTGAGGATGGCACGGGGCGACTACTCAGTTCTTTTGGGATGATATCCATTGTTTTAATGCTTTTTAATGAAATGTAAAAATGATATTGTGTAATGGACGGTTGTATTATTTTGCAAAAGCATTTTGATGAAATGAAAATGTCATTTTTGAATGTTTCCGCTGCAATATTTATGTAAGATAAATGAAAATGTATGTTTTATGTGCAATGATTTACCAGCTGTAAGCGTCCCGGGAACGGGGCCTTACAAGTTGGTATCAGAGCCAAAGTTTAAGTGAAATGGGTAAATTTCAAAAATAAACCTAAACTTAAACTGAAAATAGGACGGAAAGGGAAGGGATGCCAATCCGAGTAGCTGCGTTCTATCAGGTATTTTCTTAATGTTAACCGGTATTACGTGCGCATGTTACGTGATTTATGTGTTGCTGGTAGCTTTAGATACTGATGTAGTCAGGATAGGTAATGCTTGGGGTATGAAGACTAAAGTAAGTGGCTAATCACAACTGGCCATTGTAATTAGGGACTTACTATACTTGACATAAACTGAGCTGTTCCCTTGAATGACCGTGTTGGTGTTTGAATCTTTCAGTGGGTGCGGGGATGGCCGAAGGTAGAACTTCGAAAGCTTCACGAGGTGGAGGCAGTGGTGGACGTGGTGCTAAACCACGGTCACAAGAGGAAGGCCTAGGGTCGAAATAGTGGTTCATGAAGAACCTGAGACCCCTCATCCGGAGGGCGGTGATGAGAGTGCTAATCTGAGAGCCTTGATGAGAGACGCGGTTGCGGAGGAACTACATCAGGCCATGCAGACGATCATACCATCTGTGGTGACCAAAGTGATAAAGGTTGTTAGAGATGGGGAGAGACATGAAAGGGGTAGACCTTCGGGTGGAAGGAGACGGCCCGAGACTGAAATGGTTTTCTCCGATGACGAAGAGAAAGAAGAAGAGGAAGAGCCTGCGCCGGAGGCAGCACGAGGTTGTAACTATGGTGCATTTCAATGATGCAAGCCCCCAACTTTTGATATTAATGGCAATGCTGCTGCTACTCACCGATGGGTGAGGGAAATAGAAGTTGTTCTAAACATCAACGAGTGTCGGGAAGATCAGAAGGTAAAGTTTGTTGCCCACTCTTTCGTGGACTCAGCTTTGTGCTGGTGGGACAACATAGTCCAAGTTGAGGGTAGCCGGGCCATTGGGAGAATGAGATGGTCGAAGTTGAAAAGGCTGGTGATTAAGGAGTTATGTCCTTACCGTGAGATGGATAAAGTTGAAAAAGAGTTCCTGCAACTAGAGGCGGGAACAATGACGCATCAGCAGTACACCACCGAATTCAACGAAATGGCACGGCTGGTGCCGGATCAGGTGACACCTCTTTTGCGAAAGATCAAGAGGTATATTCAGGGCTTGCCGGCGGATATCCATACACACATGATCGTTGTCTGACCGAGCACATTTAGGTTGGCGGTTGATTTGGCGGGGAGGTTGTATGATGAAAGAACTATGGTGGTGGTGGTGGCTGAAGACGGCAAGAAAGGTGATGGAGACCAGAACTGGAAGGGAAAGAGAACTGGATGGGGTGGTGACCTACCAGGTGAGTTCATGCCCCTTTATTTTATAAACCTTCTTCTAGGGGAGGTAGCATACTTGTACTCTAACGCTATTTTATTATTTTAAGTTGTGTATGTTTTAACGTAGTGCTTGATACCTTGAAAGTCCTCACAATTTTGGATCGTTAATAATGTTAACTAGCGGGAAATCTTGGGTAGTACTACTTGGTCCGACAAGCCCCACCTGTGAGACTCGAGGTCAAACGGATGCAATATTGTCCTAGACACAAACATCTTCACGGCCTGGTATGTCATGATGGGAGGCAACAAACACAACACAGCCAGCTTCAATCGTGAAATCATTATTGTTATTACTTGTGAATATAGACTAGATATCTATTTCAATGCACTTCTTATGTTATGCAAATGTTATTGTTATGTTAAACGTAAACTCTTGAACTCACCAACCATTGTGTTGATATTTTTAGTATTCTATTCTTAGGTCGTTAACTCTGCTTGCCATTAGGAGCACAACACGGGTCTAGCATGCATTCTAAGACTTTATTTTAAAGACATATTTGTTGGTTTTTATTTATGAGTATTTAAATATTTGGGTTGGCATGTGTTTTGCCAAAGATGCATTTTTGTATTTTGGGTTTGTCTTATTTACAAAACGCTTTCGCATAGTGTTAAAGTTTGAACTTTGGTTGGTTTTATTTTAAATGTGGCATATAGTGTCGTTCCGAGTAGCTATTGACTGTGATCCTGATTTTTTCACACACCTCGTGGTAAAACTCTGTATATGGATTTTAAGGGTGTGACAGATTGGTATCAGAACCATTTGTTATATGGAAATAGGTTGCATACACACTAGTCTATAACCGCACACAGTTAGTTACTCTTGTCTTATCCTTTTACTATATACTCATTGGTATACACATCACGTGCACTATAACATGGCATCATCATCCCGGGTCTTGGGAAAAATACGTGCTCGTTTTGGTTCCCTCCACCTATACCTGACCAAGTACCTAACTGGCCACGACATTCTACCCTCATGGTGAGCTGAACTTGGATCAACCGTTCGTGTTACATGAGCATGACCCTCCACGAGATTGGAGTTATTACCCAACTTGCATAAATCGCATGGTTCGTAGAGAGCGTGTCCCGGAGCCAGCCACTGCTAGACCTAGGACTAGGTCAGCAACTACTTCTGTAGCACCCATTCTCCCATCTCTAGATGTGCCCCTAGAGTGGGCCGTGGCGGCACTGACCACGACACTTGAGATCGAGTGTGGACGAATTTGAGTACTCATTGATGAGAACTCCATACTAAAGTATGATATAGACCGACTATAGCTAAAGATGGCCATACTCGAGGAGTGGTTGTCGATGTCCATCACTGGGAATTTCAAGATGGTCGGTAGAGTGATGAATCTTTCTGAGCGTATGGGCGAGCATGATCTCTATAAGGTGGGAGTCAAGAGTAGATTAACCGGACCGGAAGCATAACTCATAGCACTACAAATTTAGGACAACCCTACACCGACCGAAGATTCTGATGAATACCCCAAAGAAGAGCCAGAAGAAGCCCCGGACGACAGAAAAAATGATGGATCATACTTGTTGGATTTATTTTCCTTATTCTTATGACTTTGACAGCATAGCAATTTTCTTAAACCTATATGGGAAGGGTTATTTCCTACAAATCTGAAAACTTGAAATTTTGACATTGATTGGAGATTTTGTGAACTACTTACAATTTTTTATGATACCTTATTATTTTGGTTATAAATGTTGTGGTTGTGACTGTACATTATTTGTTATTATTTACCATACTTCAATGAGATTAATATGTTGTATGTTACTCATTATGGTATTTTTGAATGTAAAGTGAAATATGGACGTCAGGGGCAGAGGACGTGGACGTGGTCGAGGGCGTGGCGGTGGATGTGGTGCCGACAATGTGAACATGACCCCAGCTGAATTAGCGGAACTAATAAACAAACACATGCAAGCGACATTGAATACCCAGCCCACACAATTTGGAGGTAAACGGTGACTCTAGTCATCAACTACACGAATATTCCATTAGGTGATCAATTCTTTTGGTTTGATTTGAATACACTGACACGTTGAATACAGGACCGCCTGGATGCACGTACAAGGCATTCATGGACTGTAAGTCGCGTACCTACTATGGAGCCGAGGGAGTTGTAGGGCTTGTAAGGTGGTTTGAGAAGACCAAGATGGTCTACGCAAAATGTAATTGTCTAGCAACGGACCAAATGAAATAGACCACGAGGATGCTTGAGAGTGCAGCACTCACATGGTGGAATGCTCAAGTACAGATGCTTGGTCAGGCGATGGCAAATGTGCTACCATATGATAAATTCAAAATGATGATGACGTAGAAGTATTACTCTTGTGATGAAGTTCAAAAGCTGGAAGCTGAGTTCTAGAAATTGAAGATGGAAGGATCTAATATTGAGGCTTACACTACTAGGTCACATGAGCTAGCTACACTCTGCTCTAGCATGGTTAACCCGTCGAGCCGACGAATTGAGCTTTACTTATGTGGTTTAGTTCCGAAGATTTAGAGTATGGTGACTACTGCAAATCTCCCTACTATTCAGCAGGTTATCCGACTAGCTCACAAGCTCACTGATCAGGCTGTGGAGTAAGGGAAGTTACCCAAGCAGGGTGTTGTGGTAAGCGTGCCCAACAACAAACACAAGTGGGAGAACAACGCTAGCAAGGGATCGTAGTCCGGTAACCAACCTCAACAACACCAACCTCAGTAGCAGCATCATAGATGGTTTGATAACAATTACAACTTCAATCAATCATGTTCATCATCTCAAGGACCAAGTGGATACGTGGAGAAAAATCCAAAGTGCAACTGATGCAACTACCACCACACTAGCAGGTGTGACAACTTTCGATGCCAGTGTTGTAAGAAGGTTGGTGACGTGACAAAGGATTGTCGTGGGGAGTTATTTAAGAAACCTTAGCAGCCTCAGCAGCCCTAGCAGCCTAATGAAACACCAAAGGGTTGCTTTGAGTGTGGAAAGGAAGAGCATTACAAGAGAAATTGTCCTAAACTAAGAATAAACAGGAATGGTGACAATAACAACAACAGTGGTAATGGTGACAACAATGGTGGAGCTAAAGGGAGAGCTTTGTCATGGGTTCAGGTGAGGCTCTAAGCGATCCACTACTGTTAATGGTAAATTTCTTGTTAATGGTCGTTTTCCTTCTATATTGTTTGACATTGGAGCTGATAGGAGTTTTATCTCTACTAAATCTGTAGTCTCCTAAGTGATATGCCTTTTGTGTTGGAATCTAAGTATACCGTAGAATTAGTTGATGGTAAGCAAATCTTCGTTACGCACATCCTTAAGGATTTCAAGATAGAACTTGCTGGTCATACCTTCGATATTGATCTTATGCCCATTACTCTTGGAAGTTTTGATGTGGTCGTAGGCATGAATTGACTGTCCAAGAAGCAGGCAAAAGTGATTTGTCATAAGAAGGCCATTTGCATTCCTATGGTAGAAAGGGAAACTCTTTCAGTTAAGAGAGAGAAAAGTGGTGATGTGATAGGCATCATATCATTCATAAAGGCTCAGAAGTGGCTACGCAAGGGTCACTTAGCCATATTAGCCCTCGTCTCCGACAAGAAACAAGAGGGAAAGAAAGTAGAGGATATTCCGGTGGTTCATGATTTTCTAGAGGATCTTCCTGGACTACCACCTCATCGTCAAGTTGAGTTTCAGATCAATTTGACTCCCGGTGCTGCTCTGATTGCGTAAGCACCTTAATGGTTAGCACCAAATGAGCTGCAAGGACTATCTACACAAATCCAAGAGCTGTTGGATAAAGGGTTTATCCGACTGAGCTCATCTTCGTGGGGAGCACCTGTTCTCTTTGTTAAGAATAAAGATGGCACATTCCGAATGTGCATCAACTACAAGGAGTTGAACAAAGTCATAGTCAAGAACCGATACCCTTTACCTCGTATCCATGACTTGTTTGATTAGCTTTAAGGATCAAGCTATTATTCAAAGATTGATTTGAGATTTGGTTATCCTCAACCGAGAGTCCAAGAAGAAGACATCTCCAAAACTACATTTCGTACTCGTTATGGTCATTATGAGTTCTTGGTCATGCCTTTTGGGTTGACTAATGCACCAGCAGTGTTTATGGATCTCATGAATCGTGTGTACAAACCCTATCTCGATCAGTTTTTATCGTGTTATTCGACAACATCTTGATCTATTCTAAGACCAAGGAAGAACACGAGGAACACCTACGTTTAATCTTGGAATTACTCTGAAAGGAACAGTTGTACACCAAATTTTCCAAGTGTGATTTCTAGATTCGTGAGGTGCAATTCTTGGGTCACATTGTTAACGAGACGGAGATACATGTGGATCCTATAAAGATTGAGGCTATAAAGAATTGGTCGATACCTAAGACGCGTAGTGAGATAAGGCAATTTCTCAAACTGGCAGGGTACTATCGGCGTTTCATTGAGGGATATTCAAAGATCGCTCAACCTCTCACACCTTTGACTCATAAAGGAACAACTTATAAGTGGAGTGAGAGTCAAAAAGCTGCTTTTCAGTTGCTAAAGCGGAAACTCTATAGCGCACCGATATTAGCATTACCTAAAGGAAGTGATGATTTTATGGTTTATTGTGATGTTTTTATCCCTGGACTTGGTTGTGTCTTGATGCAACGTGACAAAGTAATAGCCTATGCCTCGTGGCAACTGAAGGTACATGAAAAGAACTACACTACTCATGACTTAGAGTTAGGAGCAGTGGTCTTTGCTTTGAAGATATGGAGACATTACTTGTACGGTACCAAGTGCACTATTTACACCCATCACAAGAGTCTTTAGCATATCTTTGAACAGAAAGAGCTTAACATGAGGCAACAACGTTGGGTGGAATTGTTAAACGACTATGATTGTGCTATTAATACCACCCGGGAAAGGCGAATGTAGTTATCGATGCCTTGAGTAGAAAGGAACCGCTAAGCCTCGACGAGTGCATGCCTTACAACTGCTGATTAGCACTCACTTGCCTGAATAGATCAAGGAAGCCTAGAAGGAAGCCTTGAAAGTGAGAACATTGGGTTTGAATCTTTACGCGGGATGGATAAACAATTAGAAGTCAAATCCAATGGAATTCGGTATTTCATGGATAGACTTTGGGTACATTTGCATGGGAATCTAAGAGACTTGGTTATGAGTAAAGCATATAAGTCTAAATATTCCATACACCCTGGCTCTAACAAAATGTATCATGACTTGAAGGCACACTACGTGTGGCCTAACATGAAGGCAAATGTTGCTACATACGTGAGCAAGTGTTTGACCTGTTCTAAGGTTAAAATAGAATATCAGAAACCATCTGGCTTACTGCAACAACCTAAAATCCCCTTCTGGAAGTGGGAACAGATTTCTATGGACTTCATTAATAGGTTGCCCAGGACTGATAGTGGTTGTGACACGATATGGGTGATCGTGGATCGACTCACTAAGTCAGCTCCCTTCTTGTTGATCAAGGAGACTAAAAAATTGACAAGTTAACCCGAATTTACTTAAAGGAGGTAGTTTCAAGATATGGTGTGCCGATCTCGATTATTTCTGATCATGATGCTCATTTTACGTCTCACTTCTAGCAATTGTTACAGAAATCTTTGGGTACACGTCTAGACATGAGCACTGCCTATCATCCGCAGACCGATGGACAAAATGAACGTACTATTCAAACTTCAGAAAACATATTGTGTGCTTGTGTGATCGATTTAGGGAATAATTGGGAAGTTCATTTACCGTTGGTCAAGTTTTCTTACAATAATAGTTATCATACTAGCATCAAAGCAGCACCATTTGAGGCATTGTACAGGCGCAAATATAGATCACCAGTTTGTTGGGCGGAAGTTGGTGATAGTCAATTGACTGGTCCTGAGTTAGTACACGAGACCATTGAGAAGATAGTACAGATACGACATCGCATGCCTGCGATGCGAGACAGATAGAAGAGTTACGCAAAAAAAACGACGAAAACCTTTAGAGCTTCAAATCTATGACAAAGTGTTGCTAAAAGTCTCACCATGGAAAGGTGTTCTTCGGTTTGGCAAAAGAGAAAATCTTAATCCAAGATACGTTGGACCATTTGAGATTCTGGAAAGAATAGGTCCGGTGGCATATCGATTGGACTTACCAGATTCACCGAGTGGCGTACATAATGTATTTCACGTCTCGAATATGAAAAAGTGCCTATCTGATGACACACTGATTATACCACTCGAGGAAGTACAAATAGATGACCAATTACGATTTGTGGAAGAACCCATTGAGGTGATGGATCATGAGGTCAAGACTCTTAAGCAAAGTAAGATACCTATAGTCAAAGTTCGTTGGAACTCAAGGTGTGGACCAGAATTCACGTGGGAACGTGAGGATCACATGACGCTTAAGTATCCTCAGTTGTTCGAAACAACAACGTCAGCCGGGGAAGGTACTGATTAAATTTCAGGATGAAATTTCTTTTAACACGGGGATGATGTGACAACTCACTCGATTTCGTTATGCCAATGCAGCAAACCAGGGATGTAGCACAACCACATAACGTAATTTTTGGGACGAAAATTCTTTCAACATGGGGATAATATGACATCTGGTAATTTTTCCGTAACCAAACTCTGTTTGTTCTGTTAGGTCTTGCATACACATGTCGTGAGTACACACTAGCTGTCATTGAACGTTGGTGACTCAATAATAATAATCTATGATAAACAATAATAATCTAATTAGTAATGTTGATTATTACTTGTGATTATATGATTCATCAATTTATAGAATTTTAAATATTTATTTTGTGAATTTTACACGATAACATGACAACGTGTTATATATATTTTATGTGTTGTGTGACTTATTGTAAATGTTTATAATTATGATTATTGATTAATAATACTTGTAGTCGGTAGTTAAATTTATTTAAAAAGTATTAAAAAGATTGGTTTTTATAAAATAAAAATCAAGGGGTTTAATTTGTAATTATCTTTTAACAAAACATTACCTAAATCACAACCTAATCCCCCCAAGCCCTAATTTCAGCCGCAATACCACCCATACACCTCACCCTTGCGATTTTGATCAAGATTACACACACACAATTCAAATTTGGTTTATTCCAAGAGATTACAAGGTGTTAGCAAGTTCAATTGTTGATTTCTACTCACCTAAAGGTCAGTATTGATTAGTTTTCCATGTTAGTTGATCTTGATGAACCCTAGATTCAAAATTGGTAATGAAAACATGAAATTGAT
This sequence comes from Flaveria trinervia, assembly GCA_025506515.1. Classification (NCBI taxonomy): domain Eukaryota; kingdom Viridiplantae; phylum Streptophyta; class Magnoliopsida; order Asterales; family Asteraceae; genus Flaveria; species Flaveria trinervia. The sequence continues at coordinate 17,145,113 of CM046456.1, read as the reverse complement.
TATTGTTAGATGTTAATATGATGTTAGTTAGGTTGTATAAGTACTGAATTATGTTGTTTGTGCAAGAAATCTATGGATTGATCATCTAGTTCATACATTTCCTTAAGAAGAAACCTTTTATTCTTGGAATTCATGATTTGATGAAGTTATTGTTGGGTATTATACCTTTTAAGAAATTGAAGATTTCCAACATTATTAAAATTGAAGATTTGAAGAACAATAGCAACAAAATATTAGTCTAGGGTTTGTTTTGTAATTATTGTAAATGTTAGACTAGTATATATATTAGCACATATTATCATTGTAACGGTGACAAATTCACCACTTGTTAGGGTGAATTAAGTTCATCATCAACAACAATATATCATCATCCTTCAAGGATGATGATTTGAACAACATATCAATAAACATCAAACATTAAACATGTTTGTGTTCTTCATCATGTTCATCACTATTATATTTTAGCATCTAATCATTCAAGTTCTTGTCTTTATCAATATGAATCCTAAGATCCATGCTCATTGTTCCGTTCATATTGGGAACACACAATTGGTATCAGAGCCGGAGTTGATGGACTCATATTGATTTTGATGAGATTTCATGGTTAGAGTGCTGAAATTATTGAAGATCTGAAGAAAATAATTCAACAATCAATCAATATTAGGGTTTGCGGCTTCCTCAAGATCAAACAAATGCCGAATGGGGTTTCTTGCTCATTAGGGTTTCGACCACATTAGGGCTGCCGAATGAGGCAGCTTGCGAACCAAGTGTTGCGGCCGATTGTAGGCTGCCAATTAGGGTTCCTTGCGAACCAAAAGAAGCTGCCAAATGCAGCCCTTGCGAACCAAAAGTGGCTGCCGAATAGGGGCTGCCAATTAGGGTTTCTGGCTGCCGAATAGAGACTCTTGCGGATTAGGGTTTCATGCGGATTAAGGCTGCTCCCGACCAATTGTGGCTGCCGAATTAGGGCTTCCTAGTTAGGGTTTGCGAAAGAAAGAGAAGGGGCTGCCGTAGGTGTACCTTCTCGGCCACATTGGGGATGTCAAATTAGGGTTTGCAACCTAGGGTTGCAAATGGGCTCGTGAACATCATTGGGATTTATTTCTTGGGCTCCATCATTAAACAAAAACATTAGTTGGAATTGGGCTCAAGTGTTGAAGATTGGGCTTATGATCAACAAAACAAATTTGGGCTTCGTATTTGGGCTCTCATCAACAAAAACAAGTGAAATTGTTACATAATATAGTGGTACCAAAGTTTTGAATACATCGCTTCTGCATCAACAACAAAATTTCTTGACTTTGGACAACTATTCAACAAAAACAAGATCAAGCTTCAATTCACATTGGAAATCTACAATTTAGGGGGAGTATTGTTGGGTATTCTACCTTTCAAGAAATTGAAGATTTCCAACTGTGACACCCTACACATATCCCACATCGGTCATGGACAGGAGAGATTCCTGGTTCATAAGGAATATCTGGCCTATAACATCAACAACGCGTTTTGGGCGTATTGGCTGTGGACGAGAGGAGAACTCCATAGTTAAGCGTGCTCAGGTGGGAGCAATCCAGGGATGGGTGACCTCCCTGGAAAGTTTTCACCCGGGAAACCAAGAGCAAATCCGTGAGCTCCTCGTGAGCAAAGCGGATAATATTGTTGGTGTGAATGGTCGGGTGTTACAGAATGGTATCAGAGCCACTCTTGTACCGTTCGGGATGTGGGACATACCTCACCAATAACGGTGACTTCTCGGGCTCATCGAGGACGATGAGTCCAAACAGGGGGTGCTTGTGAAACCCTACACATATCCCATATCGGCCGTGGACAGGAAAGATACCTGGTTCATAAGGAATGTCGAGCCTCTAACATCAACAATGCGTTTTGGTGTATTAGCTGTGGATGAGAGGAGAACTCCACAGTTAAGCGTGCTCAGGTGGGAGCAATCTAGGGATGGGTGACCTTCCTGGGAAGTTTTCACCTGGGCAACCAAAAGCAAATCCGTGAGCTCCTCGTGGGCAAAGCGGACAATATTGTTGATGCTAGGGATCGGGTGTGACAGAATGGTATCAGAGCCACTCCTGTGTCGTTCGGGATGTGGGACATACCTCACCAAGGATGGTGACTTCTCAGGCTCATCGAGGACAATGAGTCCAAACAGGGGGTGCTTGTGACACCCTACACATATCCCACATCGGCCATGGACAGGAGAGATTCCTGGTTCATAAGGAATATCTGGCCTATAACATCAACAACGTGTTTTGGGCGTATTGGCTGTGGACGAGAGGAGAACCCCACAGTTAAGCGTGCTCAGGTAGGAGCAATCCAGGGATGGGTGACCTCCTTGGGAAGTTTTCACCTGGGAAACCAAGAGCAAATCCATGAGCTCCTCGTGAGCAAAGCGGACAATATTGTTGGTTTGAGTGGTCGGGTGTTACATAATTTGTTCCGTTGAGTCTTGCATACACGTATCGTAAGCACACACTAGTTGTCGTTTAACGTTGGTAACCTAATAATAATTAATAATGTTAAATTTATGATAATCTAATTGTCAATGTGATTATGGTATTATGTTTATGTGTTTGCATGTTTTAAATGTTAATTAGGAAATTAATCGCGTAATGTGAAACGTGCCTATTTATTTGTATGTCTTGTGTTTTTATAAAGATAAAATATATAATGATTATCATTAGTTTATATCTTTATATTATTAAGTTAAAACACTTTACAAAGAGTTTAAAGTCTAGTTTTGATAAAATACAAATTACAAGGCTTAAATGGTAAATATGCAAACTAAATTAAACAAAACACCCAAACCCTAATTCCCACCCCCATTCGGCCACAAACACCCACACACACCTTCACCATTGCGATTTCAACCAAGAACAAGCATCAAAGCCTCGGTTTTGTTTGATTTCAAGGATTACAACACGTTGGAATCATCAATTGCAAGTTAGCACACGTTTAAAGGTTAGATTTTACAAGTTTTATGGGTTTTTCATGGTGGCCGAACCCTAATTCGTTTTTGTATGATCATGGGGTCGAAATTGATGTTATTTGATGATGTTCGTATGTTAGTTGGATTGAATACATGTTGATTAACTTTGATTATGCATGAATTGTATGTTTTTAATGGTTTGATCATGAACTTTGATTCTAGGCAAACCCTAATTCAAAATTGATAAGATTATGTACGATTAATGATTGTTTGATGAATGTATGATGATTAGTAGGTTGTATGAATGCTAGGATACATTGATCTTGCAAGAAATTGATGAATTGAAGTTGGTGTTCATAGGTTACTAATAATAGTAACTTTATTTCCATGACATGATGATCTAATGATAGATTGATGTTGTTGATGTGTTCATGATGATAATTAGATGCTAGATTGTTGATATGAATGCTAGAAATCTTAGAATGAATGTTGCTGTTCATATCTTGCCAAAAGTGAAAACTTTTGTTCATGATGATTAATGGATTATGATGATTAGGTATTGTTAATCATGTCTAGATGTTGTTATGAGCTTGAGATGGTATAATTTTAATGAGTTCATGAATACATTGAGTGTTTGATAGATGTTGGAATGTACTTTCCCAAAAGGGAAACTTTATTTGCACAAAGTTTGAAGGATGATAGTTTGAACATGTTTGGGATGTTAGGAGCATGTTAGTAAGTTCATGGATGAATTCTAATGTGATAGAACATGTTAAATTAGTTGTATGGGATGCTTGGATAACCATGGGTGATGTTTGGACTTTGATGATCATGTATGATGTTGATGTTTTAGTAGTTAAGACATCATGTTTGGGACTGGAAATTGATTGTTGTGGTGTATGTTGAATGCAATAAACATGGTTAATGAATGTGAATGTGATCATCATACACGCGTGCGAATCTGAGGCCCCTACTTAGTAGGATTGGTAGGGTTTAGGATGTGAAGTCGTGAGTGGCTTCACATGGCATGTGGTGCGTGATTTGATTTTTGTGTGGCATGTTAGTTATGTTATAACTAGTGGACATGTTAATGTTCTAGATTCGCATGACTTGTATAATACTTGGTTGTACGATGATCTAAGTGATACACCTGGATAATGTAGCATACATATGATCCATTTGAATGTTAACCATGTATGATATATGTGTACGATTGCTTGAATGGTTTACAACACATAAAGTCACCAACGGGTCAAACGGGTCAACTGGGTCAAACGTGTTTGTTTTTTGAAACCTTGAGTTCTTGGTTGTAGTGTACTTAGGATTTCACATGTTCTCTATTTGCACGTACTCATGTACTTATATGATCTAGGTAACCTCTGAAGGTTGTCTGTCCACTCTGTCTGTCAAGTAAAAACTCTAAGTATCTATTACACATACCAGGTGAGTTCATGCCCCACTCTTTACTTAATCTCTTTTGGGGAGATAGCATACTTGTAACTATAAACGCTTTATTATTCAAGTTGTGTATAATATTAATATAGTGTTGATATCATGGAAAAGTCCTCACACTTTCGAATTGTTAGTATTGAATAGCGGGGAAATTTGGGTAGTACTACTGGGTCTGACGAGCCCCACCTGTGTGACTCGAGGTCAACCGGGTGCAATTTGTCCTATTGAACATTGTCACGACCTGTTAAGTCGTGACAGGAGACAACAAAGTAACACAGTCAGCTTCAATTGCGAAATCACTATGAGTTAATATTTATTGTTAATGGACTAGCTATCTGTTACAATGCACTACTTCTATATTTCTATTATCAAACTGCTATGTTTGAATATCACTCTTGAACTCACCAACCATTGTGTTGATATTTTAGTATGCTATTATCAGGTCATTAACTTGCTTGCCTTTAGGAGCACCACATGGTTTCACTTGCATTTCAGGACTTGGTCTTCAATACATCTTTATTGTTTTTAATGGTTAATGTTTACTCAATTGGGTTGGCACATGTTTTGCCATAGTATACATTTTTATTCTTTGGGTTGTTTTACAAAACGCTTCCGCAAAGTTTCAAGTTTATACTTTGGTTGATTTTATTTTAATTGTGGCATATAGAGTCGTTCTGAGTAACTACTGACTGTGATCCTAGTTTGTTCACACGCCTCGCGGTAAAACTCCACACGTGGATTTTGAGGGTGTGACACCAACATTATTGAAATTGAAGATTTGAAGAACAATAGCAACAAATTATTAGTCTAGGGTTTGTTTTGTAATTATTGTTTATTCTAGACTAGTATATATATTAGCACATATTATCATTGTAACGGTGACTAGTTCACCACTTGTTAGGGTGAATTAAGTTCATCATCAACAACAATATTGTAAGGCCCCGTTCCCCGGACGCTTACAGCTGGGTTCTCATCGCACATAAAACATATAATTACATTTGTATTTAATAAATCGCAGCGGAAAACTAAAACAAACTTTCATTTCCATGTAAATGCTTTTGCAAACTAATACAACATTCATTACAAAAATAGTTTGTTCGCATTACAATGAAAAAACATTAATCAAAAGAATGCCATCCCAAAAGAGCTGAGTAGTCGCTCGTGCCATCCTCAGCAATCATTACCTGCCAACTAGAAACACATCAAAGTCAGCGTTGCTGAGTGAGTTCTAGTTTTATAAATAAAACATACTTTACTTTCATATAAAACCGTTCGTTACTTTTACATGATCACACATCGTACGTACACATAGATAATATCATTATTATCTTCTTCATTCGTTCATTCGTTCTTTCATTACCTTACTTGCGCATCGGACATCATCCATACCAATACCATGTGCTACACCCCAGTTAGTCGTAGCTACCGGGCCGAAGTCAACAAATGAACAGCTAAACGTATGCCACGGTACTAGGAGTAACCATCAGTCTTAGCTACTGGGCCGAAGTCAACAAATGAACAGCTAAACGTATGCCACAGTACTAGGGGTGAGCGGTAGAGGTTCTACATTCAGGGTCAATCACCAAGAAGGACCCGTTATCCGATGTGTGCAAGACGTTTCATTCGTTCATTAATACATGCATTCATTCATCATGTTCCTCTTTCTTTATCTTTCACTTTACGTTACATAATACTTCGTTCATTCATCATAATAGGTAAAGCCATAGGAAAGATATTATACATCATACTACGGAACATATCATACACATTCGTCATCATCATACAGGGCAACATCATACATACGTAACAAGCCTAAACATGCAACATCATCATCATCATCATGTCCAACATGCTTTCTAAGGCCTCGAGCGTCATCTTACAAACTCTATGGGAACCTTTACGTCAAAACTTACATCTGCACTTTCCCCAAAAGTCAGAAGTCAGTCTACACCTTCCTCGGGTACAACAGCCCTATTCGGGCATATGGACACCCTTCAGTCGCATGGCCTCCATGCGACTGAACATCATGCGATTGAACTAATACGGATGAACACCTATGCGAATGAACATCTAGTCGTGCGAATGGACAATGCGGATGAACACCTATGCGACTGGACCTTCAGTCGTGTGAATGGTCCTTCAGTCGTATGACCCCCATGCGACTGGCCCTCCAATCGTGCGAATGAACCCCAATCACACCCTAATCGGCCGTAAGGCCTCCATTCGGCCTCCAGTCGGTAGCCTAGCCCTAACTGATGCAGAATGCAGTTCAACCCGACTGCAGCCCGAGGGTTTTCGGCCTCCAAACTCATCTAAACCCATTTTAAGCCTAAATCGACCATCCTAAACCTTAGGGATGCATACCATAACATTATTCAAGCACAACCAAACAAGAAATCAAGTCACAAACGCATCATACATACACATTCACATACACAAACGGGTCAACTTACACACATACGAAAAACTCGATTTCAGATGTTTTCCAGCCCCAAATCGTTTGAAAACAAGTAAAAGAGGGGTCTTAGAACTCACCTAAACGAGCACAATGACAAGAGCTTCGATTCGGCTTGCTTCACGACAATTTTGGCGACCCGAACCGACCCGAACCAACACTTTTTCCTCTTTTTCCCTTCTTTCTCTCTATTCTTCTCTTTGTGAGCTAAAATGTGAGTGTGGGGAGAGTGGGCTGCCCTCTCCCTACATATATCACCACATTTTCCCAACTTTTCTTCGTTGGCGAGTTTGGTCCCTCGACTTTTGGACTTATTTTCTTTCTTTCGCCACCAGCTTCAAAATAATAAATATTCGGGTGTTACAAATATATCATCATCTTTCAAGGATGATGATTTGAACAACATATCAATAAACATCAAACATTAAACATGTTTGTGTTCTTCATCATGTTATCATTATTATATTTTAGCATCTAATCATTCAAGTTCTTGTCTTTATCAATATGAATCCTAAGATCCATGCTCATTGTTCCGTTCATATCGGGAACACATAGTTATGATATTAGATACAATGCTTGGATGTTAGTTTAATTTAATTGTGCAAGAAAATCCATAAATTTGAGGTGTTGATCATCACTTACTAAAAGTAGAAACTTTTGTGTATGATGATTAGGAATTTTGATGATTTGGTGATGATTAACATGTTAGAATGAATGTTATGAACTTGATTAGGTATAATAATGATGAAATTATGATTAAATTGGATGCTAGATCACTTTTAGGTGTTACTTTCTCAAAAGGGAAACTTTATTTTTATAGAACTTTAGACATGGTGATTTGAGCATGCTTATGATGTTAGGATCATGTTAGAATGATTATTAAAGATGTTTAATATGATGGAATGTGACAATTGGGTCATATGGATGTTTGGTTGATTATGTAAGGAATTTGGTTTGGTGATCATAGATAGTGATGAGTGGTAGTTAGTGATTAGGTGATCATGATTGGGATTGGAATTGATTGTCATTGTGTATGTTGGTAATGTGATTACGATTGTCTTACACGCGTGCGAATTTGAGGCCCCTACTTAGTAGGATTGGCATGGTTTAGGATGTGAAGTCGCGAGTGGTATCACATGGCATGTAGTGCATGATTAGACTCCACGTATGAATTATTTGTTGTGATGTATTTATATTCGTGGAGAACATGTTGGTTGTTTGGGATTTGCATAAGTTGTATAATAATCTAATATGGCATGATGATCGTGGTAGAACTTGGATTGATGATGTGTTACACGTGGATAACTTGTATGATCATCATGTATGCTAAGTTGATACACTTGATTAAACGATACTTCAAATAATATGTCACCAACGGGTCAAACGGGTCAACTAGGTTAACCTAGAATTATAAAGTTTTATATGTACACGTACTTATGTACTTGTGTGTTTTAGGTTACCTTTGAAGGGTTGTCTTTGTACCTATAACCAGTTCTCTTTAGTCATTATCATTACACACCAGGTGAGTTCATACCCCTTTATTTTATAAACCTTCTTATGGGGAGGTAGCATACTTATACTCTAACGCTATTTTATTATTTTAAGTTGTGTATGTTTTAACGTAGTGCTTGATACCTTGAAAGTCCTCACAATTTTGGATCATTAATAATGTTAACTAGCGGGAAATCTTGGGTAGTACTACTTGGTCCGACAAGCCCCACCTGTGAGACTCGAGGTCAAACGGATGCAATATTGTCCTAGACACAAACATCTTCACGGCCTGGTATGTCATGATGGGAGGCAACAAACACAACACAGTCAGCTTCAATCGTGAAATCATTATTGTTATTACTTGTGAATATAGACTAGATATCTATTTCAATACACTTCTTATGTTATGCAAATGTTATTGTTATGTTAAACGTAAACTCTTGAACTCACCAACCATTGTATTGATATTTTTAGTATTCTATTCTTAGGTCGTTAACTCTGCTTGCCATTAGGAGCACAACACGGGTCTAGCATGCATTCTAAGACTTTATTTTAAAGACATATTTGTTGGTTTTTATTTATGAGTATTTAAATATTTGGGTTGGCGTGTGTTTTGCCAAAGATTCATTTTTATATTTTGTGTCGTTCTGAGTAGCTATTAACTGTTTGTTCACACGCCTCGTGGTAAAACTTCGCACTTGGATTTTGAGGGTGTGAGAAAATGCACCATAACATTATTTATAGAGGGTCTAAGACGGCTAATAGCATGACCACACGCCTTCCTAAGCATGATTGTGTGAAAACAAGACATGGTTATGCCAAGCCTCACTTAATGCACGATCACACCATATTTTAAGGCTTGGTCGTGATTTTGTATGGTATGGTTGCAGAAAGGTAAGCACAAACATGCTTTAGGCTTGACCATGTCTTGAATTGGTTTCATATGGCATCGTTGAATCCTTTCTTCGCATTGTCGCAACTCCTATTTTTAGATATTACACATAGGGACGTATGAATAATCGGATTTACACAAAGCATAAAACACACAAAGATATTAAAAGGGAATGTTAACTACCTAAGCGTTGAGTTACAAATGTTGTCCTAAAATAAAAAATGCATCATAGTCTAATAATGCCAAAAGTAAGCTTGATGATAGCTTTGCCAATGTCGCTTACATATCGTCCTTTCCATGGCTACTAACAACTACTAACTTCAATGGAATGTATCATTAAAACGAGTCAGATAATGTTGGTTTGCATAAAATGATATTCCATGAAAGATGTTTATCTCAAGATCTCCTAGTGATCTATTACTCACAAAGGTCCTTAAACCAATTTATTCCATTTGCTATAACATACTTACACTCCTATCAAAATACTATTACCTTTACACATATGCAATACATATGTCATATTCATGTGACTATTGCATTATATGCATCTTACAAAAGGGTTATAATATACCATCATAGTGATCTAAGAGTCACACTCTTTCCTCTTTACTAGGGGTAGTGGATAAAGCCTCAAGTTTTCCACATCGCGCCCCTAAGGGGCACCACTACGCTAAGTCTTATGGTACTCGCTCTTACCATAGGTAAAGTTCTGCCTTCCTAATTATAGTATAATTAAAATTTGTTTCGAAGGCCATCATTTTATTATTTACTAATTTCGATGACACGACCCAACTTTCTTTGAGAATCTATAAATTAAGTTGATAGACAAATAGAAAATAAAACATGATGACACCTATAAAAGTTTAGACATGAGAAGAGCTTCAATTGTGATTAAATATGATAATCATGTTTAGTTAATTAATATTAATTGGTCTTTAAACATGATAAAAATGGTTTTAATCATTTAAATATTGAAAATTAAATGTAGAAAAAAGACATCATAGATGTAAAACTTATGGCTTGTCCTTTTGAGATTGTGACAAAAAGTGATCAAAGGAAACCACAATTGATGAGCTCATAGAATGCATTCAATGAGAATACAAAGGAAACCATGATTGATCAACATGTGAAAAAAATATTCTATGGAGGGGCTGGGTGTGAATGCAATAACTAAAGAGCTCATCTAGGAAGAAGTAGATGACAAATCAATTCACGCTCTCGAGGTTATTTATGTACATCCCAAGTGCTCTTTAATTATTTCAAAACCTTTACTTGTAGATCATTTTAACAAAAATAGCCTTTTTTAATCTATAAACAATGCAGAAATGTAATATGCAACAACATTTCTCATAACAAGGTTTTAGATTAACTTATTACTCATATCATGTTCCATTCAATAATCAGATTATCTTGACATTCGTACAACATTTATTCTTTTAAAAGACATAAATAAAATATAAAATACAATCTAAAGGTTTTTATGTACAAAATTGAAATTACCTTGATCAGAAATATTGTAAGCAAACTATTTTATTGTTTCTTTATATTTTGATGCTGACCATATAATAAACCTCTTGCATCATTTTAATGTTTAATGCTATTCTTCTTCTACCCTATTGTTTCTTCAAAAGTTCAATGTTACTGCTTGGAATTAGCTAACACTGAAGCTTAGTAGATTTTGGTTCGTTGATTTTGTTGATTTCATTCAGCTTTTCAAAACAGAGACTGACAAGTCTTAGTTGTGTGATAACTATTTCAATGTTTATATTTAGGCCATGCTTACTTGAAATTAGCTTGCAACTCCAATTGGTTAGAGCATGTATATTCACCTCCTTTTTACTTTTAAATCAAATACATTATAGAGGTGTTCATCGAATTGAATTGAATTAAACCGAATTTGAGTTAATCGAATTGAATCAGCTGAATTTTGAAATTTCCAAACAGAATTCGAATTAGATTCGAATTCGAAAAAAAATAAACCGAATTTGAATGGAATCTAATCGAATCCAAAACTTTCAGCTGCAACTATAGTTGGGTAGCTAGACCATCTACCCTATGTTTCAAACTTGTTAAACCTAGTCAAAACCGATAGAACATTATTTAAACCATACTTGTGAGAATGACTATCTTACGCTACAGTAGCTACTGCTGCTACAGTCTTACTGCGTACAGGAACTGTGTGTGATTGGTTAGCAACCTGAACCCAAGGGAGGTACTTGTTATTGCTCCTTAGGTGGTTACGAAATGCTTCTCAGGTGAGGAGCATGAATGAGATAAGACTGATTGAATTAGAAGATTCTTTTAATCGACTTAATTAGAAGCTCAAATAACTATTCAAAATTGATGGTATTTCAACCACAATAATCTTGGTTGGTACCAAACCCGATAGTGATTCTTTCGCTTCGTATTATTCAAATTCGATTCGCATTCGAAAAATATTTCGAATTTGAATCGAATTTAAATTTATTCGATTCGTATTTATTAAAAAGTAACTAATTGAATAATATTTTTAAAATTTATTCGAAAGATCCAATATAAAATGCTCAAAGTAAATAATTAAGCATATCATACAAAATAATTTAAGTTTCAAATAAGTCAAAAGTAACAATTAAGATTTAAAATTTTAAATTATATATGTCTTGAACTTTTAATTCTTATTATCTCATATTCATATTTTTAAATTAATATATAAAATAATTAAGTGTAACTATGTGTATTTCTATTTCGAATTTCAAATCGAATCGATAATCACAAATTCGCAATTCAATTCAATTCGATAATTAGACTTCGAATCAAATCGAAGTTCATTTTTTTCGAATCCGATTCGAATATTGAACATCCCTAAAATGAAATTGAATCTTTTCTAGTTTAATGTTAAATGTATTTGACTTATTTCTTGTTTTATAGGGATGATTAGGTTAACTGATTTTAACTGGACTATGATTAATATAATACGATGAGTAAACACAGTAGATTTGCAAGGTAACTGATTTAAAACAAGAAATAAAAGCAATAGAAGAAACGTTAACATAATAGATGGTGGTTTGAATGGGTATTCTGAAGGCTTATGGATTCTCCTTTGAACTACCATTCAAGGATATTCTTTGACGCAGAGAGTGTGTAACGTGTTTACTGAATTTCAACATCAGGATTCACCACAATAATTATGTTAAACATAAAAGTCCAATGCTGGTGATGTTATAACTGTTTTAAATATAACAAAATATTATTTGCAAAATCATAACTTGGTTAGAAGACATGCTTGTGTTCATTAAAATTTAAAACCGTAGCTTAATAACTCAACTTATTTGTGCAATTGCAGTCCTTAATGATCATAATTGAACGAACGCATCGCAAAAATACAAATTGTTGATTATGGAATTTGATTTGGGCTTGAAACTAGTCTATAAGTTGTAGAACTTTTATGACATACTAGGGTGATCGTTTTCTATTTTATTAGTTCACTTGTTGGTTTTTAAAACTACTCATCCTAACCCGAACTTATCATGACCTAAATCCATATTGATCTAAACCCGTGCTAATCTTCGTTTTTTTTCTTTTCTAAACGACTCATCCTAATTCAAACTCATCCTGATCCAACAACCAACCCAATCCAACCCGTCAATTTTGCCACCTATGATACCAATATAAGAAATTATTGTTCATACTACTAAATGTTAGTATTAGAATGAGAGTGCAATTGAAACAACTATTTGGATGTATAATTCTAATAAAACGTTTTATTTATTTGTTGATTGTAAGTATTGTTTTTAAAAATACAAATATGTTGTTGGAACATACTTATTTTATTATACTTTTTAATGTAAGGTTATTAGAAACACAAGATAAATACTAATGTACAAGTCGTTAAAACACAACCTTATAAATTTCAACACTTCCGCCATAAACACGTTGGTTCACCTACTAGTTATAAATAAAAGAACATTATGTTTTTTATAAAAATAAATATTGATGTTAAATAAAAAAACAAATAAACATGATATATAAAGAAACTTAAAATAAAAAGAGTGCACAAGACTAAGAACGTACAAAAACAAGTTAAAATATTGAAGTTAAAAAGGAAAGCAACTAACAAACAAAAAGTAAAAAGGTAAAAAGTGAAAATAAAGAAACTCTTTAAAAACAATAATGGAATTGTTTTTTTACATTTCATGCTCAAACCTGATTTAAGGAGGTTGTCATAGTGGTGAGTTTCCTTTTCAATTACGTTTCTAGGAGAGTCACATCCGTAACATCAAAATCATTATGGATGGTTAACATCCCGTCTCGAGATAATTTCTTTGGATATTAGGGGTGGTCCTAAAGTCGTTAAATCAAACAAAAAACAAAGAACTAAAACAAAAAAAAACAATAAAACTAATAACGTATAAGAACATTCACAGTCTGTTCTTTATTTTTATGTGAGTGAGTGTCTTATATTGTAAGGAATTGTTGTGAGTGAAACACCACCACCACCACCACAAACACAAACACAAACACAAATACCCTAACCAAAACCAAACCATCTCTCACCCGCTTCGATCACCCTCAGCTCTGTCTTACAGCCTCCAACCATACCCCATCTGTAAGAAACCCTAGCACAAAAGATCAATAAAGCTATTCGCCGCTCGGCGCCCCCTCCAAAACTAAGGTTTATACCGATGCCAGTGTTATCCGCTCCAAGGAGTATTGGGATTAAGAGTCGTTGACCAAATCACAGGGTGCAAATCTGGTCAACGTTGTTGCGTTGAACCGCCATAACACTATTGTTCTACTTTTATATGTGTGTGCGGATTTGGCCACAATAATCTCTATGTGTAGATCTATTAGGATTTCGGTTAGGGGATCTAGCTGAAGATGATGATAGTGGTCTTCGAGAAGGGAAGGTGGCATGGGATCTAGCAGGGAAGAGGAAATAAAAAAGTTAGGTTGGTGGCAAGTGATTTATAATTTCATACAAGAATAAGATCAAAGAGAGATATTGATTAGATTAAAAAGATTCAAAATACTTCTTTAACAAAGTCAGGGTCTGTTTGGTATGTGGTAATGGAATGGATGAAGGAATGACATAAATGAGAGAATCGAATGAATGAGAGAATGAAATGAATCATTACATTCCATTGTCCTGTTTGGTTACCCGTTAGTAATAAATGAATCATTACTTTGTTTTGTTTGTTAGATGTGAAAAACGAAACAAGGAAATGTAAAAGTAGTTATAATTGTGATGGCGAGCAGGGGTGGTAGCCGGCGGCGGTTTTTGGTGGCAGCGGTGGCCTTCGGTGGTTTCTTGCGGCGGTGGTTGGTGGCCTTCCGAGGTGGTTTGCGGTGGTGGCTTGCGTGGTGGTTTTCGGCGGTGGTGGTCGTGGTTTTTGGCACCGGTGATAATTTTCGGCGGCCATGGTTTCCGGGGTAGTGGTGGCAGGTGGTGGTTGCCGGTGACGAGCGCTCTTGGTGGTCGATGATGGTTGTTGTGATGGGTGAGTGTGTTGATGACTAATGATGGAAGAAGATATGAAATGAAAAAAAGGGGAAGTGGATGGAATGAATTTGAGGGAATGAAATCAACTTCGTAATGGTTCATTCCATTACCTCCACCAACCAAACATGTTTTTATTCATTCACCCTTAATGGTTCATTTCATTACGCCCCTCATTCCTGCATACCAAACACTACCTTAGGTAGAGTTTGGTATGTAGGAATGAGAGGCGGAATGGAATGAATCATTGAGGGTGAATGAATAAAGGCATGTTTGGTTGGTGGAGGTAATGGAATGAATCATTACGTAGTTGATTTCATTCCCTCACTTTCATTCCATCCACTCCCCTTCTTCTTTTTCATTTCATACCTTCTTCATTAGTCACCAACACCACCCCTACAACAACCACCACTGACCACCATGATCACTCGTCACCAGCAACCACCATCAGCCGCCACTACCCCAGGAACACTATCGTCGGACACCACCGCCGCCGCCGCCACTGGAAACCACTAAAGGCCACCACCACCGGCCATGGCGGCGCCGGAAACCACCGCCGGAAACCACCTTCAAAGGCCATCGTCGCCGCCGGGAACCACCACCACAAGAAAGCAACTCCAAAGGCCACCACCGCCATCGCAAGAAACCACCTCCGAAGGCCACCTCCGACATCGCAAGAAACCACCTAAGGCCACTACTGCCTCCGGAAACCACCTCCGAACACCACCACCATCGAAAACCATCGCCAGCCACCACCGTCGCCAGAAACCGCCGCCATCGGGCACCACTGCTGCCAGAAACTGCCGCCAACGAAAACCACTGCCAGCCACCACCACCACTGGAAACCACCGCCAGCCACCACCGAACCGGAAACCACCGTTGGAAACCACCGCCGGCAACCACCAACACCGGAAACCATTGCTGGCCACCAGCGCCGCTGGAAACCACCGCTGGAAACAGCCGTCGGAAACCACCTCCGGCCATCACCTCCGCTCGCCATCATCATCATTACTACTTTTACACTTCATTGTTTCGATTTTTATACCTAACAAATAAAACAAAGATATGATTCATTTATTATTAAATGACAACCAAACAGAATAATGAAATGTAATTATTCATTTTATTCTCTTATCCATTCCATTCCCTTATTCATTTCATTCATTCATTCATTCCATTACCACATACCAAACATACTCTTAGTGCATTGATTGAAACCGTTAAAAAAATAAAATCATATTTCATGATATGATAAAAATTTCTTTTTAGATTGAAATAGTTAAAACCTTTAAACACAAACGGTTCATAAAAAAACAAAATATAATAAAAGAGTCATTTACTCTTAGGGTTGGTTTCTGTTCACGCCGCCGTGTCGCGCCACCATCCACCGCCGTGTCGCGCCACCATCCACCGCCGTTGCCAATCGTCTGTCTACCAATACGTCGTCTCCTCAACCATCCTCTGCTTTTGTAAGTTCGTTTATACCACATTTTACAATTTTGTTAATCAATTATAGCTCCCAATTCATGAATACGAGAATACAATCACATGTTGTATACGAAAAACCGAATTACGGGAATCGCTTCTGAATACTATTCTAGAACTATACATCCTAATTCATGATCGAACTCAATTGTTTACCATTCTGCCTCTTTTTGGTATTGATTAATCATTATTAATCATGGTTTTTCTTCTGTATTAGGGTTCTTTGAAAAAGCAATTTCTGATCTTGTGGTGAAGCGCTGAAGGTAAGTTTAAAGTTTTCCTTATGTTTTCTTTTTGCACCGTTAATTTGTTTGCTGTTTTGTTAGAACTCACACTATTATTTGATGATAGGTAGCTTAATTGACCTCTTATATTTTTATATTTGATGATTTGAGGATTGATTAAGTTAGATATGTCTAAGAGTTTTTGAAGAAGTTATGCCCACTAGAGCAAAATAGTGTCTTGACCCAATGAAAAGTCCTTGTTAGACATACGGAAACCAAAAATCTGCGACCAGAATGAAACTTTTGTGGTTTGAATATAGGAAGATTGCAGTGGATGTGCAATCATGATAAAAAAAGAAGATTTCTTTAGTATCTTGTTATAAATTGATCTTTGTTATGCAATTTTTATGTTAAGTAAAATTTGAAACTAGTTATAAATTGATCTTTGTCAATAGACGAGAAATCACAGACACACACATATATATCTTTACATCATGAAGCAATGCATGCGTCTGTTAATACGTATTTGTAACTTTACATGATCATATACAAATATCTTGTATCTATTACTTTAATCACATTGTGATCATGCCTTGTTTTGTTTCATTTCACATTTTGAATTATAGTAATGGTAATATTTAAAATCTTTTTTTGTCATGTTATGTGAATAGTTTAAGTTTTTTCTTAATTCTATGATGCTGTCTCTTTATAGATGGCTAATCGATCGGGTCTAGAATGCCAAGCTTGTGGGTATGTGGGGTTGGATGATGGTTCTGATGGGTTTTTTTACTGCCAACGATGTGGGGCTCAAGCTGAAGGAATTAGGGACACCGCTGTTGATAATGATGATATGCTTTTGACCAAAGAGAATGTCGGGGGTATTGTTCAAAGGCGAATAGCCGTTGTTAAACCTGAGCCACTCTCCCAATCCCAACCTCCTTCACAATTTTGGAATCTCTAAGGACCCAAGAGAATGATGATGCTGAAGCAGGTGACGGGGTGGGTCCTAGTGTACCTGCTGATTTTGGACAGGGCATAGAACATTGAGTTATGAAGATTATTATTCAGAAATTAGGATGAGATATGTGATGGGAGTCCAGATAATGATCGAATTGCAGGTCAAGGCTTTGGTTGAGAAGTTTAATGTGTGTCCTATAATTGTTGACATGATCGAGCTTGTCTGGTTTAGATTTATGGCATCAACTAAGCTTTTTCGGATGATTGGGCTGATAAGGCTATTAATGAGTCAGAATCTCAAGTGCAAGGTAAATATACGCTTTTCTATAACTTAAAAAAAGGGAAAGATGTGACTAGCTGCTTTATCATGCACCCAGAAACTGTTTAATTGTGTTCCTGTTAATGTCAAGCTCATTGAGCCTCTTTGAGTTTAAGTAAACCTGAACCTGTTTTTCGGATTCTGTTATCTTAAGGTAGAAATTTAGCCAATTGCACTGGCAAATGATGAGGTATTCATATGTCAAATTTTAGCTTGGCCAATCTTCTTGCTGACTAAATCCCAAAAGAGTTTTACACCTGCTAAACTTTTATTAAGTATTATATGGAGACTAAACTTTTCATTTCCATTGATTTTTTAACTCTGTTTAACTAACCAACATATGTTTATTTCATCTCAGGGGTAACAGAAGATGTTGGGGTTAGGCCTGAACATAAAACCGAGCCTCATAATTTACTTGGTAAACGATCTGTAATGATATGGTACCAATCAGTGAGCCATACAATACCTTTATCTTACTCTCTAGTAATTTCCTTTTTGGCGTGCCATCTGGCAAGGGAGCCAATCTTGCCAACAGATATAATAAAGTGGACACTTGAAGGAAAACTTCCCTATTTTGCTGCTTTTGTTGAAATCGATAAACAAATTGGACCCCCTTCTAATGCATGTCCCCTAAGTTCAAGACGTATGTTTAGACCTACACAAGCTATTTCAACACAAAAACTTGAGTCATTGGCAGCTTCTATTGCTCAATCAATAGGATTAGAATTACCACCAGCCAACTTTTATGCAATTGCTTCCCGTTATCTTAAACAATTATCTCTTCCAGTTAATATTATTCTCCCTCATGCATGCCGAATCTATGAGTGGTCTATGCCCCCCGAGCTGTGGTTATCTGCAAACGAGGCCAGACTTCCTACACGTGCTTTTATATTGTCTATACTTGTAGTTTCAATCAGGATTCTTTACAATATCCATGGTTTTGGGAAGTGGGAAATGTCTCTGTCCTCAGCCGTTAAAAGAGAAGATGGTAAAAGGTCAAAAGCAAACAATGTTGCTGAGCTGTCACCGTCATGCAGCAGCGAATCAGATGAGGATGATTCTCCTGTAGAGCCTAATAATAAGCAACCCGAACGACCCCACTTGGATGCCACAGATATTTTAGTTTCACTTCAATCGAAATACAATGAGCTCATTGATACAAGTGGTAAGATGTTATGAATCCCCTTGCTAAATGCTGATATATAAAGCCTGTGATTTACCTTAAAATTCTGTCAACTTGTTTATTCATCAATGTGTTGTTGTTTATATTTTTAGCATAGTCTAACATATTGTGTGGTTTGTGTTTGCTAGATCATGGTAAAGATTTGGAAAAATATCTTGAATATTGTAAAGATGTGGTTTTTGCTGGTGTGGAACTTTCATTTGAGGATCAAGAGGAAGATATGATAATAGAGGACCTTTGGAATTTTTATAAGAAGAAAGAGGTACGCCTTTGTATTTATTATTTTTATATATATATATATATATATATATATATATATATATATATATATATTATATATATATATATATATATATATATATAATATATATATATATATGGAGGGATTAAAGGAGAACTATCTTTTTTCTGTGAGAACTCTAGGAACCAATCTCAATCACTAGTTCTCAATGACAAAATTGTAATTAACAAAATATATTTAAAAAATTTATAAATAAAAAAATAACATAAAAATAAAAAACACAAAAATGTTTCCCTACTTTTCCTTTTTCATAAAAAAAAATAATTTTTTATAAAAAATAAAAAAATTCTTGTTTTTTTAACGAAATTTGTTTTACACATGTGTAATATCAGATTTACACATGTGTAAATCCAGCACTACACATATGTATATCTAGATTTACACATATGTAAATAACGGATTGACGATTATTTTAGAAAAGTATATCAATATGGTAGCCGTTGGAAATATAAAAAATACTGAATTTTATGGTGATTTTTTTTAAAAAATGATGTCGTGAAAAAAAGTTATAAACGTTTTAAAAAAAAGGAGGAAATGGTATATGATTTACATGTGATAAAAAATGAGTGGCTGAGATTGATTCCTAAAGTTATCATAAAAAAAAGATGATTCTTATTTGAACCATTCCCTATATATATATATATATATGATGCACTCAACATACAAGTGCTTTTGTGGTTCTCACTTTTCACTATTCTTTACTTAAATTTGATATGCATCAAGCACACCCCTACACGCGGACATGCATACGTATATACCAAAAGTTGGCATATGTTTAGAATTCTTCATGATAAAATTAACAAGAATTGGTACCTTGCATTAACTTGACTCTTTTTGTTGATTCATTGTAGGATAATAAACCATCTGAGTTATGTTCCCCGAGCCCGAGTAGTCCCCACAAGAGGCCCCGAGACCATTTACAAAGCACAACAACCAAGACCAAGGAACCTAAAAATAAGGATGTTCAAATTACCCTCGACCCTAAAGAGTCCCACAAAGATAAAGAAATAAGGCGTATGAAATTAAACATGGAAGAGAACAAATTTTGTTACATCCCTCCTAGGAAAAGAGTCAAAAGACATGATTACTTGCATTACACAAGAAGAAAAGGGAGCGGCGCATATGTTTATGCTGCACACGCAGATTATTACATTCTACTTCGCTCTTGTGCACGAGTGGCTCAACTCGATGTCAGGAGTATGCATGTTGCAGTGCTTAGTTTTGAAAGACGATTGGATTGGCTGGAGAAGAACATAGAACACACGTTGAAAAATTGCCTTGTTACGAAGCTTGCGAACTATGCTGTGAAGATAATGATGGAAATTCCGTGAATTTATCAAAGTTAAACTTGTGAGATTTGTATATATTTTGTGCAAAGTTGGTGTTGAACCCTCAAAAGCTATCAATAACCAAGGTAAAATACGAATATTCACATTTTATCTCAAGAGAAGAGATGCAACATTTTTGTATTAACCATCATATATGAGTGGAAAAATATATTACAAGTTATGTTAGATTTGTGCTCAATTTGAATGTTTTTTTCTGTATATATTATTTAATTAAACATTAATGTGTTATAAAATATAAACCATAAGCTATTTTGTTTAAATGCTACGTGTACTCTCCTAAACTTCCACTCATACGTGGGAGTGACTCAAAAAGTAAAAAAATTGTAAAATACCAACCCCACAAAAAGTGTGTTTTGTGTAGGGCCGTTCACGAACTAAATCTAATCGAACAAAACTCTGCTCGAACTCGGTTCGGTTTCAAACCGAGCAGCTCGGTTCGGTTCGAATTTACAAATTCGAGCGCAAACTTTATGCTCGAACTCGGTACGGTTTTAAACGGAGCATTCGGTTTTGCTTGGTATTGTTCGGTTTTGTGTTATAATTTAAAACAAAACTAATAATTCATTCAAAAGTTTCAGCTTTCAAGTTTCTACCGTAATATCTTCATCAATGCTTATGGAAATGTTCTTTAAGAATCAAATCATAAAAAATATCTAACCTCAAGATATCACGATTAGGAACAACTGAATAATGTCGGGCTTCGGACTTCGTAGGCGGATGTCGGAGGTGGGATGCGCAATCAGACTATTGCAGGTCGGATTGTCGAAGGTCGGGGTTGCATGTCGGAGTGCCAGAAGCAGCGCCTCGGCAAACGGTAGGGAGGTGGGGGATACGGGGACGACTAGAAAGGTTGATGGGTGGAATGGTAAAAGGATTTTGAAATGTGAAGTGATTATTTGATTAAAGGATTATAACTATACATTTAAGGTTGTTGATTTTTTGACTAAATAATTAATACAATGGTAATTGTAAAACCTAAATAGATTAACAAAAATATATTATATAAAAACTAAATTAAAAAATCATTCGAGCGAAACCGAGCGAGCGACGAGCGAACGTACCTTTTCTCATACTCGGTTCATTACAACCGAGCCAAAATTCAAACGAGCACAAATCTGAGTTTTTTTCAAACGAGTTCGAGTGAGTTTCGAACGATTTTCAAACGTCAAACTATTTGAACAGTCCTAGTTTTGTGTGAATATATATGGTTTAATACAAATAACATTAAACATTGGTGAAGAATCCAAGAATTTTCACTAGTTGGGATGAAATACAGACGTGCTAAAACGACACGAACCTTGATTGTTACAAATTTAAAGTAGACTTGCAAGGTTTGTATTTATAACACATGACACATCTAAATATTAGATGAGTACATAATACACTGGAGTGAAGAACTCTAGATTAAAATAAGACTAGATTACACTTTCTTTTGCATGGAGAGCTTCATATTCCTTCTTTCTAACTTCAGTAGTTACACTTCATATCTTTTATATTTAACTAGGTTTTATCCCCGCATGTTGCGTCGGGATACTGTCACGATTTCAAAAATTAAAACATAAATATAAAAAACATCACGATAGCTATCACTCTCACGTATACCCTAAAGTGTTCACATCACATAAATTATTGTCACTTGAAACTGTTACTCATAATCGGTTAGATTTGTCATGATACCAGAACAGTAGCAACAATCAATATAGCCTACAACATCAAAAAATTATTTGATTTTTAATACAACTTCATTTTCAAAAAGTATTTATCTTGGAGCGATGACCACAAAAACTAGAGACAACCAGACATTTCGTTTTTGAAAAAAGTTAACGAATTAAAAGTTTTCACAAAAAAACAAAATTTATTAGAAAACTTAACGGGTTAAAAGTATATAGTACATAAGGTTAAGGTTATTGTTGTAGTATAAACCATCACCAAAAATCGTAAAGTAGGCTAAATATATTAAAGAGTAAATTACGTTTTTAGTCCCTACGGTTTGACGAAAATTGCTATTTCAGTCCAATAGTTCGTTTATTACTCTGACAGTCCAATAGTTTGATGTTTTGTTTCAATTTTTTCCTAGACACTAACGCCATCCATTTCTGACGTTTACCTCTTCGCACGCGCCCCTCACGTGAGGGGCATTTTCGTCTTTTTTAGTGACATTTAGTTTGAAATATATTGTTTTAAGACTCATCTTTTTAAGTTTTCATCATCGAATCCATCCCTCACCTTTTCATCTTCAACAAATCTTATGAGCTTGAACTGATCGATTCAAGAAGACATTCTCCTTTGTTAAACGTCATGGTTCTAAGTATATGGTACGTGCGTGAACTTGGAGTGCATTTTGATCCTGATGTCGTATATGGTGAGCTTACTTCTCTGATTTCTTCATACTTGTTCTTTTGATTTTTCATCCTATTTTGATTCTTATTAAGATTTAGTAGAAGTTAAAGTGATTGTTTGGTGTTGTTTTGTTTATTTTTGTTAGGGCAAGACCCTGATTTCTTCACATTAAAGTTTAACCATGGCGGAAGTTTCACAATGGCACCAGGAAGAAAGTATGTGAGGGGTCAAGTGAGTTATGTGGATATGGTTGATCGTGATTTGTTTTCAATGCATAATGTGAATGAAATGACATTCAACATTGGTTATCCTACTAAAGAGTTAATATACTATCACTTTAGGGTTCCTGACCAAGATCTAGATTATGGTCTAAGGGCTTTAGGGAGTGATCAGGATGTTCTTGAACTATTAAGGTATGTTAAAGATTATAAAGTTACTAAAATGTACACCAAGCATAGGTTTACCAGATTGGATACATATGAAAAATCCCCTTTTGAAAAATCCAAAGTTGTGATTGAGGAGATTAATGAGCCAGTAAACCTAGATGTTGGGCCATCAAATTCTATAAGGAGCACTCAAGAAATTGTTAACAAACTATGTAGAAAGCCATTGACCCTACAGTGGCATGATGATCTGAATTATATGGTAAATGTGGTAGAGAAAGAGGTTACAAATGACATGTTTCAAAGTAATGAGATAGAGAAAAAGGTTACTAATGACATGTTTGAAAGCAATGAGGAAGAGAAAGAGGTTACTAATAACATGTGTGAAAGCAATGAGGTAGAGAAAGAGGTTACTAATGACATGTTTGAAAGAAATGATATAAAGAAAGAGGCTACTATGTTAATGAGGAGAATGTTGCTACTAGTATGAATGAAGATGTTGCTACTGCTATGAATGAAGACAATTATGCTAGTTACCAAAATGATGAGGATTTTTCTACTGATGAGAATGAGGATAATGATACTGCTACTGATTTCTATAAGAGTAATGATGATGAAGATTTCATTGTTGATGATGGGGATACAATGTTGATATTGAAGTAGACATGGAGGAGTTTAGAGCTGCTGTGGACTATGATGTACAAGAAAATGATAGCTTGAGTGAAGGTGATGCACCTGATTCTGATTTTGAAATAGATAACTTTGATATTAATGATTTTGATAGTTTGAGTGAAGGTGATGACCCACCTTTAAAGAAAGCAATTAAGAAAATAAGGAAGCAAAGAAGACATGGTAAAGATCCGGTTGCAGAAGCCTTTTATGTTGGGCAACAGTTTTCAAATAGGGAGGAGGTAAAGGTAATTTTAAAGAGATATGCCATTGAGAGTAGAAGACAACTTCAAATTGTAAAAAATGACAATGCAAGATTTCGGGTTGTGTGTGGGGGAACAAAACCGGTTTTTGAAGGGAATACTACTAACCAAGATAAAAGTGTAGAAACAAGAGGGAGTGGGTCCCAACAAGTTTATGAGTCAAATACTCAATTGAAAAGACCAAGGAAAAAGCATCAGATTCCCACTTGTCCTTTTACACTACATATCACCAACCATAATAAACAATGTTCTTGGGTTGTAAAGACATTCATAAATACCCACAACTGTCTGCAGACTAGGGAAGTAAAATTATGCACAGTGAGTTTTCTAGCTAAAGAGGTTCAAGAAGTAATTTTACTCAACCCTTCCATACCTATTATTGCCTTACAAGACCAGATCCAAAAAATATCGATTACAGGTTTCGAAAATGAATGTTTTTAGGGCTAAGGTTTTGGCAACTCAGAAGGTACAAGGGGATTACAAATTGCAGTATGAACTCCTTAGGGAGTACTGTGATGAGCTTAGAAGATCTAACCCAGGAACAACTGTGAAAATTGATGTTGAGAGTGAGCCCAACCCAACAACTACTACAAGACAGTTTCGAAGGATCTACATATGTTTAGGGGCCTTGAAAGCTGGATTTAAGATTTGTGGCAGACGATTATTAGGGTTAGATGGTTGTTTTATAAAAGGGCCATATCCTGGACAAATCCTTAGTGCAGTTGGAATTGATGCTAATAATGGTATCTATTGTGTGACATATGCTATGGTTGAAGCAGAAACAACATCATCTTGGTCTTGGTTTTTGGAGTGTTTAGGTCATAATCTTGATCTATATCCCAACTCCAATTTCACCTTCATAAGTGACAGACAGAAGGTACTAACATGCTTAGTATGATGTCAATTTATAGTTTTCTATTATGAGCTTGGTGTTAATTTTAATAATGTTAGTGATCTATTTGGTATAGTGTTAATGATATCTACCTATTTGGTATAGTGTTAATGTTAATTTCCATATGTTATGATATTAATGTTTGGTCATATATGTTTTGCTTATCTAGGGCATTATTCCTACTTTAGAAAAAGTATTTCTAAGTGCAGAACATAGATTTTGTTTGAGGCACATCAATGAAATTATGAAACCAAGATGGAGGGGTAATTTGTTTAGAAACATGCTTTGGAAGTATGCTACTTCAACTACTATACCATCATTTGAAAAAGCAATGAAAGAAGTTGGGAAACAAGATCAAGGATTGTTAGACTGGTTGAAACAAATTCCACCTAAGAATTGGAGTAGAGCTTACTTCTCTGGTATGTTTGTTTAGGATATAAACCTATTTTTTTTTCTAGAGAATTTTTGTTTTTTTAAAAACTGCAATTATGTTATGCAGGAATATCAACAAGTGATATCCTATTAAACAATCTATGTGAGGTCTTCAACAGACAGTTAATTGGAGGAAGAGACAAGCCCATTATAACCTGTTTAGAGTACATAAGGGAGTATATGATGAAGAGAATTATTGTTGTCCATAAAGTTATTGCCAAATGTGAAGGTCCTTTGACTCCTAAAATAGCCAAACTATTTGAAGCAATCAAAACAGAAGCCTCACAGTACACTGTCATCTGGAATGGAATGAGTAAGTATCAGGTCAGTGGGCCTTCACAAGATCAATGTGTTGTTGATGTTCAGCTCAAAACTTGTTCTTGTAGAAGATGGGAGTTAACTGCCATCCCATGTAAGCATGCGGTTGCAGTTAACTGGAATATGGCTCAACATGGCATGGAGGTTGGCATTCCTGAGACTTGGGTTTCAGAAGTTTATTGGCTTGCTACTTGGAAGAAAGTTTATGAAAATACCATTGACCCAATCAACGGTGTGGATATGTGGACACCATCACAATGCCCAACTACCCTCAAACCTCCGAAGCATCACAAACAAGTTGGGAGGCCAAAGAAACAAAGGAAAAGAAGCGCTGAGGAGTTAAGTCAGCCAGTGGTAGGTGGAAAACTAAGTAGGCGTGGTAATACTGTAACATGTGTAAAATGTAACAAGAAGGGCCACAACAAGCGCTCATGGAAGGGGCAAGGTGAAAGTTCACAATCACGCAACTGCTGCATCACATCCGTGAAGGTGTTTAGTTTGGTTTTGTTGTCTTAAAAATATTTGGTTGGTATGTACTAAACAACAATTAACTGTCTTTTGGTGTTTGGTTTGGTTTGATTGTCTTTTGAAGGTGTTTATTTTGATTTGGTTGTCTTAAAAACCATTTAGTTGGTATGTACTGAATAACAATTAATTGTCTTTTAGTTTGCTTGTTTTTATTGTTATGGTATTAATCTTAATCCTACTATGTTATTGTATCAAGTTATTCCAATACATATTTGGTTGCTAATTTTTCTCCAAAATCCACAAACATTAATCTCATATGTCAAAAATTTGCAACACTGTAATGCATTCATTTCAATAACATAAACAGATTACAAGAACATAGAGGATTGACATTAACAATATTTTTGGTCATTTTGCTACAAAATAAAATACAAAAAAAAACCCAACTTAAACCTAACAAAAACTTCAGTCTTCGATTTTGAATTTCAGCGGCGTTAGCGGTTCGTAACAATCCCGGTATTACTTCCACTGATCTAGGGCACATTAGGGGATCAGACCAACACACGAATCCACAGGACTTTATACAACAATAAAATCACCTACCAGGGTTGGTAGATGTCCATGATGTGCGAATTGTTGTTTCAGAACCACATGAACAATACACATTCGATACGCCTTCATCACTGTTGATGGATCTAGGGCTTGTTGGTGGATCACACCAACAAACAAAACCACACTTGTTAATACAACAATAAAAACGTCTCCCAGGGTTTGACGATGTGGATGATATGCGAATTGATGTATCAGAACCACATGAACAAAAAATCCTTCGATCGTTTCTTGTAGGTTTCATCTTTTTCTTTTTGTTTTGAATTGTGTACCAAGATTGGAGGTTAGGGTTTAAATAGATATGATGTCACTAAAAAAGACGAAAATGCCCCTCACGTGAGGGGCGCGTGTGAAGAGGTAAACATCAGAAAATGGATGGCGTTAGTGTCTAGGAAGAAATTGAAACAAAACATCAAACTATTGGACTGTCAGAGTAATAAACGAACTATTGGACTGAAATAACAATTTTTGTCAAACCACAGGGACTAAAAGCGTAATTTACTCTATAATAAATCAAAGGTTTCGTTGCAAATCTCACACCATCGCCAACGACCACTAACATCGGAAAATCTCATGTTAAAAAGAAAAGAAAATTTAACAGAAAGTATATATAAAAACGTTGAACCATGCATGTAAAACGTAAAACATTAAAAATAATAATAAGGCAATTTAACACCTACACGTTGCGATAGACCCTTAAACTGGAAAAAAAAGTAGGCGTAACAAGTTGTAACCACACGCGCATCTTACAACGTGAAAACTCTCGAATTTAGGGCAAAATATAAAACACAAAATTTGTAAAAGATGAAAAATATAGATGATCAAAGTTGAAAGTGCAAAATTGTAAGCGTTAAATTATAAAACATATAAAAGTATTAAGTATAAAATAAAATATAAAAAATTAAATGGTTATACTTTGTGCATAAATATATGTACAAACCACTTGATAATTAGAATATATATAATGTTTGTTACTTATTTTTGTTCCTTATGTTAACTATTGTTGAACTTTCTATAAAATTTTAATATCAAAAGTAGCAATAGAAGAAAACACCATAACTTTAAATGAAATGGTTATTAAAATAAACTAGTAGCAAGCCATTAGCGACCATCAACACCGAAAAAACTCGTATTAGAAAAAAGAGATAAAAATAAAAAATAAAACTAAACGGAAAATAAACGTAAAAACATTAAACCTCACACGTGAAACGTAAACCATAAATTATAATACACTCCAAGAATTTATAAATTTCTGAACTATCATTACATAAAGGTCTAGCATATGACAATATGAAGCAAATTTAGAGTACATAGTCCTAACATTTACACGGGTAATGTATTAGGCATTAAATCATTTTACTTTCTACCATAACAAGTTTGGGCATAATTCCCTTTTTACTATAGAACAGTGTTAAACAAAGGCAACAAAAAATTGTGCGAAAACAATGTTTCAATTGTAAACATACTTTCAACAATATTTTCACGTATAACACATTCTACCCTAAACTAGTATAAAAGAGCGTCATAGAACTTAACTTAGCAATTGTTAACTAGCACATAGAATCCTTCTGACTTATTAACTCTATCAAATAGACGAATATGGAAACACTAAGTTACACTATCAACCTAAATCCTATACGATTATCTAACTTAACAAATGAGTTAAACCTGAATAGTTTAACTTTTGCAATCCAAACTTGTCATTTTTGAAAAATTTTCAACTGACACCGGTGTGTCTAGGGTTGACACGATCATGTTAGCCAAGTTTCATGCCAATATCATCGCATACTACAATCAGACTAAATGATCAATTTTAACAATTCTCACTTTTGAGGTACTAAGCAAAGTGTTTAAACTTCTTTGTGAGCACTATTGTACGCATTCTGATATGAACAATATACATTGCCAACTTTTAGCTAGACCTTGGTGACTACGACCTGACCCTGACATGACTTTTAAAACGCAATGCTAAGCTTAGCGCTAAAAAATCTTGCACAAGTCTAATTTTAAAATAAAAATAAAAATAAAAATAAAATAGAACCATGTAAGTTGAAATCTTGCAATATACACGTGCAAGTGCAAACGTCAAATCACACAGCAACCTTGTTATCAACACGTGATCCAACGTATGCAAATTTTAACTATGTTTCGTGTGCATATAGTTACTAAATCACCTTTATATGCCACCTCTCAATTAGACGTACATAACAACCAATAAACAAAAATAATAAAAACCAAAGAATCATTGACTAACTCATACCGACGTTCTATATAGTATGGCCTTGAGAGGCCCTATCTTCATCAAAACATAACCAAAACACATGGTTCTTAAGGCTAATGTTACCTTTGAGGAGTTATCTTTCCAACCAACTGATTTCATAATTTTTCATAGACTTTTGATCCTCCAAAAGTCCAAAACAAGATAAGGTACCAAAAGCTGTTTTTAAACTATAAATACTTGGTAAAGAGTATAGTGTTGACCGACCAAGAAATAATTAAGTTCGGTTTAGTGTTTTCTGTTAAGGAATTCCTTAGGTCTACTCTAGTCGGTAGTGAAAGGAAATTCTTCTCTGTCGATTTGACCTGACTTTGTATGGTAATAACTCCCTCTATATTTAACACAATACCATGATTCCAGTTTCAAAAGTTAGCTTGATATGTTAGATTTCAAACGCACCTAAGCACACATGCTAACACTAAGATTTAGGGCCTTACATAACTGAAATAAAATGGACTGTCTAAACTATAATTGCATTGAATTTTATTACTTATGATATTATTTTAAAACCCTTAGAGAAACTACAATACCCTAGCTTTTATATATTTATTAAATTAGAACTCATATTCAGATATGGTAAAATGTTTATTCTTTATTTAACTTCTTTGGTTCTCATAAAGTTCATTGCAAATGGTTGCATAAAACTCAAATTTAAATGTAAATAGACCAAGTCGTGTAACATATGAAAAAGTGGGTTAATGATTTTGTAAAAATTGTAAAACTAGTATTTAGAATGTTACATCACTCAAAAATATTAGACGGACTTGAAAGCTTAGCTAAAACAATTTGTACCTTAAATCACAATCCTTAATAGCAAACCTTATGTATCTATATAGGAACCTTGTCGATTTAGCAATCATATCTCCTTGGACAAAGGAATTGGTAACCATTCAACAATAATAGTGAGTTCTCATAGCTCCTTTTCCTTTTAAATTGCTTTTAGGGGATACACACGCTTACAACAAGAACAAAATTTGAATCATTATATTATACGTTATGTTCATTACTTGAATATTGCATGAGTTTACCTAATCATTATTACATAATAAACTTCCCATTTTCACAACGCAACCAATTAATTCTTTGATAGAGATGCTAGAACATATGGATAGTACTATCAGGACTAAAAATCCTCATTCTTTCCACTGATTGGAATACACAAAACCACAATCAACTACATTGAATGTTTATTACCTCGCATACTATTAGACTTTTTCTCGTACTTGAATAAGTATCGGACGAGACATGCGGTGATAGGATTAGTTGAGGGCCCATAGATGCATATCTCTTTACTTGTGTTATGGCTACTTGTAAATCCTCGTTTCTGGGATGCTCACAGCTGGTCAATCATTGCATATAAAACATATAATTATATTTGACTTTCATAAAACATCGCAGCGGAACATCAAAATAACTTTTCATTTCATTAAAAATGCTTTTGCAAGTTAACACAATCATTCATTTCGAAACGTCGTTCGTTCGCATTACAATGCAAAAACATTAACAAAAGAATGTCATCCAAAATGCCAAGTAGCTGCCCCGCACCATCCTCAGCGATGCTCACCTGCAAACTGAAAAAAATGCATAAAAAGTCAGCATTGCTGAATAAGTTCTAGTTTTATAATAAAACATACTTTACTTTCATTAAAACCGTTCTTTACTTTTGCATGTGATCACACATCATACGTACACATAGATAATGTCATTATTATCTTCATCATTCATTCATTTCATTCATTCATGCTTTCTTACTTTCATTCATACGTTCATCATTACTTCTTTTCATTCCATCAAAAACCATGAACTTTAACCCACCGTCATGCATAAAGCGGGTACTGTGCCGGGGTCTATCATAGACCCCCCGTCATAGCGCATAACAGCCTGGCCACAGTACCTAAGGGTAAATTCAGGCGTACCATTGTCATGTGCTATACCCACTGTCATGCATAAAGCGGATACTGGGCCGAGGTCTATCATAGACCCCCCGTCATAGCGCACAGCAGCCTGGCCACAGTATCTAGGGTAAACGACAAAGGTTCTATACAAATGGTCGGTTATAAAGACGGACCCCGGTGTGCATCCTTCTAGGGTAGCTAACCCACACACCGTTGGACTAACACCCTTCATTGGGCGTGTTCCCACATACAAGGCTTGCAAGAGTTACTTTACTTTCCTTCGTTCATTAATGCATGCATTCATTCCTCATGTTTCTCTTTTCATATCTTCCACTTTACGTTACATAATACTTTCATTATTCATTAACATTCAACGTAAAACCATGGGAAAATAAACATACAATGCAAGGAACATCAACATACACAGTCAACATCATCATACAGGGCATCATACATACATAACATACATCATACATACCATCATGCATAAGCATCAATCACACATCATAACATGCCCACCATAACATCTATGACCTCAAAAAGTCAACTTACATAGCCCCCAGGAACCTCCTAAGTCAAAGCCTAAATTTCACTTTTCCCAAAAAGTCAGAAAATTTTCTAAGTGTTCATCCGCATTTCCCTTTTGTTCATCCACATTTTTTTTACTCATCCGCATTTGTTCATCATCATTGACTTTACTCATCCGCATTTGTTCAGTCGTATGGACTTATCCACATTTGTTCATCTGCATTGACTCTAACTCATCCGCATTTGTCAATGCTTATCCGCATTTGTTCAGTCGCATAACTTACTCATTCGCATTAACTTTGTTCATCCGCATTTGTTCAGTCGCATAACTTACCCATGCGCATTTGTTCACACTTAGACTTTCTCATCCACATTTGTCAATGCTCATCCGTATTAACTGTTCATCCGTATTTTTTGTTCAATCGCATGAACCTTCTCATCCGCATTGACTTTCCATCCTCATTTGTCAACACTTAAGCAATTTTTCTAAACTTAGGCGTATGAACTACTGTTTGGGTGCATGAGCAGCCTAGGGCACACTATTCAATCAGATTAAATCCCCAAATCTCATCTTTCATGTTCTAAGCTTAATTCTTACATTCTAAGCCTTAGAAACACAACTATAACATCATCAAGCATGAACATAGTCCAACATCACATCATAACAGCAACATACACACATTCAAAAACACGGGTAAAAACCCAGTTTTATAAAAACATACATTCATGCATTTCCAGCCCCAAAATTAGTTAAAAACCAGTAAAAGAGGGGTTCTAGAACTCACCTTTGCAGCTCTTGAGTATGGCTTCTTCCAAACTCGTCTATAATTGAGTTCAACCACCTAGAAACCCACTAAAAACACACACAACCAAACATACAAACACACATAAGCATACAACCGAGGCAAGGCCAGTTAAGAACACTTAAAAAACCATAAATTCTTACCTTGAATTCAAATTTTCAGCTTGTTCTTCTTCAAGACCCGAGAGTTCTGCTGCACATTCCCTTCTCTCTCTAAAAACCTAGATGAAAAAGGTGTGTAGGAGCTGATGGGCGACCATCACCTTTTACACCCACTTTTTCAAACCTTTTGTCCTTTTTGACAATTTTTACCCCTTAACTTGAGTAAAATATATTTTCTTTCTTTTTCTTCACTTTATACTTCTTTCTTTGACTTTTAAAAATAACCAGGTGTTACAAGTCCATCCCCCTTATATAGGTTTCGTCCCCGAAACCTATTATTCCTCAAACAATTGTGGGTAATGTTGTCTCATCTCTTCTTCAGTCTCCCACATAGACTCGGATCCCTTCCTGTGCTTCCACTATACATGCACAAAAGGAACAACTTTATTCCTCAGCCTCCTCTCTTTTCGATAATGATCGTCACTGGTTGCTCCATGTAATTGAGCCGTTCATCTACCTCAATATCCTCCAATGGTATAGTCATATCTTCATCTGCTAAACAATATCTCATATGAGATACATGGAATGTCAGGTGAATTTCACTTAACTCATCTGGTAACTCCAATCTATATGCCACCTCTCCTACTCTGGCAATGATTCGGAAAGGCCCTATGTATCTCGGGCTCAATTTGCCCAGCTTTTTAAACCGAATGATACCCTTCCAAGGTGAGACTTTCAACATAACCCTATCACCCACCTGGAACTCAATCGGTCTACATCGTCTATCAGCATACGACTTCTGTCTATCTTTGGCTGCCTTCATGAAGGCTTTGATCTTTTCAAGCTTCTCAGTCATAGCCTCGATCACCTCGACGCTCCCTAACTCCTTCTGACCAATATCACCCCAAGACATGGGTGTTCGGCATATCCTACCGTATAGCATCTCATAAGGGGGCATACCAATGCTGGTATGATAACTGTTGTTATATGAGAACTCAGCTAACGGTAAGTGGTCATCCCAACTTCCTCCGAAATCAATGACGCATGCCCGGAGCATATCTTCCAGCGTCTGAATCATCCGTTCCGACTGACCATCCATTTGAGGATGATAAGCCGTGCTAATATGTAAACTCGTCCCCATAGCATCGTTGAATTTCTTCCAAAATTTGGATGTAAACCGAGTGTCACGATCAGACACAATGGACACCGGCACACCATGACGAGTTACGATCTCCTTGATGAAAAGATCTGCCAATGTCTCAGATGAATATGTCTCATGAATTGGTTGAAAGTGAGCACTCTTCGTCAAATGATCAACGATCACCCATATGGCATCATACCCTCGCGCGGTACGCGATAGATTCGTAAAAAAGTCCATGGTGATATGTTCCCACTTCCACTTCGGTACATCCAAAGGTTGGATCTTCCCATACGACTTTTGGTGCTCGGCCTTCACTTGTAAACAAGTAAGGCATTTACTCACATACTCCCCCACATCACGCTTCATATCCGACCACCAATAATCTTTCTTCATGTCTTGGTACATCTTTGTAGCACTAGGATGAATAGAGTACCGAGTCTTGTGAGCTTCATCCATAATCTTCACGCGTAGATCTCCAAAACGAGGAATCCACATTCGTCCAAATCGGGTTCTAACACCAAGCGTGTTTTCACCCAATTCTGCAACCACGCCTCTCATTCTTTCGAAGTTAAGATGATCTTCTTTCAATGTCTTATCTTGAAACACTTTGACTTGCTTCATCAAATCCGAGGTCATGATCAACTGATACGCTTTCACCTGAATCAGCTCGGGTCTCTCTTTTCGGCTAAGGGCATTCGCCACCACGTTGGCTTTTCCCAGATGGTAGTGAATCTCGCAATCATAATCCTTTATGAACTCCAACCATCGTCTGTGCCTCATGTTCAGTCCTTTTGCTCGAAGAGGACTTCAAGCTCTTGTTGTCGGTGAATATAGTGCACTTCGTACCGTATAGGTAGTGCCTCCAAATCTTTAACGCGAAGACCACAACTGCTAGCTCCAAATCATGAGTAGCATAATTAACATCACGAACCTTTAACTATCAGGATGCATAGGCTATAACCTTTCCCCTCTGAATTAACACACACCCCAACCCCGAGTAGGAAGCATCAGAATAAACCACCAGATCTTCACTTCCATCAGGTAATGACAGAACAGGATCTTGAGTCAACCTCGCCTTTAACTCCTCGAACACCTTCTCTTGAGCTTGACCCCATACAAACTTTACATCTTTCCGGGTCAACTTGGTTAGTGGAGAAGCAATCTTAGAGAAGTCTTGAATGAATCTTCTGTAATAGCCCGCCAAACCTAAGAAACTACGAATCTCGGATGGTGTCTTTGGAGACTTCCATTGCATCACTACCTTCACCTTTGCTGGGTCCACCATAATCCCGTCAGGATTTACCACATGACCCAAGAATTAAACCTCGCATAACCCGAATGCATATTTGGAGAATTTAGCATACAACTTCTCCTTTTCTCAACGTCTCCATCTCCTTTCGAATGTGACCAGCATGCTCCTCTTTACTCTTGGAATAAATTAGGATATCATCGATAAACAAAGTCACTAATTTATCCAATATCGGCCGACACACTCGATTCATCAGATCCATAAAAGCAGCTGGCGCATTGGTCAAACCAAATGACATAACGAGGAACTCGTAGTGACCATAACGCATGCAAAAAGCTATTTTAGGGACATCCTGCTCTTTCACCATTAACTGATGGTAGACCGAACGAAGGTTTATCCTTGAGAACCAACTGGCACCTTGAAGCTGATCAAGCAAATCATCAATTCTCGGTAAGGGGTATCGGTTCTTTATCCTCAACTTATTCAGCTCATGGTAGTCGATACACATCCTCATGCTACCGTCTTTCTTCTTTACAAATAAGACCGGAGCACCCCAAGGAGAGATACTCGGCCTAGTAAACCTCTTATCAAGCAGCTCTTGCAATTGCTCCATCAACTCTTTCATCTCAGTCGGAGCCAACCGATACGGTGCCTTGGCAACAGGTTGGGCACCTGGTATCAAATCAATCTAAAACTCGATCTCTCGGTCAGGTGGCACTCCTAGTAAGTCTTCTGGGAACACATATGGAAAGTCACACACAACCGGTACATCAAACAGTTGTGGTGTTGGTTTTTCTACATCCTTCACATAAGCCAAGTAGGCGCTACATCCACGCCTCATGCTCTTTCCTGTCACTGCCATTGAGATTACTTTCGGGATTGTCGTGACCCGATCCCCATAAACCGTCACCATACTCCCGTCAGGCGCTATCAAACAAATCATCTTCTTGCAACACACAATGTTCTCCTCGTAGTCCGCTAACCAATCCATCCCCAGTACTACATCGAAGCCACCTAAGGTTATCACGAATGGTCTAACCGGAAACTTATGACCTTCTAGTTCCATATCACATCCTTCTATCATTTTAGAAATCCTGGTAGACTTACCTATGGCGGTTTCTACATCAAAGGGCACATCTATATTCTTACTACTAACAGGTAATTTAGCATAGAAAGCAGCATGAAACTTTTACTAGCACTAGAATCGAATAACACAGAGGCTAAAGTTTGTTTTACTAGAAATGTACCTGACACAACATCCGGGTCCATCCTAACCTCTTCTTGCATCATTGTAAACGCTCTGGCGCCCGCCCTTGGTCCTTCACCTCCGGTCTTCTTCACCCCAGAACCCTCAGCCCTTGGCTTCTTACAGTCTCTACTCATATGGCCTTCCGCACCACAATTAAAACATCCGCCCGCACGACAGTCCTTTGCTATGTGTCCCATCCTCCCACACTTGAAGCACAAGTTTGATCCCAGCCTACATTCTCCAATATGCTACTTTTCACATTTGCCACACTTCTTCGACCCCACACCAGACGTGACCACACGGCGGTCATCTACCCGTGCCTTCTTGTTACTCGTGGGGGCACCACCTCGACCAAACCGTTTTCCATTCCAATTCCTATTACTTCCACCTTTCTTACTACCTTCGGTCACCACCACAGTCCTTTCATCATACAGTCTCCATGCCAAATCAATCGCCGACCTAAACGTGCTCGGTGGGGCAGCGATCATGTGCCTACGGATATCCATCGACAAGACCTGAATATACCTCTTGATTTTTCGTGAGAAGGGTGTCACTTGGTCCAGCACCACACGTGCCATCTCATTGAACTTGGTGGTGTACTGCTCATGTGTCATTGTTCCCGCCTCCAGCTACAGGAATTCCCTTTCCACCTTATCCATTTCCCTATGAGGACAGAACTCCTCAATCACCAACTTCTTCAGCTCCGACCACCTCATCCTCCTAATAGCCCGACTACCCTCAGCTTGGAAAATATTGTCCCACCAGCATAAAGCTGAGTCCATGAAAGAATGGGCAACAAACTTTACTTTCTGATCCTCTCGGCACTCGCTGATGTTCAGAACTACTTCCATTTATCAAACCCACCGGTGAGCAGCAGCAGCAGTGCCGTTACTATCAAAAGTAGGGGGCTTACACCTTTGAAATGCCCCGTAGTTACAACCTCGTGCCACCTCCACCGTGGGCTCTTCTTCTTCCTTTTCTTCTTCGTCATCAGATAGAACCGTCTTAGTCTCGGGCTGTCTTCTTTCGCCCGTAGGTCTACTTTTTTCCTTCCTCTCCCCCTCCCGTACAGCTTTAATCACTTCAGTCACTACAAATGATAAGATTATCTGCATGACCTGATGAACTTCTTCCATAACAGCCTCTTTTACTAAGGCTCTCAAATTGGCGCTCTCATCACCGCCCTCCGGATGAGGGGTCTCGGTTTCTTCATGAACCACCTTTTCGGCTCTAGGCCTTCCTCTCGCAACCCATGGTTCAGTACCATGACCTCCACCACATGAAGCTTTAGATGATCTACCACAGCCATCCTCTAACACACACACTGAAAGATTCAAACACCAACACATTTATTCAAGGGAACATCTCAGTTTATGTCAAGTATAGTAAGTCCCTAATTACAGTGGCTAGCTATGATTAGCCACTTACTTTACTCTTCATACCCTAAGCATTACCTATCCTGACTACATCAGTATCTAAATCTACATAGAGCGCATAAACCACATAATATGTGCACATAATACCGGTTATCAATGAGAAAATACCTGATGGCACGCAACTACTCGGACTGGCATCCCTTCCTTTTCCGTCCCATTTTCAGTTTATTTTGAAATTTACCCATTTCACTTAAACTTTTGGCTCTAATACCAACTTCTAAATCCCCGTTCCTGGGACACTCACAACTGGTCAATCATTGCATATAAAACATATAATTATATTTAACTTTCATAAAACATCATAGCGAAACATCAAAATAACTTTTCATTTCATTAAAAATGGTTTTTCAAGTTAATACAATCATTCATTTCGAAACGTCATTCGTTCGCATTACAATGCAAAAACATTAACAAAAGAATGGCATCCAAAATGCCAAGTAGCTGTCCCGTGCCATCCTCAGCAATGCTCACCTGCCAACTAGAAAAAAATGCATAAAAACTTAGTGTTGTTGAGTGAGTTCTAGTTTTATAATAAAACATACTTTACTTTCATTAAAACCATTCTTTACTTTTGCATGTGATCACACATCATATGTACACATAGATAATATCATTATTATCTTCATCATTCATTCATGCTTTCTTACTTTCATTCGTACGTTCATCATTACTTCTTTTCATTCAATCAAAAACCAAGAACTTTACCCCACCGCCATGCATAAAGCGGGTACTAGGCCGGGGTGTATCATAGACCCCCCCATCATGGCACATAACAGCCTGGCCACCGTCAGCAGTTTTTTCTAAACTTAGGCATATGAACTACTGTTTGGGCGCATGAGCAGCCTAGGGCACACTATTCATCAGATTAAATCCCCAAATCTCATCTTTCATGTTCTAAGCTTAATTCTTACATTCTAAGCCTTAGAAACACAACTTAACATCATCAAGCATGAACATAGTCTAATATCACATTATAACAACAACATACACACATTCAAACACACGGGTATAAAACCCAGTTTTATAAAAACATACATTCATGCATTTCCAACCCCAAAATCAGTTAAAAACCAGTAAAAGAGGGGTTTTAGAACTCACCTTTGCAGCTCTTGAGTATGGATTCTTCCAAACTCGTCTGTAATTGAGTTCAACCGCCTAGAAACCCACTAAGAACACACACAACCGAACATACAAACACACATAAGCATAGAACCGAGGAAAGGCCAGTTAAGAACACTTAAAAACCATGAATTCTTACCTTGAATTTAAATTTTTAGCTTGTTCTTCTTCAAGACCCGAGAGTTCTGCTGCACATTCCCTTCTCTCTCTAAAAACCCGAATGAAAAAGGTGTGTAGGAGGTGATGGGTGGCCATCACCTTTTACGCCCACTTTTTCAAACCTTTTGTTCTTTTTGACACTTTTTACCCCTTAACTTGGGTAAAATATCTTTTCTTTCTTTTTCTTCACTTTATTCTTCTTTCTTTGACTTTTAAAAATAACCGGGTGTTACACTACTTTACATAATAAGTTTTGGATTCATACTTGACAACTTACTTTACAACTATATATTGCGTCTCAAAATTTTACAAGCTCATCATCATTATTATTGACATATTTTTAACATGTTTTATAGGAAACAACCAAGGTCAGCATTTTGGACTTCACTTAGAGCTTACTAACATTATTGTTGGCTTATTTTAACTTGTTTTACTAGAAACAACCGAGGTTAGCATTTTGGACTTCACTTAATTATGGCACGATTATGGCACAACCAAAAATTATTTTGTATAAGCTTAAGATGTTAGGCTCATATATCTAAATATTTAAACACATGTACTATAATACTTTGTTGCATGAGTTTATTTTAAATGCAAGAATGAATTTAAGTTTCCTGTATTATTGTAGGACCATTTAGAGAGGTTGGTCACTTACAACACAAACACACAATAAAGAGAGTTATTTTAGAACACTTAACAGGTCAAATAGGAAACTGGTAACACACTAGAATGATACTTAGAACACAAGCAATATATAGGACAGAACTAAGAACAACACAACACAAGTATATGGTTTTCGAGAATGTTGTATATTGCTCTCAAGCTCTTTACAAGTGTAAAAAACATGAAAAAAGTTATAAGGACCTGAGATACTTTTTACTACATCCTACAACCGACCATACTTAGAAGGCTAGTTGGATATACTTAAACTAGACAACAAAATCAATGTAGAGTCAAAAGATAAATTGTCTTTTGACTAGTGACTATGACATGCCATAGCTCACATCCTAATATATTACAAAAAGGATAAAAGTACATAAAGTAGAAAGCACATACTTAAGAGCTCAATGTACAGTTTACCAAAAGCATGGACCTTTTTCTAACTCATGTAAGTTGGTGACTGTATAGAGTTGCAGTGGAAAGTGGTTCAACTTTATGGTAAAGTACATCAGATAAAGCATGTATTCAAAAGTTTTCGGAAGATAATATATCTTCACTTCTTTGCTTCGGAATACTTGTCTTTAAAGCTTCGAAAGACTTCACGTTGGCTTCAGAAGATGTTGGTCTTGACTTCGGAAGATTTTACACTTAGAATATTTCTAGTGCATGGTGTAAAACTTCTGAAGAATCTCTAATTCTGTACTTCAGTGCATGCATGCAGGAAAGACTTTGAATGTTTTAGATGCATCAGCCTTACATAAAATCTTACAATTATGTATTCAAGATATCCGATCATGTCACCTCCTTGTGATTCCGCTGCTAGCGAGGGTGTGACATCAGTGAATGAGAATTTGGTGTCTTGAAAGGCTATGGTCGGTCGACCATAACTTAGCCTGAGGGCCTCTAAAATGCATGATTTCTTGACATGTGAAAAAATTCCATCCATGATCAATACATAAATTTGGTCAAAAATATTTACAACTAGTTCATTTATACTACCATGCATATCGTTAAATTGCAGCTAAAACTAGATTTTCATCTTTTATAACCCTAAGCATCATTTTCAGGTCATTTGATCATAGAAGGATTTCAATAAATCTGATGCAGTCAAAACATTCAAATCATTCAAAGTCTCTATGCATGCATGCATTCAAGTACTGAAGTAGAAATGTTTCGGAAGTTTTACATCTTACATGAGAAATATTCTAAGTGTAAAATCTTCCGAAACCAAGACCAATATCTTCTGAAGCCAAATATGAAGTCTTTCGAAGCTTCAAAGACAAAGTCTTCTAAAGCCAGTTTATGAAGACAGCTTTCTTCCGAACACTTTTATGTACATGTTATTATTTGATGTTATTTTCCATAAAGTTAGACCACCTTTCCATTGCAACTCTGTTTCATTCACCAACTTTCACAAGTTGGTGAAGAGGTCCATGCTTTTGGTAAATTGTACATTGAGGTCTTGAGTCTGAGCTTTCTACTTTATGTCCTTTTTGTAATATATTAGGATGTGAGCTATAGCACGTCATAGTCATAAGTCAAAAGATAATCTGCCTTTTGACTTTACATTTGATTTCGTTGTCTAGTTTTATGTATCCAGCTGGCTTTCAAAGTATGGCCGACTGTAGGATGTAGTATATGTATCTCAAGTACTTGTAACTTTCCATTATGCTTTGTAACACTTTGTAATTAAACTTAAGAAGAAATATACAACATTCTTGAAAACAACATACTTGTGTTGTTTGCTATCTTGTTAGTCTCTTACTTACTTGTGTTCTTAGCA
Source organism: Flaveria trinervia (assembly GCA_025506515.1). Lineage (NCBI taxonomy): Eukaryota > Viridiplantae > Streptophyta > Magnoliopsida > Asterales > Asteraceae > Flaveria > Flaveria trinervia. The sequence goes on along the minus strand of CM046456.1, from coordinate 17,103,816 downwards.
TCTCTTACTTTAGTTAAATAGTTCCCTATTTGATCTGTTAAGTGTTCTAAAGAACTCTCCTTAATTGTGTTGTTGTGTTATAAAAGTGCATCACCCCTTCTAACGGTCTCACATTTGGTGTTAGAGCCAAAAAAGCTCTTGATATATGATCTCACCATCTTAAGATCCCTCACACACAAAAAACACTTAACAACTCAAATGGCCGCTATCACAAAGGCTGATTTGGAAACTAGAACTATGACAAAGTCTCACTAATCACTCCTGAAGACTTTGATACTTGGTGTCAAAGAATGGAAGGCTTTATCAAGTCTTAAGACTCCAGGATATAGGACTCTGTTGTTGAAGGACCTTACATACCAAGCACCTCAACTGCTACTGGTGGTAGTATGATTCCAAAGGCTATGGCTGATTTCTCTGATGAAGATTGGAAGCGAATAGAGATTGATCAAAAAGCCATGACAAACCTTCAAACTGCTCTTCCAAACTCCATCTACAGAGGATTTAAGAAATGCAAGACTGCCAAGCAACTATGAGAAGCACTAAAGCTTATGTATGAAGGATCCACTAAAGCCAAGGAGAACAAGAAGGATCTCCTCAACAGCAGTTTGAAAACTTCACCTTTAAAACATGTGAGACCATGACTCAACAATACTTCGGGTATGTTGAGATTGTGGATACTCTAATGGATGTTGGAGTAACTCTTGAGAATAGAGACATTGTGAGAAAATTCATGTCCTCTCTTCCTAGACTATGGACACATTACTGTGCTGTTATCAAGAGGACTAAGAACCTTAAGACTCTTACTCTGACTGAGTTGTATGGTATTCTCAGTGGATACTAGATGGAGATGAACATGCAAAACTCATCTGGTAACTCTAGCAATCAAATGGTTTCAGCCCTTCATGTGACTGAAAAGGATAGCATAGAACCTCAACATCATCTCATATGGTACCTTGACAAATCACAAAAGGGTCCATTCATCACCTTCCCAGAGACTCCAAGAGAAAGCTACACTCAAAGAAGTCCCTTCCAAGAGACAAGTTCTACTCATGCCTTTGTTTTTGCTGATGAATCCACAACCAACTTTCTCTTCGCCCTTGAAGACTTGGATTGTATGCATCCAGATGATCTAGAATATATAGAGATAGTTAAGCAGATGGCTCTTCTCACTCACGGAGCCAAGAAGTTCTACAAGAGGACAGGGAGAAAGTTTTCTAGCAATACAACCAGTGGAAAGTTTGGGCCGGATAAAAACAAGGTAAAGTGTTACTGTAACATCCGACCCATTTTCAATCTACAAAGCCAAATCCATTTTTTTGGAGTATTTATTTCAATGAATTAAATGTAACTTAGTGTAGTTTAATCATTAAATGGATTTATTTAAAATGTTCATTTATTTAAGTCATTTGAACAAATTATACTAAGGTTGAAAACATTTATTTTTAAGTTGAAAGTTTGTTTTGTCATTTATGATAAATACCTAAATTTAAAAGGCTTGTTAAAAATTTATAAAAGTTTTATAAATATTTTGTGAAAGAAAAGGATCATTTTAAAAAAAGAGTTTAGGGCAGAAAATGTTACTTATAAAACTTAAATTACAAGTTTCCACATAAAATAACAAGTATTTTAAACTACAAGGGCTAAACCTGTAAACTTTAAAAAAGACAACCTAACCCCCCTATTTCCCCCTCGCCGTCGTTCGCTCCGGCCAACTTTCGGGTCAACCTCCGGCGACCACCTATCTCCTAAACCACCCGAAAATTATACAATTAAACCGCCACTTAACTCTTGCGCATCTGTTTCGAACTTGGTATCGGTTTTCAATTCGAAATTAGAGTAACAATATCAAGTTTCATCTCAAAACCGACAGATAATCAATCTCAAATCCGTTCAAACTGGAATCCGGTAAATTGATTCATGAAATCAACTAGAAACGTACTAAACATCATTGCGGTTATAATTATCCAATCAATTTGTGTCACACCCCCGCTAAGAGCGGAAACACGGGGTTGCGACGAGACGGGAATCGTCATAACACATGGTAAGCGATAGAGATGCAATAATAATAATGATGACATGCGTGTCATGACGACACCCGACAACAAGGGGACTTGTGTCGTGTTTAGTCAGTATTCACGACAACATAGCCATAAGCATAAACATGATATAAGATGAACATAGATAATAACATTGTATGCAATTCCCACAACCCGGGAACAAGTCACAAAGTATAATGTTGTGTGAAACAGTTACATCAATTGTTTTCAAAATGACAAGTTTGGCCTGAAAAATGCATCCTAGGGTCTCCACTAAGGCAGCACACCTAGAACCTCAGCTAGCATGATCACCTGAAAAGATATGCTCAAAATGGTCAACAAAATTGTTGGTGAGCTCGCAGGTTTAAGTAATAAAAGTGTAAGTGATGCTGTATAAAGTAAATGATATGGAATACCGTGAATACAGTTATATACACAAGTAAAATCACATGACATGAGCTTTGCAACCAAACCTAACGACGTACACAAAGAAATTGTCGGCATATATTCACCCAAGGCCCGTACCTGGCTATTGTTGGTACTAACTAGTATACCAACACGAGGGTGGGGGTGTCAACCCAGTAGTACTACCAATACCTAACCGTCGGTTCCCACACTGGAATTAAATAGTTGCAAAGATAGAACCACACAGCAGACCCAAGCATGTATCAGATAAGTACTTGCAACACAGTATCACGTTGATTCCTTGTATGAAAATTGTATGTATGTCGTACAGCATAGAAAACGGGCGAGCATACTTTTCCCCATGTTTGTAAATGTTTGTAAAATAGTATAAGCATAAAAAGGGGCCACGAAACTCACATGTTATGTGGTAAGTATGAAAGATCGAGATTTCCAACAATTGAATGCAATGATCGGTCAAACACCTATTGACAGTTATTGTCAAGCATTAATGACATGTATAAAGCGTATAGTAATGTTTGGTCGGTTCGGTTGTATCGGTTCGGTCGTGGGTGGCACACACACACAAGCGGACACACGTATCAGATCTTATGTAGATCCAAGTACTACGAGTAGTCGTCATTGCTTATGACATCCTTGTAAAGATCTCATTGTTATGAAAGATGGAACTTGTTAAGTATTTGTAGTTTCAAATGGGTTGTCGGTAATTGTAAAATGTTAGGTTTATTTCAATTGAAATAGTATGTGCATGTTGATAGCGTTGACTTTAATCTTGGGGTCAAGCAATGACACTTTTACTGATGTTGCCTTATCATCATCAGACGTTCAAGGGAAATTCACACTCATCATCAGACACACAACAGGACCAGACGCTCGACCCACGTTCCATTCGTACGAATCAACCTTCAATCGTGCGAATTAGCTACTTTCGTGCGATTGAACCTTCATTCGTGCGATTGGACTCAGTCGCACCACAACACACACATTCGCACGACCCAACCTCCATGCGCACGAATCAACCCTCAATCGTGCGAATTAGCTACTTTCGTGCGATTGAACCTTCATTCGTGCGATTGGACTCCAGTCGTGCGAAACACGCACAATCGCATACACTCAGTCGGTCACCTGACTCAATCGCACACAATCATTCATACGCATGACTCAATCGTATACACTCATTCGCACGCATGACTCAATCGCATACAAACACCCAGTCGCACGACATGCCTAGTCGCACAACTCAGTCGCACGATTGACTTAGAAGCATGATTCAGTCGCACGACTCACTCAGTCGCACGGCTCAATCGCATGACAGACCCAGTCGCCTGAACTGCAGAATCGCGACTGTGGTCGGGCTGAGCAGCCCCCGAGCTGCTCTAACACGAGTTTTACACCACAGGACTTCCAGAAACACTCACACACATACACAAACATGAAACACAAGCAGAAAGACCTCACACGCACCCACACGACCTCATGTGCTTGGGTTGAACCCGAACACCCGAAACCCTAGTTTGGACAGCCTAAAAAAAACAAGAAAGAGACAACCAAGTCGTCTACCTGCTAGAAATGAGTATGAGGCTGTAGATGAAGACTAGACGATGAAAACGAGACCACACGGGTAGATTTTGGTGCTAGAATGAGAAAATGTGTGTGTAGGGAGTGAGAGGTGCAGAAGATGAAGTGAGTGAGGAATGTGGCTGGGAATGGGGTTTATATACCCAGCCCAAGTTTGCAAAATTACAAGTTTAGTCCCTGCACTTAACCCTCGAGTTTCCCAAAATTTGTTTCGGTTGATTACGACCTTAAAATATTTGTTATATTAAGGTTAAACGTGTTTAATGGCATTTGATAGTCTAAAATGGTTTTATTAATGACAATGTTGAAATTAAAAATGATATATTGGGGTAATGGTGATGAAATTTATAAAATTTTTATGCTTAACACACGTTCTCGGAGGAAGTACAGGCACAAAGGAAATAGGCAGACATGATTTCTTAAAGCAGAGTTCATGAAGAAAAGGAAGAATATTAAAATATTTCTATGCTTATTGATGTGGTTCGACGGACCTTAAGGCGACGGATGTCACAGGATCCCCCAGTTGAGAGAATTTCGTCCCGAAATTCAGCTGGAGTTAGGTCCAAGAGTGTCATCCACGAATAGGTGTGGGTATTTGATTTTCATTTGATCTTCCCGTTCCCATGTAAACTCTGGCCCGCGTTTTGAATTCCACCTCACGCGAACAATTGGTATTCTGCTGCGCTTCAACTGTTTGACTTTACGATCCATGACCTCAATGGGTTCCTCAATAAAATGAAGCTTTTCGTCGATTTTGATATCGTCAATGGGTATGTGAAGTGATTCGTCAGCCAAACACTACTTGAGGTTCGACACATGGAAAGTATCATGCACACCATTGAGTTCTTGTGGTAACCTTAATCGGTAAGCCTGGACCAATTCTTTCTGTAATCTCGAATGGTCCAACGTATCTTGGGGCTAACTTCCCTTTCTTTCCAAACCGAACAACTCCTTTCCAAGGAGAGACTTTGAGTAGCACTCGGTCCCCAACGTTGAATTCTAGAGGCTTTCGACGATTGTAGGCGTAGCTCTTTTGGCGATCTCTAGCGGCTTTTAGTCTATCTTTGATTTGGAAGATCTTGTCGGTTGTTTCTTGAATGATCTCTGGGCCTGTTAACTGACTTTCACCAATCTCGGCCCAGCAAACGGGTGATCTACACTTCCTTCCGTATAACGCTTCGAACGGAGCACACCCAATGCTGGTGTGGTAGCTATTATTGTAAGAGACTCAATCAATGGCAAATGAGTATCCCAACTACCACCAAAATCATTACACACGCTCTCAACATTTCTTCTAGCGTTTGTATGGTTCGTTCACTTTGGCCATCTGTTTGAGGGTGATAGGCGGTACTCATGTCTAATCGAGTGCCCATTGCTTTCTGTAGTGTTTGCCAAAATCGTGAAGTGAATCGGCCGTCACGGTCGGATATGATTGACATCGGCACTCCGTGTCTTGTCACGACCTCTTTGATGTACAATCTCGCCAACTTGTCCATTTTGTAGTCTTCTCGGATTGGCAAGAAGTGTGCTGATTTCGTCATTCGATCCACTACGACCCATATCGAGTCATGCCCGTTGCTCGCTCGAGGAAGTTTGGTAATGAAGTCCATGGCTATGTTCTCCCATTTCCATTCGGGAATCTCAGTTGCTGTAATAATCCCGATGGTTTCTGATGTTCGGCTTTAACTTTCGAACACGTCAAGCATCTGCTGACGTACGTGGCAATGTCTTTCTTCAGGCCTGGCCACCAGTACAGATCTTTGAGATCGTGGTACATCTTGTCAGCGCCAGGATGAATAGAATATCGTGTCTTATGTGCTTCATCCATGACCAAGGTACGTACACCTCCCCACTTGGGTACCCATATACGGTCCACGAAGTACTGCACACCATCGTCCTTGCACATCAGTTGTTTGTCCAACCCTCGGAATTCTTCTCCCGCAAGGTTTTCTTCCTTCAACGCTTCACTTTGTGCAATTTGGATCTGAGCTTTCAAATTTGTTTGAATGGTCAATCCCAAGGCTCGAGCACGTAGTGGTTTCACGCGTTCTTTGCGGCTTAGAGCATCAGCCACCACATTAGCTTTCCCCGGATGATACCGGATTTCACAATCGTAGTCACTAAGAAGATCTACCCAACGTCGTTGTCGCATATTGAGTTCCTTCTGGTCCAAAATATGTTGAAGGCTTTTATGATCTGTGTATACGATGCATTTGGTTCCATACAGGTAATGCCTCCATATCTTAAGTGCGAATACTACAGCGCCCAACTCAAGATCATGAGTTGTGTAGTTCTTCTCGTGCATCTTAAGTTGTCGCGAAGCGTAGGCGATCACCTTATCTTTCTGCATTATTACACATCCCAACCCTTGATGCGAAGCATCACAGTACACCACAAAATCATCAGTTCCATCTGGGAGGGACAATATCGGTGCATTGCACAGCTTATCTTTCAGCGTTTGGAACGCCCGTTCTTGCACATCTCCCCAATTAAACTTCTTGTCTTTCTGAGTCAGCAACGTCAGCGGTTGAGCGATCTTTGAAAAGTTCTCAATGAAACGACGATAGTATCTGGCTAATCCTAAGAACTGCCGTATCTCTGAAGGTGTCTGGGGTGTATCCCATTTCTTTACCGCTTCGATCTTGCCGGGATCTACATGAATCCCGTCTTTGTTAACCACATGACCCAAAAACTTCACCTCTCGCAGCCAGAATTCACACTTCGAGAACTTGGCGAAAAGTTTCTCTTCTCTTAACAGTTCCAGTATTGCCCGAAGGTGTTCTTCATGGTCCTCCTTCGATCGAGAGTAGATAAGTATGTCGTCAATGAATACGATCACAAACTTATCCAAGTAAGGTTTGCACACCCGATTCATCAAGTCCATGAACACAGCTGGTGCGTTAGTCAATCCGAACGGCATGACCAAGAACTCATAGTGCCCATAACGAGTTCTAAATGCTATCTTCGGCACGTCCTCCTCGAAAACTCTTAGTTGGTGATATCCAGACCGAAGGTCGATCTTGGAAAAATACGAAGCTCCTTGTAACTGATCAAATAGGTCGTCGATCCTGGGGAGAGGATACCGATTCTTCACAGTTAATTTGTTCAACTCACGGTAGTCGATGCACATACGGAACGACCCATCCTTCTTCTTGACGAATAACACTGGTGCTCCGCAAGGCGAGTGACTCGGCCGAATAAAACCCTTCGCCAGTAGTTCCTGTAACTGGCTAGATAACTCTTGCATTTCAGACGGTGCCAACCGATACGGTGTCTTTGCTACCGGTGTAGCTCCAGGAACCAACTCAATACGAAATTCCACCTGTCGTGGAGGAGGCAAACTAGACAAGTCATCTGGGAATACATTTGGGTAATCCCGCACTATAGGGATATTTGCCAATTCCTGTTCCTCCTCTTTCTTTTCCACCACATGAGCTAGAAAAGAGTAGCACTGTTTTCGTAAACTCCGGTGTGCTTTCATGGAGGAAATAAGCTTTAAGTTTCTCCCTGGTCTTTCTCCTTGAACTCTGAGTACTCCCCCGTCTGACATAGGGATTCGCACTACCTTGTCTCGACAGACAATCTCGGCCCCGTGTTTCGACAACCAATCCATTCCCACAATCACATCGAAACTTCCTAACTCAAAGGGTATCAGGTCTATATCGAAGGCGTGATTCTCTAACATTATCGAGCACTTTCTAATAATTTCATCAGCCTGAACAATCCTACCGTTGGCCATTTCTACAGAGTAGCTAGTTTCTAGCCTACTAGGGCTCAAAACAAGCAATTGCACAAACTCAGAAGATATAAAGCTATTGTCTGCTCTAGTATCAAACAGTATAGATGCAAAGTGATTATTGAGTAAGTGCGTACCCGTAACAACATTCGGGTCTTGACGAGCATCGTTGGCTCCAATGACGAATGCACGTCCCTGAGCTGTATTCCCTTGATTGGTCGGGCCTTGATTTCCAGCTATAGCCATCACTTGCTGCTGGTTGTTTCCTTGTTGACCCGGTGCCCGATTCAGCCTGGGGCACATGTTTCGGTAGTGATCAAGGCTTCCACACTCATAACAAGCCCTTGCATTCCTGACGGGGTTAACCGCGTTGACCGGTGCAACCATATTCGGCGCTGTTCTGCAGTCTCTTGCAAGATGCCCCGGGCGTCTATAGTTCGCGCACACCCGGCATTGCGTTCCTGGGGGATGATGATAATTGCACTTGTCACATTTGGGGTGCGGACCCACATAATCTCGCCTGCCCTGCGTCACTGCCACAAAGTTTCTGGTTGTCTTGGCCCTTTTATCAAACTTCCCGGCACTCGACCGGCTCGTTTCCCCAAAATCCTTTCTCTTTTCTGCTCCTCTACCCAAAACTCCCGTTCTCACCATTTCATCAGTCAAAGCGCCAGCCTTTAGAATCGCGCTCTGAATAGTAGGAGGAGCGGTAGCGGTTACCATTGCCCGGATTTGAGGCGCAAGTCCCCAAATGTACCTCTCTATCCTTTTTGATTCCGGGGTGACTAGATGTGGAACCAACCTTGCTAACTCATGAAAACGGTCAGTGTAAGCTGCGTGCCCAGCCCCCACCATGGCATGATTCCAGAACTCATGCTTAAGTTTTTGCATCTCATTGAGAGGACAGTACTCCTCGGTGATTAGGGCCTTGAACTCATCCCACGACATTTGCATCGCGGATTCTCTTCCCCTAGCCTGAATCTGAGTGTTCCACCACGTCAGTGCCTTGCCCTGTAGTGAGCAAGTGGCATACTTAATCCTTTGGCTGTCGAGGCATTCGCTGATGTCGATCACGGCCTCCATCTTTTCAAGCCATCTGGTCAGAGCTATGGCTCCACCTTTTCCATCAAACTCTCGTGGTTTACAAGCCACAAATTCCTTGTACGAACATCCCCGTCTAGCATTCACAACCCCGGTCTCATTAACAATTCCAGTTTCGTTAACGGCTGTACCACCATTTCCGGTCTGCTGATTGCTTTCGTTCCCAGTCGGGTTACCGTTATCGTCATTATCATTGCCACCGTCCCCGTGGGGCTGAGAATTCTGAAGAGCATCGCTCACTTGGACCACGATAGTCGGAATTAGTGCGGCCAGCTGTTGAGCGATCAGGGCTGCCATATCCGCGTTCCCTGTTCCTTGATTGCTATTGGTTGGAGCATCACTTGTTCTTGGGATTCTTCCCCTGCCTCTTCCTCTGCCTCTGCCCCTTGGGGCTTCAATTCCGCTACTATTACTGCGAGTAGATCTTCGAGGCGGCATGTTCTATTCATAAAAGAGGTAACGTGTAAGCTTTAGTCACCATATGATACACAAGTATTCCGTTTATCAAGTTCCAATGTTCATGTTCCGGTCGGTCAAGATCACCATGCAGCCCATTTCAAGCATATTCTCGGTATACCGGTGATGTTTATATATAGGGTTCCCCGCAGCGTTCCCACCACACCCACGATGTACCGAGAATGATGCCCGATCCGGTTACATGACATCCGACTTTCCTTTACATCATATCCATAATAATACATCAAGTCAACTGAGAGCCTAAGCATGTTGTCACGTATAATCTGGTGGAGGTTGCCTATCTCGCATCCTTAAAAGGACTCAAACATAGCCTCCTCGGGTCGGTCTCAGTATCCAAGGTTAAGCGCAGTATATGATCTGTGAAGATCTCTTCGGGTCTTAATACCCAAATTTGGTTATGATAACTTGGCGCGCAGAGGGAACAGAAGATCTAATAGGAGCATCCCATAAAAGAGTGAGCACAAGGCTCTCTCATTGGGTGAAAAGATCACGAAATAGATAGATAATGAACAAGTAATGAGGAACACGTATGAGATACAAAATGCACACAACCCTGGCATGCAATCTACATGAAGGTTCCTAGGTTATAGTCTAAGTCAAGCGTATTGCCTAATTCTCTATAACCAATAGCTCTGATACCAGTCTGTCACACCCCCGCTAAGAGCGGAAACACGGGGTTGCGACGAGACGGGTATCGTCATAACACATGGTAAGCGATAGAGATGCAATAATAATAATGATGACATGCGTGTCATGACGACACCCGACAACAAGGGGACTTGTGTCGTGTTTAGTCAGTATTCACGACAACATAGCCATAAGCATAACATGATATAAGATGAACATAGGTAATAACATTGTATGCAATTCCCACAACCCGGGAACAAGTCACAAAGTATATGTTGTTGTGAAACAGTTACATCAATTGTTTTCAAAATGACAAGTTTGGCCCGAAAAATGCATCCTAGGGTCTCCACTAAGGCAGCACACCTAGAACCTCAGCTAGCATGATCACCTGAAAAGATATGCTCAAAATGGTCAAAATTGTTGGTGAGCTCGCAGGTTTAAGTAATAAAAGTGTAAGTGATGCTGTATAAAGTAAATGATATGGAATACCGTGAATACATTATATACACAAGTAAAATCACATGACATGAGCTTTGCAACCAAACCTAACGACGTACACAAAGAAATTGTCGGCATATATTCACCCAAGGCCCGTACCTGGCTATTGTTGGTACTAACTAGTATACCAACACGAGGGGGGGGTGTCAACCCAGTAGTACTACCAATACCTAACCGTCGGTTCCCACACTGGAATTAAATAGTTGCAAAGATAGAACCACACAGCAGACCCAAGCATGTATCAGATAAGTACTTGCAACACAGTATCACGTTGATTCCTTGTATGAAAATTGTATGTATGTCGTACAACATAGAAAACGGGCGAGCATACTTTTCTCCCATGTTGTAAATGTTTGTAAAATAGTATAAGCATAAAAAGGGGCCACGAAACTCACATGTTAAGTGGTAAGTATGAAAGATCGAGATTTCCAACAGTTGAATGCAATGATCGGTCAAACACCTATTGACAGTTATTGTCAAGCATTAATGACATGTATAAAGCGTATAGTAATGTTTGGTCGGTTCGGGTTGTATCGGTTCGGTCGTGGGTGGCATATACACACAAGCGGACACACGTATCAGATCTTATGTAGATCCAAGTACTACGAGTAGTCGTCATTGCTTATGACATCCTTGTAAAGATCTCATTGTTATGAAAAATGGAACTTGTTAAGTATTTGTAGTTTCAAATGGGTTGTCGGTAATTGTAAAATGTTAGGTTTATTTCAATTGAAATAGTATGTGCATGTTGATAGCGTTGACTTTAATCTTGGGGTCAAGCAATGACACTTTTACTGATGTTGCCTTATCATCATCAGACGTTCAAGGGAAATTCACACTCATCATCAGACACACAACAGGACCAGACGCTCGACCCACGTTCCATTCGTACGAATCAACCTTCATATGTGCGAATTAGCTACTTTCGTGCGATTGAACCTTCATTCGTGCGATTGGACTCAGTCGCACCACACAACACACACATTCGCACGACCCAACCTCCATGCGCACGAATCAACCCTTAATCGTGCGAATTAGCTACTTTCGTGCGATTGAACCTTCATTCGTGCGATTGGACTCCAGTCGTGCGAAACACGCACAATCGCATACACTCAGTCGGTCACCTGACTCAATCGCACACAATCATTCATACGCATGACAATCGTATACACTCATTCGCACGCATGACTCAATCGCATACAAACACCGGTCGCACGACTCAGTCGCACGACATGCCTAGTCGCACAACTCAGTCGCACGATTGACTTAGACGCATGATTCAGTCGCACGACTCACTCAGTCGCACGGCTCAATCGCATGACAGACTCAGTCGCCTGAACTGCAGAATCGCGACGGTGGTCGGGCTGAGCAGCCCCCGAGCTGCTCTAACGCGAGTTTTACACCACAAGGACTTCCAGAAACACTCAACACAAATACACAAACATGAAACACAAGCAGAAAGACCTCACACGCACCCACACGACCTCATGTGCTTGGGTTGAACCCGAACACCCGAAACCCTAGTTTGGACTTCCATAAAAAGACAAGAAAAGAGACAACCAAAGTCGTCTACCTGCTAGAAATGAGTAGATGAGGCTGTAGATGAAGACTAGATGACGAAAACGAGACCAGACGGGTAGATTTTGGTGCTAGAATGAAGAAAATGTGTGTGTAGGGAGTGAAGAGGTGAAGAAGATGAAGTGAGTGAGGAATGTGGCTGGGAATGGGGTTTATATACCCAGCCCAAGTTTGCAAAATTACAAGTTTAGTCCCTGCACTTAACCCTCGAGTTTCCCAAAATTTGTTTCAGTTGATTACGACCTTAAAATGTTCGTTATATTAAGGTTAAAAGCGTGTTTAATGGCATTTGATAGTCTAAAATGGTTTTATTAATGACAGATGTTGAAATTAAAAATGATATATTTGGGGTAATGGTGATGAAATTTATAAAAGTTTTATGCTTAACACACGTTCTCGGAGGAAGTACAGGCACAAAGGAAAATAGGCAGACATGATTCCTTAAAGCAGGAGTTCATGAAGAAAATGAAGAATAATCAAAATATTTCTATGCTTATTAATGTGGTTCGACGGACCTTAAGGCGACGGATGTCACAATTTGAACTCATAACGTAAAACTAAATCAAATTCGATCGATTATAACCGACGCAAACTCAAAACACGTTCAACGTGAACTGATGAAAACGAACCTTCATAACAAAGGGAAACGGTTCTAATCGACCTTTTTCATAGTTTATGTACACTCAATTTCGGCTATAATCACATTTCTATCAACTTCGATCTCCATCTTCACTCGCAACCTGCAACTAATCGAACTTCGCATCCGGGGCAACCCTAACAGAAATGGTTTGAGGGTTTTTGATCACGTTGACCAATAGAAGCTCCCTGAGCAAGCAATTCGATTAAGACCAACAAAATCAGCTTGATTATCCACCTCGTTCAACGTGTACACCATCGATTCAATCTCAATTCAGGTTAAATCCGTGAGAAAACTATTGGTGTCTAATCTTTCATATTATTCAAATCAACTTATTACCAAATGAGTATTCATTCTTCATTTTCATATTTTTATATTTTGGGGAAATCATGTGATTCAATATTCAATTATTGTTATTCATTGTTATTCGATTTCATTTTAAATTCAATTCAATACATGCAATGTTATTACTTGCAATTATGTGTTCATAGTTAGATAAACTTGATGATAACACAATCATTAATTCATGCAACCATGGTAATAATGATAGATCTATTGGTTTGACAAACCCACCCCATTTGTTTAGTCGTGTGGTGATTGGAACCGGAATCATTCATTCTATAAGACTTCGTTCGAGGACCGAGTCCATTCAGTCATTAGGGTTGATTGTGTTGGTTTTTCTATTATGATACATTGTTGCATTTTAGTTTGACTGTGACATGTGAATTGAATTGTTTTTCAAGATATTTAATCAATATATATATGTGTATTTAAACCTATGATTACTCACCGACTAAACTATTAGTTGACTCGTTACTTTTTTACATGATTTCAGGAAATGCTGCTTAGAGGATTCTCTCTACTCATATAGGATTGGATCTAGAAAATAATATTGAAGACAATATTATGTTTCATGATTTTACTTTAATTGCATTTTAACGTGTGTTTTACTAGTATTATGCAATAACTGAATGACTTTTAATATTATTTCAACATATTAATTACCATGTGCTATGGGCAATCGATTCACATTCGTCCACCTCGATGATTCCGCCATCGGTCGGGGTGTGACAGATTGGTATCAGAGCCATGGTTATAGGGAATTAGGTTATTAAAAATGGAATGACCCAGACTATAACTAAGTACCTTTATACATGAGTCCTCTCATGTAATTCATATGTGTTTATTATGTTAATATTATATCATTCTCTTACATCCTAATTCTTATTTGTGCGTATGCCAACTCTCGAATTATATTCTTAGGCATTGTGTGCCTAAGTCAAATGACTTTTCGAATTTTTGACTTTTGGTTGTTATACTTGAATTGTTTCTTTTAATCTCGTCGAAGGCTATGTCACATTTCATATGTGTATCGATTATCGGGAGCTCAACAAGCTTACTGTCAAAAACCGATATCCCTTACCACGATTTGACGACTTGTTTGACCAACTTCAAGGAGCATCTTATTTCTCCAAGATCGATCTTCGTTCCGGTTATCATCAACTCCAAGTACACGAGATGATATTCCTAAAACAGCCTTTCGTATAAGATATGGTCATTATAAGTTCCTGGTGATGCCATTTGGTTTGACCAACGCACCAGCTGTGTTCATGGATCTAATGAACCGCGTGTGTAAGCCATACTTGGACAAGTTTGTGATCGTCTTTATCGACGACATTCTGATATATTCAAGGTCAAAATCCTAGCATGAACATCATCTTTGTTTGATTCTTGAACTGTTGAAAAAGGAGAAACTATATGCTAAATTCTCTAAGTGTGAATTTTGGTTGCAAGAGGTACAATTCCTTGGTCACATCGTATATGATAAAGGAATTCATGTGGATCCTGCAAAGATTGAGGCGGTAAAGAGTTGGGTAGAACCTAAAACTCCCACTGAAATTCGTTCATTTCTTGGTTTAGCCGGTTATTATCGGCATTTCATTCCAAATTTCTCAAAGATCGCGGTGCTCCTTACTTCATTGACTCATAAGGATAAGTCTTTTGAGTGGGGACCGGATCAAGAGAAAGCATTTCAAACACTTAAGCAAAAGTTATGCAATGCTACAATCTTGACTCTTCCCGATAGGAACAATGATTTTGTTGTCTACTGTGATGCTTCCATGCATGGTCTTGATTGTGTCCTCATGCAACGAGGAAAAGTCATAGCCTATGCCTCGAGACAGCTTAAAATTCATGAGAAAAATTACGCAACTCATGACCTTGAACTGGGTGTTGTGGTTTTCGCACTCAAAATTTGGAGACACTATCTCCACGGCACCAAGTGTGTAGTATTCACTGATGATAAGAGTCTTTAACATATTTTCAATCAAAAGGAGTTAATATGAGACAACGGCAATGGGTTGAGTTACTTAATGACTACGACTGTGAAATTCGCTACCACCATGGAAAAGTGAATGTCGTAGCCGCATTGAGTCGTAAGGATTATGTTATACTCCAAAGTGTTACCATTCAATCCGAACTTAAAACCCGAATACTCAAAGCTCAACATGAGTCAGTCACTGAAGGTAATATGTATGATGAAATGTCATGCGGTGCTGAACTTCAATTGGAAACAAGATCCGATGGGTTATTGTATTTCCTGGATCGTCTTTGGATACCCGAACGTAATGACATTTGAATATTCATATTGAGCGAGGCTCACAAGACTCATTATTCTATTCATCCTGGCACAGATAAAATGTTTATGAATCTCCGTAATCAATATTGGTGGCCCGGCATGAAAAAGGATATAGCTCTTTATGTGTCCAAATGTCTCGAATGTTTAAAAGTCAAAGCTGAGCATCAACGTCCTTCTGGGTTACTTGTTTAACCCGATATTCCTGTGTGGAAGTGGGAAGACATATCCATGGACTTCATTACCAAATTGCCTTGTACCTCCAGCGGTCATGATAGTATTTGGGTCATCGTTGATCAATTGACTAAATCGGCACACTTCATACCAATTCGTGAAGACTATCAAGTTGAGAAATTGGCTCGTATCTATATCAATGAAATAGTCAGCCACCAAGAGGCGCCATTAAAGATCATCTCCGATCGTGATGGTCAATTCATCTCCTATTTCTGGCAAACTCTTCAATCGTCTTTGGAAACCTGACTCAATCTCAGCACGGCCTATCACCCTCAAACTGATGGGCAAACTGAAAGAACAATACAGACTCTTAAGGATATGCTTCGAGCGTTTGTCACTGACTTTAGTGGTTCTTGGGATTCTTATCTACCGTTAATTGAATTTTCAATCAACAACAGTTACCATACAAGTATCCAAATGGCACCCTTTGAAGCTTTGTACGGTCGCAAGTGCCAATCTCCTATATGTTGGTCTGAGATAGGAGATGCACAATCACCATCCCTGAACTGATCCAGGAATCAACCGATAACATTCATAAATTTACGATAACTTGCTTGCGGCTAGGAATCGTCAAAAGTATTATGCCAATAAAGGACGAAAACCCATGGAATACAATGTCGGAGATCTCGTACTCCTAAAGATATCACCTTGGAAAGGGGTGATCCATTTTGGGAAGAAAGGGAAACTAGCACCTTGTTCTGTGGGTCCATTCAAAGTGCTTGAGCGTATTGGGAAAGTAGCTTACAGCTTGACCTGCCTCAAGAACTCAACAATATTCACCCAACATTTCATGTTTCTAACCTCAAGAAATGCCTTGCTGGCGAGAACCTCCGCATCCCACTTGACGAAGTCCAAATCGATGAATCCATGCACTTTATCGAAAGGCCTATGGAGATCATGGACCGTGAAGTCAAACAACTCAAGCGTAGCTGTATACCAATCATCAAAGTTCGTTGGGAGTCTAAGCGTGGCCTAGAGTTCACTTGGGAGCGTGAAGATCAAATGAAATCCAAGTATCCTCACCTTTTTGTCTCAACCTCCTCGTGATCAAACTTCAGGACAAAATTTCTTAAAGTAGGTGAGACTGTAATATCCGACCCATTTTCAATCAACAAACCCGAATCCACTTTTTTGGAGTATTTATTTCAATGAATTAAATGTAACTTGGTGTAGTTTAATCATTAAATGGATTATTTAAAATGTTCATTTATTTAAATCATTTGAACAAATTATACTAAGGTTGAAAACATTTATTTTTAAGTTGAAAGTTTGTTTTGTCATTTATGATAAATAACTAAATTTAAAAGGCTTATTAAAAATTTATAAAAGTTTTATAAATATTTTGTGAAATAAATGGATTATTTAAAAAAAGAGTTTAGGGCAGAAAATGTTAATTATAAAACTTAAATTAGAAGTTTCCACATAAAATAACAAGTATTTTAAACTACAGGGGCTAAACTTGTAAACTTTCAAAAAGACAACCCAAGCCCCCTATTTCCCCCTCGCCGTCGTTCGCTCCAGCCAACTTTCGGGTCGACCTCCGGCGACCACCTCTCTCCCAAACCACCCGAAAATTATACAATTAAACCGCCACTTAACTCTTGAACATCCGTTTCGAAATTGGTATTGGTTTTCAATTCGAAATTAGAGTAACAATATCAAGTTTCATCTCAAAACCGACAGATAATCAATCTCAAATCCGTTCAAACTGGAATCCGGTAAATTGATTCATGAAATAAACTAGAAACGTACTAAACATCATTGCGGTTATAGTTATCCAATCAATTGGAACTGATAATGTAAAAACTAAATCAAATTCGATCGATTATAACTGACGCAAACTCAAAACGCGTTCAACGTGAAATTTGATGAAGATGAACCTTCATAACAGAGGGAAACGGTTCTAATCGACCTTTTTCGAAGTTTCTGTACACTCAATTTCGGCTATAATCACATTTCTATCGACTTCGATCTCCATCTTCACTCGCAACCACTAATTGAACTTCGCATCCGAGGCAACCCCAACATAAATTGTTTGAGGGCTTTTGATCATGTTGACCAATAGAAGCTCCTTGAGCAAGCAATTCGATTAAGACCAACAAAATCAGCTTGAACCAATTATCCAACTGTCGCGACTCGTTCAACCTGTACACCATCGATTCAATCTCAATTCAGGTTAAATACGTGTGGAAACCGTTGGTGTGTTGGTTTTTCTATTATGATACACTGTTGCATTTTAGTTTGATTGTAACATGTGAATTGAATTGTTTTTCAAGATATTTAATCAATTTATATATGTGTATTTAAACCTATGATTACTCACGACTAAATTATTAGCCTACTCGTTACTTTTTCACATGATTTCAAGAAATGCTGCTTAGAGGATTCTCTCTGCTCATATAGGATTGGACCTAGATAATAATAATGAAGACAATATTATGTTTCATGATTTTACTTTAATTGCGTTGTAACGTGTGTTTGACTAGTATTATGCAATAATTGAATGACTTTTAATATTATTTCAACATATTAATTACCATGTGCTATGGATAATCGATTCACATTCGCCCGCCTCGATGATTCCGCCATCGGTCGGGGTGTGATAGTTACAACCTTAACCAGATGGGACACTTTGCTAGAGAGTGCAAGGCACCAAGAACAAATGGTGGCCAGACTCAAGCCAAGCCAAACTACGCTGAGAGAGCTCCCTAGAATGAGAAGCCAAAGCAACAAGCTGCAGTTGCTGTTGAAGAAGGAGGCTTTAACTGGAGTTTTCAGGTGAAATATTTATCTCCAAATCAAGCACTCATGGCTGTACATGATGAAGCCAAGGTATTGGAATATTTTTGCACTCCTGAATGTATTGCTAAAGTTAAAGATAGAGGACTTACAGATATGATCTTAGAGATGAGATATGATCTTAAGTCCTTAAATATCTTAAAATCTGATTTCAAAACGGCTAAAAATGATTATAAGTTAAAGATAGAGGACTTACAGAAAACCATTTCAATTCTTAAACATGAACACACCAATTATAGGACTCAGATCAAGGATCTCATAACCAAGTTGACTGAATGCCAGGCTAAGCTTGTGATCAGCAAAGCCAGGGCAGAAAAATGTGTTCTTGAAAAAGAGACCTTCAAGAACATGATATCCTCATCCTTGCATGCAAAAGTTTGTTATCAGAATAAGCAGGGACTGGGATCTTATGAGATAGCTCCTCTACACATAATCTTGTTTGTAAGATCTCCTAGGTGTGAAACTTGTGAAGATAAGCTTCTTCTCATAGACCCCTTGACTGAAGAGGATGAAGAGGAGATAATGAAGAATGTCACTAAGAAGATTGAAGAAGAGAATTCTAAGAAGGGTCATTATCCCTCTGAGGAGAGTAAAACTATTAGGATGAACAACTCCAAGAGAAAGAACTTGCTCAGAAAAAGCAAGAGAAAGGCAACGAAGGATCAACAAGAGTTCTAGTTCACGTCCACCTTCAACTCTGCATCGAAACAAGTCTTTATTTGTATAGGAATTAAAGTGGTTAAAGCTAAGGACACTAACTTGAACTCTAACAACAAGAGTTCTAGTTCATGTCTAAATCATCCCATCATCAAGAAAAAGGTTGATAAGTTGTGCACCACTACTATATAACATGAACTATCAAGCTCCAAAGGTAGTTCTAACCCCACAAGAATTACCACATCATTTGAGAAGATGAAAATGGAGAGTGAAAGTGATCAAGTTCAGTCTTATTCACAAAAGAAGACTTCTAGAAGGAAGAAAATAGACTGTGTTATGTGTGGGAGTACCTCTCACTTCGCTAAGGATTGTGATTACTATCCAAAGAGTACTCTCCATATTTCAAAGAAAGAAACTTCTAAGAGTTTGGAGAAGAAGAAGCAAGCTTTGGAAGGAAAATCTCTTTCTTTCGAAAGCTCCAAAATGAAGAAGAAGACAAGTGGAAACTTGCCTTCGAAAGAAACTTTGGTCTCGGAAGAAAGGAATACTTCCGAAGTACTGAAGTTTGCTGCAGTGAAAGCAAGATCTTCTAAAGGCCCAATCATCAAAACATCCAAAGTAATGAAGGTCAAGTCTAAACTTCCAAAGGTGGTGTGGAAGTCAAAGAAAGACTAAGTGCTGAAAGTTCTTCATCAACTTCAGCAAATGATCCCTCCAACATGACTATAGGATCAATTACTATTGCATTGTCTTCAACTTCTTTTGATAAGCCCAATACCAATGAGGCTTGGGTTTCCAAATGTAACTAACCATCTCTTTTATGCAGGAACAACTCAAGACAAACAAAAATGTATGGATCATTATCAGTGGTTGTTCTAGGGACATGACAGGTAATAGGTCACTACTCCAAAATTTTGAAAGAATTGATGGAGGATCAGTTTCTTTTGGAGGAGATGCTGGGGGTTACATTACAGGAAAGGTCAAGGTCACAAATGCTAAGCTTAGCATTACAAAGATAAATTTTTTCAAGGAGCTTGGGTACAATCTTCTGAGTGTATCTTAATTTTATGATCAGAGTCATAACATGCTCTTTACTGAGCATGAGTGCATTGTTCTCAAGCTCGGGTGGTCATTCCTCATGAGCATATTATGCTCAGAGCCTCTAGGAGAGGAACATATACAAGATGGACTTCCAAGAAATATCTTCCTCAGAAGAAGTTTTATGCTTTTTGTCTAAAGCAAATAGTAATGAGTCTTTCCTCTAGCACAAAAGAATGTGGCATGTAAACTTTAAGAACATGAATAAACTTATTAAGAATGATTTAGAAACTGGAATGTCAAAGAAAGAGTTTACAAGTGATGATCATTGTGTGGCATGCCTGAAAGGGAAGCAACACAAAGTATCTCACAAGCCAAAGGAAAGAAACTGCATTACTACTCCCCTACACTTGTTACATATAGATCTTTTTGGCCCCACCAATGTAATGAGTCTAGGAAGGACCTCTTACTGTTTAGTGATCACAGATGACTTTACAAGATTCAATTGGGTCTTCTTTCTTAGAACTAAGGATGAGACTCGAGAGATTCTGTAGAATTTCATATTAAAGATTGAGAATCAATGTGATCACAAGGTCAAGATCATAAGATGTGATCAAGAAACTGAATTCAAGAACCTAATCCTTGATACATTTTGTGATGAAAAAGGAATTACAAGAAAATATAGTACTCCCAGGACTCCTCAGCAAAATGGTGTTGCTGAGAGAAGAAACAAGACACTTATTGAAGTCGCAAGAACTATGTTGTCCGACTCTAAACTACCATCACCTTCTGGGTAGAGGCAGTCAACACTGCCTGCAATGTGCAAAATAGAGTTTTAGTGGATAAGACTCATGGTAAGACTCCTTATGAACTTTGGCACAAGAGGACACCTTTCATTGGTTTTCTCAGGTCATTTGGATGTCCTTGCACCATCTTGAATACCAAAGATCATATTACCAAGTTTGATGAGAAATCAAATGAAGGACACTTTATTGGATACTCTTCCCAAGCTAAGGCTTATAGAGTATACAATCTCAGAACTAGAACAGTTGAAGAGTCAGCCAATGTGACTTTCAATAAGCACACTCCCAGTGTAAAAGGTTCTGGTCCTGATTGGCTATTTGATCTTGATTTAGTTACCAACTGTTTTAACAAATCTTATGAGCATGTTTCAAGGTCTACAGATATATTACCTACAGGTGATCCTAATCCAATATTTTAACTAAGAAGACCTTCAAGCTACACATCTTCAGCTCTAGTGGTAACAAATCTTGCAAATGATGCTTCTACCAGCATATCAATGACAAATCCTGCTGATGCTTCTGGAGTGCTTTCAAATTTCAGCTTAAAGGCACACAACTCAAAGGAAGAAGCTTCAAATGTTGGAGAACATGATGGTGGTGACAGTGATAAAAAATTTCCGGATGTTGATAATGCAACACCCGTCCCTTCACATCAACAATATTGTCTGCTTTGCCCACGAGGAGCTCACGAATTTGCTTTTGGTTATCTGGGTGAAAACTTCCCAGGGAGGTCACCCATCCCTGGATTGCTCCCACTGAGCACGCTTAACTGTGGAGTTCTCCTCTCGTCCACAACCAATAAGCCCAAAACGCGTTGTTGATGTTAGAGGCCAGACATTTCTTATGAACCAGGAATCTCTCTTGTCCACAGCCGATGTGGAATATGTGTAGGGTGTCACAAGCACCCCTTGTTTGGACTTATCATCCTCAATGAGCCCGAGAAGTCACCATCCTTGGTGAGGTATGTCCCACAGCCCGAACGGCACAAGAGTGGCTCTGATATCATTCTGTAACACCCGACCCCTCGTATCAACAATATTGTCGGCTTTGCCCCCGAGGGGCTCACGGATTTGCTTTTGGTTGCCCGGGTGAAAACTTCCCAGGGAGGTCACCTATCCCTGGATTGCTCTCACTTGCGCACGCTTAACTGTGGAGTTCTCCTCTCATCCACAGCCAATACGCCAGAGCAATCCAGGGATGGGTGACCTCCCTGGAAAGTTTTCACCCGGGCAACCAAAAGCAAATCCGTGAGTTCCTCAGGGGCAAAGCAGACAATATTGTTGATACGAGGGGCCGGGTGTTATAGAATGGTATCAGAGCTACTCTTGTGCCGTTCGGGGTGTGGGACATACCTCACCAAGGATGGTGACTTCTCGGGCTCATCAAGGATGATAAGTCCAAACAAGGGGTGCTTGTGACACCCTACACATATCTCACATCGACTGTGGACAGGACAGATTCCTGTTTCATAAGGAATGTCTGGCCTCTAACATCAACAACGCATTTTGGGATATTGGCTGTGGATGAGAGGAAAACTCCACAGTTAAGCGTGCTCAGTTGGGAGCAATTCAGGGATGGGTGACCTCCCTGGGAAGTTTTCACCCGGGCAACCAAAAGCAAATCCGTGAGCTCCTCGTGGGCAAAGTAAACAATATTCTTGGTGTGAGGGGCCAGGTGTTACAGAATGGTATCAGAGCCACTCCTGTGTCGTTCGGGGTGTGGGACATACCTCACCAAGGATGGTGACTTCTCGGGATCATCGAGGACGATGAGTCCAAACAAGGGGTGCGTGTGACATCCTACACATATCCCACATCGGCCGTGGACAGGAGAGATTCCTGGTTCATAAGGAATGTCTGGCATCTAACATCAACAACGCGTTTTGGGCGTATTGGCTATGGATGAGAGGAGAACTCCACAGTTAAGTGTGCTCATGTGGGAGCAATCCAGGGATGGGTGACCTTCCTTGGAAGTTCTCACCCGGGCAACCAAAAGCAAATCCGTGAGCTCCTCAGGGGCAAAGTGGACAATATTGTTGATGCGAGGGGTCGGGTGTTACATATTGGTATCAGAGACACTCTTGTGCCGTTCGGGGTGTGGGACATAACTCACCAAGGATGGTGACTTCTTGGGCTCATCGAGGACAATGAGTCCAAACAAGGGGTGCTTGTGACACCCTACACATATCCCACATCGGCTATGGACAGGAGAGATTCCTGGTTCATAAGGAATGTCTGGCCTCTAACATCAACAACGCGTTTTGGGCGTATGACTGTGGATGAGAGGAGAAATCCGTAGTTAAGCGTGCTCAGTTGGGAGCAATTCAGGGATGGGTGACCTCCATGGGAAGTTTTCACCTGGGCAACCAAAAGCAAATCCGTGAGCTCCTCATGGGCAAAGCGGACAATATTGTTGGTGTGAGGGGCCGGGTGTTACAGATAACCACTCCATTGATGACAACATCAATGATGCCACACACTCATTAGATCAAGTTAATCTTGATAAGTGTGCTAATGTGGAGGGTGAATCCCCATTGCCAGATCTGAATTTGTATAATTAGAACTGTCTAAGAAACTTGTTATGATCCCTCAGCTAAGGATCCACAAGTCTCACCCTTCCACAAACATCATTGGAGATGTTGATATAGGGGTAAGAACAAGAGGACAAACCCATGATGCATATGTTTGTCTTCACTCTTGTTTCTTGTCTCAGATAGAGCCAAAGAAAATTGATGAGGTCTAAAAGATGGACGTTGGGTTGAAGCTATGCAGAAGGAGCTACTTCAATTCAAAAGGCAAAAGGTTTGGAACCTATGTCCACTTCCTCATGGGAAGACTACTATAGGAACCAAATGGGTATTAAGAAATAAGAAGGACAATAGAGGACTTGTCATCAAGAACAAGGCCAAACTAGTTATTCAAGGATATACTCAAGAAGAAGGAATTGACTACATAGATGTTTTTGCTCTTGTAGCAAGACTTGAAGCTGTCAGGATATTCTTAGCTTTTGTTGTATCGAAGAACTTCAAGGTTTACCAGCTTAATGTCAAGTGTGCTTTTCTTTATGGGGTGATTGATGAAGAGGTGTATGTCAAACAACCACCTGGGTTTGCAGATCCTGATCAACCTAATTATGTCCGCAAGCTTGATAAGTCTCTCTATGGGCTGCACCAAGCACCAAGAAAGTGGTATGAGACTCTATCACAATATCTTCGTCAGCATGGCTACAAAAGGGGTACTATTGATAGAACTCTCTTCATCAAAGGAACAGGAAATGACATTATGCTAGTTCAAGTATATGTGGATGGACATTATCTGTAGGTCAACTAATTCAAAGCACTGCAAAGACTTTGAAAAGCTAATGAAAGACATGTTTGAAATGAGTGTCATGGGGGAACTCAATTTCTTTCTAGGAATTCAAGTGAAGCAAGTTGACAATGGCATCTTCATAAGTCAGTCAAAGTATGTTCAAGACATACTTAAAAGATTCAACATGACTGATTGTAAGGTTGCTAAGACACCCATAGCCAGAAACCACTCCCTTGGACCTGATCTTGAAGGGGAGTATGTTGATAAGCATCTCTTTAGGGTAATGATTGGGTCTCTTATGTACCTAACAGCTAGCAAGCCTGATATCATGTTTGCTACATGTATCTATGCAAGATATCAAGCCAATCCCAAGATGTCACACCTAATCACTCTCAAAAGAATTCTAAGATATCTTAAAGGTGCTCCATCACTTGGCCTTTGGTTTCCAAAAAATTCTGACTTTAGTCTGTATGCCTATACAGATAGTGACTATGGTGGCTGCAACATGAATGCAAAACCCACATTAGGGGGATGTCAATTTCTAAGTGGAAGGATAGTCTCTTGGCAAGGTAAGAAACAATCTAGCGTATCTGCATCAACTACTGAAGCTGAATACATTATTGCTGCAAGCTGCTCTGCTCAAGTGCTTTGGATTCAAAATCAAATGCTAGACTATAGATACAACTTCAAGGAGACTCTCATTCACATAGACAAAAACAGTGTTATCTCAATCATAAAAAATCCTGTGAAACACTCAAGGACAAAGCATATCAATATCAGGTATCATTTTGATTAGAGATAACTTTGAAAAGGGATTAATCAAACTAGTCAAGGTTACCACAAATGAACAATATGTTGATCTGTTCATCAAAGCTTTTAATGAATAAAGATTCAAATATCTTGTGTTAGCTATTGGGATGATTAACTTTGAGTAGCTTTTCTTAAAACTTAATCATATTATTCCTAAAACCTGTGTGTCCTAAGTTGTCTATTTTAATCACCTTCATAAGCCTTTGTTCTCTTTGGAAGTAATTTTTTTTAAAAAGACATTCCTCATATTTTTGAAAATCTTGATGTTTGTATCCTTCAGAAGATTTAAAATTACCTTCGGAAGAAACTTATGACTTAGCAAACACATATTTACTTAAGTTGTTTTACCTTTGGAAGATATTTTTGAATATTTTCCGAAACTTAAAATCAACTTAAAAACTTGTATGTTTTATAAGAACAAATTTTCTTCCAAAAGCAATTTTCTTTCGGAAGTTTTAATTTTTCAAAGAATAAAAACTCTTTGTTTTAAATCTCTTCTGAAGCAAAATTCTCAAAAATCTTTGAAATATCTTCCAAAGTCAATTTGCGTTCGGAAGCTTTTCTTCAATAACTTCTGAAGCAAAATAACCTTCGAAAGATTTCTCGACTTGCAAGAAAACTACTTTTGGGCAAAAGCAAACTAGTTTTCAAAGGTGGGACCAACTTCTGGATTTCAAAATTTATCCTCTTTCATTAACTTTGTCTCAGATCTTTTTCACATATAAACCCAACGGTTCCCCCCTCTTTCACTATCTTCTTCATTTGCACTATTTCTCTAACCTAAACTCCTAAATTCTCCCATACCGCCTTTGTTCTTCATCTTCCTTCACCCTTAAGCTTCTCAAAAATGGCCAATCCAAATCTCTGAACCAATCCTGATTTCTCCATGCAACTTCGTAGACAACACAACCAGGTTGCTCTCTTAAACTCTGAGAAAGATGATAGTTTCTCAGAGATTTGCTGTTTTCTGGCTCTATCCAACTACTTCACCTCCCTTTCCATTGATCCTACTCTATAGGGGATCACTTGCTTGAATTTTGGAAGACCTGCCAAGAGGTCATTATGGATAGGGAGAAGGCACTATCTGCCACAGTGCAGGGGAGAACAATCTTTATCACTCCGGCCATCATCAACAATCATCTTCAGTTGGATGATGAAGAAGGTGAGTTGTTCTTCCCAAAGGAGACTGTAAATCATTCCTTTGAGCAGATGGGCTATGAGGGAGATTTCTCTGTAAAGACCTTTAGGAAAGGGAAGATCTCATCCTAGTGGAAATACCTACTTCATATGGTATCCACAGCCTATCCAACAAACATGGAGGGTGGGACCAGATTCTGAGGATCTCTCCTTCATAGTACATGGAATGGTTCAAGGGGTCAAGTTTAGGTACTCTCAGTTTGTTTACACAAATTTACTTGCTAACTTGGACTCCTTAGAGTATTACATGTTTCCTAGATATGTTCAATACATTTTCACCTATGAACTGGGCTCATAGTTGAGGGAAAAAGGTAATATTCTTAAATTAGGATAGATGAATCCTGACATTTTTAAAATCTTGAAGAAGCCAATTGTGGTTTCTCAGGGTTAGAAACAACCCTTCTCCCCAAAATATTAGAGCTCATTGCTCAATGTGACAACCTAGCAACATAAGCTAGTGTTGAACCACACCTTCTACCTCTCAACCACCAAAAAGACCTCAAATCACCCACACTTACAAAAGAAAATCCAAACGAACCCCTGTTCAAGCTATTAAGTCTGTGCAGACCCCTATACACTCACCCATACAAAAGGAAGTGGATACTAGAGGTCCTACTTCTCCTGAGGAGCAAACCACTCCCATTTCTTCAAAGATGGTGCTAAGGTTCCTCATGCTCAGCCTGATGAGCTCATAAGCCCAACTACCTTAAGCCTTCACTTTGTCTCAATACTCAGGTGAACAACCTTCATGGGACAGTTACCATCCCCAACCTCTAGACTTAAATCACCCAATCCCCAACCTTGACTTCTATACTGATAAATATTTAAGTTTAGGTGAGTACCATGAGTCTCTCTACTCCTCCCCCACTCAAAGAGAGATGATTGCTCCTGAGTGACTCCTATGTCTAGCCCACATCACTCACCTATTACTGAGGTGGATACTTCTGAACCTGTTCAGAATATCCATATGGAAGAGGCTCTCACTTCAGTAAGTGATTACATCATTCGGACCTCAACCATGGCAACTCAACCCATTAACACTTCAACTGAAGTTGTCACTGAGCAGAGGAAAACTAGTAACCAAGAACTTCATGTTGGTGGTGAGAGAGAGCACTTTGGTCGAATTCTCTCATCCCCCCATGATTCTTTTGATGAAGATGAGGGGAATATGAGGCTAAAGGTGCAAAAAATGTAAAAAACATGCACCTACCTAGTCTCCAAGGTTAGCCATCTTAAATCTCAGGTGACTACCTTGCAAAACAACATCAATGATTAGCAACTTGAGATATCTTATCTTCATGAAAAACTAGTTGGGAGACCTTTAATAAGTGCTCAACTAGGAACACAAGAACCCGTAAATGTGATTGATCTAACCTCTAGCTCATCTATGCAACTGGATGATGCTACCAAAAAGGGGAGAAATTCATCACAAACATAGAACCTGGGAGTTCTTCTCAGAGCATGGACATTAAGGACTCACCATCCTCACTTGCAACTATCCATACTCAGCAACTTCCTCAAGTTCACATTGATGTGGACTCTATAGACTTCTTCATTCAGAGTCTTTTTGAGGAAGGTATACTAAGGGTGGTGTCATCTCCACCTCAAAGAACTTCCAACTACATCATAGGGTGGATGTATGATGTAAACAAAAGAGCCATGATTCTTCAAAGAGTTCAAGGCCAACAAGAAGTCTTCAATTTTTAGATCTTGAACTACTATGAAGGTCTTGACCTGATCAACATGCCACTTGTCAATAGAAGCCAATCTAGACAAGCTGACAGGCTGGCACAAAGGATTCAGGACAAAATTAGTAAAGAGTTCAGTCTAAGAAGGAGACAATGGCAATTTGGTGATAGTATTGGTCAATTGGATGTTGAGGCAGACTCTAAGATTAGCTTTGAAGGGGAAACCTTGACTGAAAGCCTAATGGTAGAGCCCTGTCACACCTACAACTACTTTAGTAATTCATTCCCTCAATGAAGCACCTGCTGGTGAAGGTGTATCACAACATCTCTCTAGCCAGAGCTTGGAGGCTACACCAAGCAATAAAGGCCAAAGCTCTCTCCACCCTGAGTCACAAAGGTTTGTCATTGACAAAGGGAAAAGGAAAATGACTTCTAAGGAGATTGAGGAGGAGGAGGAGGAGAGAGAAAAGAAGAGGAAGCTAAGGGGAGAAAGTTCCTCTGGGTCTGCAGGATTCATGGAAGCTGGAATCAGGGTTGCCCCAAACCAAACACTCAAGATGATATGTTGAGGGCAGTTAGGATGACTTACCTACAAACCAGGAACTATGACATTGATGCGATTATATCTCTCTCCTTAGAGGAGCTTAATGAAATGACTGACATGGAATTGTCAATAGAGTGAAAGGAAGCAGAGGATGCAAAGATAAGAAGAGACAAAAGAGATTGTACAAGCATATTCCCACTCTCTCCTCAGTTCAAGAAAGTCTTGTACAAGAGGCTATGGCTCCACAAGAACCTCAGGTAGACAAAGAGACTAATAGGATCAATATGATCAACTACCTGAGTGCCACAGGCCTATACCAGGCATTTGCACTTCTTCCCTTGTCCTTTGAGTACATAGAGTTTGAGTATCTCAAACAACATGAGCTTGAAGTACTTAAAAAACAAAAGGAAACTAAGAAAAAGATAAGGGAAGATGCTACAAGGTCAAGAGCCATCATCTAAAAGAGCATGAAGAAGTCTACTGAGAGACAAAGGATGATGAGCTTTTTGAGGCTGTATGGATTCTCTAGAAGGGGACTTGGCCTTATGTCTCTATCTACAATGGATGAGCACATCAGGGTAATCAAGCAGAAGATCAAAAGAGAAGAGTTACTTGACTTACACTCCCCTCCAAGTGAAGTCTTTCTGAAGTAGAGGTCATGTGCAGAACTACAATGGAATCTGGAGGGTCCATTGACCCTCCCATAGTCGAACAAACCATATCTTTTTGTTAACCTGGGTCTGTAACCAAGTACATTTTATTATGTTAACCCTTAAATAATCAAGAAGTTATTAGGAAGAAAAAAATGAACTTATATTGAAATATATGTTTTTGACAATAAAACAAACGAAATTTATATTCGTTTCAAGATATGAGCGATCAAATATTATATAGTTTACTTGCCGACATTATTCTTAAACTTGTTGAGCATCATCGGTATTGGATACCAACTGATATTCTGTCACTACACATTGTCATTTTTATGAGTGTGATTGGTTCAAACATCATGAAACACCAATTTTATAAGTTAACTATTTCAATATGGTTCTTGAGATATATGTACAAATACACAAGTTTTGGAATCATTTTAATAAAGTATTTCATCATCGAACTAGATCCTATTCGATCCGTATAGAACCAAACCAAAAAGAAAATATTATTGCAATAGCCAAACGACCCTTAAAAATTTGCACCACATGAAACTTCTTATGTGTCCACCTAGAGATGTAATCATCATAAGGAATACTATGTGTTGGATCTTCTCCTAAATTTCTTCACGAAGTTTTTAAATAACCATAAGTATTCATTGCCCGAATTATATTATGTAAATATGTATGTGAAAATTGTATAGATTACATGAGAATAGGCCTGGCAATAATGGCCCATGTCTCAAGTTTTGGGCTATTATGATATATTGGGTTGTGTTGGACTATAAAATTTTACTAGTGAATCTTAATGGGCTAAACAATTTTTTTAATATTAGTGGGTCAGAAATGGCTGGAACAAATAAAAAATAGGTCTAAATATAATCAAAGCAATACAATATACGTTGCCCAACTGTCCATGGCAAGAAGCATCGACCTTTCCCAATTCACCATCGACCTTCAACATCACAATTCACAATTGCAAGAAGCAAGATTTGAAGAATTTCTGTTCACCATCGTAGATTAACATTGCAGTTTCGTTCAACATTTAACAACCAGATGACCATCACCATCATCACTTGCATCGATTTGTGTTCACATCCCATCACCATCTCCAAATTCTTAAGGTTTGTCTTCTAGTTTTGATTTTGATTCTTGATCTGATTACTTAATTTTTAATTTTGAGTTTTGAATCAAGGAAACTATTCTGTTGTTTGAATCAACGAAACTGTTCAAATGTGTAAACAAGTATATTTTAGTTGACTTTTGTTTTGAAAATATTCTATCATGCTTTCTAGTTTTTACTTAAATCAAATAACTCTATCAAAAAAGCATTGCAATATAAGACATGCAATGAATTGGGCCAAAGTAGTGTATCATTTGAGTTGGTTGTACAAGTATACACACCAACTGTTTACTTAAATGATTGTGTGGGTTCTTGGCAATTTTCACTTATTTATATGCATATTGTCACTTCCTGAACCTTGATTGAAGTTATTTTTGCTTTCAAATACATGGTTGAATTTAGGTGAATTAGAGGACATTTTGTGTTTCTAAATAGAGCATGTTAATTGGAAAATTAGTGGACTTGTATCATGTAGAGATTAATGAAGAGGCTGATGCAACCTAAACATCTTAAGTCCATCCTGCATGTTGCACAAGTACATTAAAGAAGAAGCCTAGGAAGTTTCACACATGAAACAGAAAAAATACTCTAAGTGTGAAATCTTCCGAAGCCAAGACCAATATCTTCTGAAGCCAAACATGAAGTCTTCCGAAGCCTTAGAGACAAAGTCTTCCGAAGCTTCAAGTTCATGAAGACAGATTTCTTCCGAAGACTTTTAGTAACATGCTTTATCTGATGTACTGTTCCATAAAGCTGGACACCTTTCCGCTGCATCTCTGCAAGTCACCAACTTACATGAGTTGGTGAAAAGGTCCATGCTTTTGGTAACTGTACATTGAGGTCTTGAGTCTGTAACTTTCTACTTTATGTACTTTATCCTTTTTGTAATAGATAAGCATGTGAGCTATGGCATGTCATAGTCACAAGTCAAAAGGCAATCTGCCTTTTAACTCTATAAATGATTTTGTTTGTGTCTAGTCAATTGTATCCAGCTGGCTTTCAAAGTATAGCCGGCTATAGGATGTAGTATAAGTATCTCATGTTATTTAATCTTTCAAATATGCTTTGTAACACTTGTAATAGAACATAGAGAAAGCAATATACTGCATTTTTGAAAACCATACACTTGTGTTCTTTGTGTTCTGTCTCTCTTGCATTACTTGTGTTCTTAGTGTCTTTATTTGGTTAATCCAGTTTACTGTTTGATTAAAGTTTAGTTAATCTCCTCTTTGTGTTGTGTTGTAACTTAAACCCTTTAACGATCCTGCATTTGTTATCAGAGCTTTTCAGGCTCTTGATATAAGATCTCACCATCTTAAGATCCCTCACATACACAAATACTAAAGTTTTCAAATGGCAGCCATTTCCAAACTGATATGGAAACTAGAACCATGAACAAGTCCCCACTGATCACTCTTGATGAGTTTGATACCTGGTGTTTGAGAATGGAAGGTTTCATCAGGTCTCTTGATTCAAGAATGTGGGAGTCTATTGAGAATGGACCTTTCATACCCAGCACCCCTTCTCCTACTGGTGCTGGTATGATCCCCAAAGATGTGGCTAACTACTCTGATGAAGATAGGAAGAGAGTAGAGTTAGACAGAAAAGCCATGACAGCACTTCAAACTGCCCTTCCAAACTTTGTGTACATTGGTTTCAAGAAGTGCAAAACAGCCAAGCAGCTGTGGGATGCACTGAAACTGATGTATGAGGGTTCCTCTAAAGCCAAGGAGAACAAGAAGGATCTCCTGAAGCAGCAGTTTGAAAACTTCACCTTCAAAACAGGTGAAACCATGACTCAGCAGTATTTCAGGTATGTTGAGATTGTGGATACCCTAGTGGATGGAGGAGTTTCTCTTGAAAACAGAGATTGTAAGGAAGTTCATGTCCTCACTTCCTAGGCAATGGACACACTACTGTGTGGTGATCAAGAGAACTGAAAATCTCAAAACTCTTACTCTGACAGAGTTATATGGGATTCTCAGTGGCTACCAGATGGAGATGAACATGCAAGGTTCATCTGGCAACTCCAACAATCAAATGGGTTCAGCCCTACATGTGGTTGAAAGGGATAGCATAGAACCCAAACATCATCTCTTATGCTACCCTGACAATTCACCAAAGGGTCCTTTCATCACCTTCCCAGAGACACCAAGGGAGAACTACACTCAAGGAAGCCCATTCCAAGAGACAAGCTCTTCTCAAGCATTTGTGTCTTTTGATGAAAGCTGTGGCAACTCTCTTTTCACTCTTGAAGACCTGGACTGTATCCATCCAGATGATCTGGAATACATGGAAATAGTCCAGCAGATGGCTCTTCTCACTCACAGAGCCAAGAAGTTCTAGAAGAGGACTGGAAGGAAGTTCCCAAGCAATGCAACCATTTGAAAGTTTGGCCTGGACAAAGGCAAAGTCAACTGTTACAATTGTAACTTGATGGGCCACTTTGCTAGAGAAAGTAAGGCACCTAGAACAAATGGTGGCCAAACACAATCCAGACCAAACTACACTGACAAAGCTCTCCAGAATGAGAAGTCAAAGCAGCAAGCTGCTGTTGCTGTTGAAGAAGGAGGCTTTGACTGGAGCTTTCAAGTGGAAGATGCTCTCCAAACCAAGCACTAATGGCAGATCATGATGAAGCCAAGGTATTGGAACATCTCTGTACTTCTGAATGCATTGCTAAAGTTAACAGATACAGGTCCTACAACTTAGAAAGGAGATCTAACCTTGAGTCCTTAAACATTTTAAAATCTGATTTTAGAAAGTCTGAAAATGATTATAAACTAAAGATAGAAGACTTAGAGAAAACCATTTCAGTTCTAAACCATGAACACACAGATTTTAGGACTCAAATCAAAGATCTCATAACTAAGTTAACTGATTGCCAGGCTGAGCTTGTGACCAGCAAAGCCAGGGCAGAAAAGAGTGTTCTTGAAGAAGAGACCTTCAAGAACATGATATCCTCATCCCTGCACAACAAAGTGTGCTATCAAAATAGGCAGGGACTAGGATCCAATGAGATAGCTCCTCCACACACAATCTTGTCAATAAGATCTCCTAGGTGTGGAACTTATGAAGATGAGCTTCCTCTCATAGATCCTATGAGTGAAGAGAGATGAGGAAGAAGATAGTGAAGAATCCCTCTGAGAAGAGTGAAGATAAGGATTCCAAGAAGGGCCACTATCCTTTTGAGGAGAAAAAGAAGAATGTGATGACCAAGTCCATGAGAAAGAACTTGATCAGAAAGAGCAAAAGAAAGGCAAGGAAGGCTCAAGAGATCAAGGCTACTTTTGACTCTAAGCAGAAACAAGTTTTTATCTCTACAAGGTTTAAAGTGGTAGGGACTGAAGACATCAACCAAAACTCTTCTGCTAAGAGTTCTGGTTCTTGTTCAACTTATCTCAGTAGCAAGAAGAATACTGATCTGTGTGTACCACTGCTGCACAGCTTGGACCATCAAACTCCAAGCACAGTCCTCAGCCTAAGAGGATTGTCTCAGCATCTGCAAAGATGAAGGTGGAGAAGGGATGTGACCAAAGACAATCCTATTCCAAGGAAAAGGCACTTGTGAAGAAGAAGATGAACTGTGTCATGTGTGAAAGTACCACTCACATTGCTAAGGATTGTCCCTTCAATCCTAAAGGTACTATCCATATGACCAAAACAAAGGCTTCAAAGAGTTCTAAGAAGATTCAAGCTTCGGAAGGAAAACTTGTTTCCTTCGGAAGCTCCAAGTCTAAGAAGAAGGGAAGTAGAAAATTACCCTCGGAAGAGAAGTTGGTCTCGGAAGAAATGAGTTGTTCCGAAGCACTGAAGTCTGCTACAGTGTCTGCAGAATCTTCCGAAGGATCAGTCATCAAAACTTCCGAAGTTCCAAAAGCTTCCGAAGTTTTGAAGGTCAAGTCGAAGACTCCAAAGGTGGTGTGGATGTCTAAGAAAGACCAAGTGACTGAGAATTCTCCATCAACAACAGCTCAAGATTCTCTTAGTACAACCATAGGATCTATTACTGTTGAATTACCTTCTGTAAATAAGCCCAAGACAAGCAAGGCTTGGGTTTCCAAATATAACTAATCATTCTCTTTATGCAGGGACAGCTGAAGACAGACATAAATGTCTGGATCATAGACAGTGGCTGTTCCAGGCACATGACAAGCAATAGGTCACTACTCCAGAACTTTGAAAGGATTAATGGAGGACCAGTTGCTTTTGGAGGAGATGAAGGTGGCTACATTTCTGGAAGGGGCAAGGTCACAAATGGTAAACTTAGCATAGAAAAGGTAAACTTTGTTAAGGAGCTTGGATACAATCTTCTGAGTGTATCTCAATTTTGTGATCAGAGTCATAACACGCTCTTTACTGAGCATGAGTACATTGTTCTTAAGCCTGGTGTGGTCATTCCTCATGAGCATATCTTGCTTAGAGCCCCCAGGAAAGGAAACGTGTACAAGATGGATTTGCAAGAAACCTCTCCCTCTGGAGAAGTTTCATGCTTTCTGTCTAATGCTAATAGTGATGAGTCTTTCCTATGGCATAAAATAATGTGCCATGTAAACTTTAAGAACATGAACAATTGATTAAGCATGATTTGGTAACTAGAATACCAAAGAAAGAGTTTACAAGTGATGATCATTGTGTTGCATGCCTGAAAGGGAAGCAACATAAGGTATCTCACAAGCCTAATGAAAGGAACTCCATCACTACACCCCTACACTTGTTACATATGGATCTCTTTGGCCCCACCAGTGTAATGAGTTTAGGAAGGACCTTATATTTTCTAGTGATCACAGATGACTTTACAAGATTCACTTGGGTCTTCTTCCTTAGAACTAAGGATGAGACTCCTGAGATTCTGAAGAATTTCATCTTAAAGATTGTGAATCAGTCTGATCACAAGGTCAAAGTCATAAGATGTGATTAAGGAACTGAATTTAAGAACCAAATTCTTGATACATTTTGTGATGAAAAGGGTATTACAAAACAATACAGTGCTCCCAGGACTCCTCAGCAAAATGGTGTTGCTGAAAGGAGAAACAATACACTCATTAAAGCTGTAAGAACCATGCTGTCTGACTCTAAGCTGCCCATCACCTTCTGGGCAGAGGCAGTCAACACTACCTGTTATGTGCAGAACAGAGTTTTAGTAGTTAAGACTCATAGCAAGACTCCTTATGAACTTTGTCACAAGGGGAAACCTTTGATTGGTTTTCTCAGGTCATTTGTTGTCCTTGCAACATCTTGAATACCAAAGATCAAATTGCCAAGTTTGTTGAAAAATCAGATGATGGACACTTTATTGGATACTCTTCCTAAGCTAAGGCTTATAGAGTGTACAATCTCAGAACTAGAATGTTGAGGAGTCAGCCAATGTGACTTTCAATGAACACACACCCTGTGTTGCTGGTTCTGGTCCAGATTGGTTATTTGATCTTGATTTGGTTACCAACTGTTTTAACAAATCTTGTGAGAATGTTTCAAGATCTGCAGAAAATTTAAATACAGGTGATCCTGATCCAAGATTTGAGCTAGGAAGACCTTCAAGTCATACATCTTCAGCTCCACTTGGAACTACTTCTGCAAATGAGGTCTCTATCAGCACAACAATGAAAAACTCAGCTGATACATTTGGTATGCCTTCAAATTCCAGCTCAAAGGCTCTACTACCATATAAGAACACCTCAATTATGGAAGATAACAATGGTGGTGGTGATAGTGACCAAGAATTTCTTGATGCCACTAACCACACCATAGATGAGAGCATCAATGATGTCACACACTACTGGGATCAAGTTTCACTTGAAAAGTGTGTGATGTGGTGGGAGAAACATCTATGCCAGATTTAAATATCTCTAATTTAGATCTTTTTCAACAACTTGCTGTGATCCTTCAGCTTAGGATCCACAAGTCTCACCCCACTACAAACATCATTGGAGATGTTGTCTCAGGGGTAAAGACAAGAGGACAAACCCATGAAGCAAATGTTTGTCTTCACTCTTGTTTTCTATCCCGGATAGAGCCAAAGAAAGTTGATGAAGCTCTAAAGGATGGAAGTTGGGTTGAAGCTATGCAACAAGAGATGCTTCAATTCAAAAGGCAGAAAGTTTGGAACCTTTGTCCTCTTCCTTCTGGGAAGACTACCATTGGAACCAAATGGGTGTTTAGGAACAAGAAAGATGATAGAGGCATCATCATCAAGAACAAAGCTAGACTGGTTGTTCAAGGATACACAAAAGAAGAAGGGATTGACTACACTGATGTCTTTGCTCCAGTGGCAAGATTAGAAGCTATTAGGATATTCCTGGCATTTGCTGCATCCAAGAACTTCAAGGTCTTTCAACTTGATGTGAAGTGTGCCTTTTTATATGGAGTGATAGATGAAGAGGTTTATGTCAAACAGCCACCTAGTTTTGTAGACCCTGATCATCTTGATTATGTCTACAAGCTTGACAAAGCTCTCTATGGGCTGCATCAGGCACCCAGGAAATGGTATGAGACACTATCTGAGTATCTTTGTAAACATGGATACATGAGAGGTACTATAGATGAAACTCTCTTCATCAAAGGACAGGGAAATGACATACTACTAGTTCAAGTGTATGTGGATGATATCATCTTTGGTTCAACTAATCCAAAGCTCGGCAAAGACTTTGAGAAGCTGATGAAAGAAGATTTGAAATGAGTGCCACGGGGGAACTCAATTTTTTTGGGAATTTAAGTGAAGCAAGTTGAAGATGGCATCTTCATAAGTCAGTCAAAGTATGTTCAGGACATACTTAAGAGGTTCAACATGACTGACTGTAAGATTGTTAAGACACCCATAGCTAGGAACCACTCCCTTGGACCTGATCCTAAGAGGGAGTGTGTAGATGAGCACTTATACAGGGCTATGATTGGGTCTCTTATGTATCTTACTGCTAACAGGCCTGATATCATGTTTGCTACTTGCATCTGTGCAAGATATCAAGCCAACCCTAAGATGTCTCACCTTATCTCTGTCAAGAGGATTCTAAGATACCTCAAAGGTGCATCAACACTTGGCTTATGGTATCCAAGAATCCTGACTTCAATCTGTATGCCTATACAGATAGTGATTATGGTGGTTGCAACATGACTGCAAAGTCTACATCTGGGGGATGTCAATTCCTTGGTGGAAGGGTTGTCTCATGGCAATGCAAGAAACAATCCTGTGTCTCTACATCAACTACTGAAGCTGAATACATTGCTGCTGCAAGCTGCTATGCTCAAGTGCTTTGGATTCAGAATCAAATGCTAGACTATGGGTTAAACTTCAAGGAGACTCCCATTCACATAGACAACAACAGTGCTATCTACATCATAGAGAATCCTGTGCAGCACTCAAGGACAAAGCACATCAATATCAGGTATCATTTAATAAGAGATAACTAGTAAAAGGGATTAATTAAACTAGTCAAAGTTCACACAGACGAACAATATGCTGATCTGTTTACAAAGGCTTTTGATGAACAGAGATTTAAATATTAATATCAGCTATTAGGATGATAAACTTGAGTAAGCTTTTCTTAAAACTAATTCTTATTATTTTTTAAAAATATGTGTGTCCTAAGTTGTCTAGTTCATCACTTTCATAAGCTCATGTTTTCTTTGGATGAAAAATTCTTTTTGAAGACTTTCCTTAGATTTTTGAAAATTTCTGATACTTTGGAAGTTATGCTTTTAACTTCGGAAGCAAATCATGCCTTCAAAATAAATAAGTGTCTAAGAAATTTACCTTCGAAAGAGTATTCAGATTTATCTTCCGAAGCTTAAATACTTGTCTCAGACACTTACTTATTTTCAAGGACCATTTACTTCCAAAGCAAAATTAACTTTTAGAAGCTTTGTTGTTTTATATACAAAGCAGTCAAGTTTTAGTTTCTCTTCCGAAGCAAAATTCTCAAAACTCTTGGGAAATTCTTCCGAAGTCATTTTAGCTTCGAAAGCTTTTTAATTAAAACTTTGAAGATAATTTTGACTTCCAAGAAAACTACTTTTTGAGAAAAATTAAACTACTTTTTGAGCAAAAGTAAACTATTTTTTCAGAGGTGGGACCGACATCCGGATTTCAAAGTTTATCCTCTTTCATTAAACTTTATCTGAATCCTTATCACATATAAACCCAATAGTTTCCCCCTCTTTCTATCATCTGTTCTTCCTCCAAACCTAAAATCCTAAATTTCTCTCTGAAATTTCTTTCTCTCTTCTTTCTTCATCCTTAAGCTACCTCAAAATGGCCAACGTTGCTCACAGAAATGATCCTAACTTTACCATGCAGCTACACAGACAACATAATCAGGTTGCTCTGTTAAGCTCTAAGAAAGATCCTCATTTCTCAGAGGCTTGTCATTTCTTATCTCTGTCTAACTATCTCACCTCCCTAACCATTGATCCTCCATTCTATGAGGATCAGCTGCTTGAATTCTAGAAGACCTGCCAAGAGGTCATTATGGACGGGGAGAAGGCACTGTCTGCCACAGTGCAGGGGAGAACAATCTTCTTCACTCCGGCCATCATCAATAGGAACCTTCAGTTGGATGATGAATAAGGTGAGGTGTTTTTCCCAAAGGAATCTGTTAATCACTCCTTTGAGCAGATGGGATATGAGGGATATTTCTCTGTAAAGACCTTTAGAAAGGAAAGGTCTCATCCCAATGGAGATTCCTGCTCCATGTGGTCATCCACAGCTTATCAAACAAGCATGGTGGATGGGACCAGATTCCTGAGGATCTCTCCTTCATAATCCATGGAATGGTTCAGGGGGTCAAATTCAAGTATTCTCAGTTTGTTTATACAAATTTACTTGCTAATTTAGACTCCTTAGAGTATTACATGTTTCCTAGATATGTCCAGTATATTCTTAACTGTGAACTAGGCTCATAGTTGAGGGAAACAGGTAACACTCTTAAATTGGGACAGATGAAGCCCGACATCTTTAAAATTCTGAGAAAGCCCACTGTTGGATTCTCTGGGGTAGAAACAGCCCTAGTCCCAAAAATGTTAGAACTCATTGCTCAAGGTGACAACCTAGCAGCACAAGCTAGTGTTGAGGCCACACCTACTATCTCCCAATCACCCACACAGCCTCAAATCACCATCACTTACCAAAGAAAATCCAAACGAACCCCTGCTCAGGCTATCCAGTCTGTGGAGGCCCCCATATACTCACCATACAGGAAGAAGTGGATATTGGAGCTCCCATTTCTCCTGAGGAGCAGACCACTCCCATCTCTTCAAGAATCAGTGTTGAGGTTCCTCATGCTCAGCCTGATGAGCTCATTAGCCCCACTGCCTTAAGCCATCATTCTGAGTCTCAACACTCAAGTGATCAACCTTCAAGGGACAGTTACCATCCCCAGCCTATAGATCTCAACCAACCAATTCCCAACCTTGACTTCTATACTGATGAAGATATAGGTTTCAGTGAGTATAATGAATCTCTCTTCTTTCCCCCTACTCAAAGAGAGATGAGTACTCCTGAGTCTCCTACATCTATCCCATATTAGCCACCTACAACTGAGGTGGACACTCCTGAACCTGTTCAGGATGTCCATATGGTAGAGGCTCTCACTTCTAAAAGTGATTACATCATTAAGACCTCAACTATGGCAACTCAGCCCACTGACATCTCAACTGAGATTGCCAATGAGCAGAAGAAAACCAGCAGCCAAGAACCTCAAGCTGGTGGTGAGAGAGAGGACTTTGGTCCAATTATATCATCCCCCATGAGTCTTCTGATGAAGATAAGGGGAATCTGAGACTACTGGTGCAAAAGCTGTCTAAAACATGCACTTACCTAGTCTCAAAGGTCATTCACCTTGAATCTCAGGTGACTACCTACACAATAGGATCAATGATCAGCAACTTGAGATTTCATATCTTAAGGAAAAACTAGCTGGGAGACCCTTAAGAAGAGCTCAACTAGGAACACAAGAACCTATGGATGTGATTGACCTATCCTCTAGCTCACCTATGCAAGTGGGTGATGCTACCAAAAAGGGGGAGAAAGTCATTACAGCCACAGAACCTGGGAGTTCTTCAGAGAGAATGGACATTGAGGATTCACCATCCTCATTTGCAATTGTGCATTCTCAGCAACCTTCTCAAGTTCACATTGATGTGGACTACACAAACTCCTTCATACAGAGTCTGTTTGAGGATGGGATACCAAGGGTTATGTCACCTTCACCATCTTCTAATCACATCATTGGGTGGAGATATGACAACATGAGGAAAGCCCTAATCATCATAAGAGTTCAAGGACAACAAGAAGTCTTCAACTTTCAGACCTTGGACTACTATGAAGGTCTGGATCTGGTCAACATGCCACGTGTCAACCCAAGCCAATCAAGACAAGCTGACAGATTGGCTCAAAAATCCAAGACAGGATCACTGCAGAGTTCAGCTTAAGAAGGAGACTCAGGCAATCAGGCAATGCCATCGGTCAACTAGATGTTGAGGCAGACCCTAAGATTAGCTTCATAGGGGAAACCTTGACTAAAGGCCAGTGGTAGAACCTGAGAGCCCTGTCTCATCATCATCAACTGCTGCAAAGATCCATTTTCCTTCTGAGACACCTGCTGGTGAAGGTGCTTCTCAACCTCTCTTTGGCCTGAGCTCAGATGCTGCAACAAGCAATGGAGGCCAAAGCTCTCTCCACCCTGAGTCACAAAGGTCTGTAAGTGACAAAGGGAAAAGAAATATGACAACTGAGGAGATTGAGGAGAAGGAGAGAGAGAGAGGAAAAGGAGGCTAAGGGGAAAAAGTTCCTCTGCTGAGTCTTCAAGACTCATGGAGTCTGCTATCAGGGCTACCCCCAGACCAGATACTCAGAATGATGAATTAAGGGCAGTTAGGATAAACTATTTGCATACTAGGAACTATGACATAGACAATGTCATTTCTCTCCCCTTAGATGAGTTGAGTGAACTGGTTAACCTGGAAAGGTCAAGGGAGAAGAAGGAGGAAGAAGATGCAAAAATCCTAGTACAAGTCAAAGAAGAGAAAAGAAGAAAAAGACTGTACAAGGATATGCCTACCCTCTCCCCAGTTCAGGAAAGTCCTGCACAAGAAGATGTGGTTCAACAAGAACCTCAGGTAGACAAAGAAGAAGAGAGGATCAAGATGATCAACTACCTGAGTGCCACAGGCTTCTATAAGGCAGATGCACTCCTTCCCTTATCCTATGACTATGTTGAGTTTGAGTACTTAAAACAGCTTGAACTTGAGATAATCAAGGACAGAAAGACAACTAAGAAGAACTAAGGGAATAAGCTACAAAATCAAGAGCCATCATCCAAAAGAGCATGAAAAAGTCTGCTAATAGGCAGAGGATGATGAGCTTCTTGAAGCTATATGGATTCTCCGGAAGGAGACTTGGCCCCATGTTTCTATCCACTATGGATGAGCATATTAGGGTGATCAAGCAGAAGATCAAAAGTGGAGAGCTCATTGACTTACACTCCACTCCAAGTCAAGCCCCACCTGAAGTGGACGTTAAGGTTGAACAACCAGAGACAACACAACCTGGACCTCCTGCTGAAACTCAGCAAGCTTCATCTTCTGATCCACAGCAGGGTCAACCTCCCTCTCCTTCTGAGCCTGAGAGAGAGAAGTCCCAACTGAGAAAGACAGTGAAGATCAATCTGGTGCTGCAGGCCAGTCTTCTCAGTTAAAATCTGGTAAGAGAAAGAAGAGGATGGCTTCTAAACCAAAGCCAAAGAAGAAGAAGACTGCACCCACTTCTAAATCCCAGGATGAGTCAGAACATCTTGAGATTATGCAGCCAGAGGATGCTACATCAATTCCATTCAAACAGCTCCTCTAGCATCAGGAAGACCCATCTTGTCTTGGACATACACCACTAATCCAGAAAGATGGCATTTCATTAGAGATCAAGGCACTGAAGACATTTACACATGGCAAGATATGTTTCGGTTGCCTCTACATGACCTCTTTGATATGAGAAGACACTTTGACAGTCTGAAGGATCCTGATCACCTTATGAAGAAAGGATTGGTGATCATCCTAATGAGGACTGTTAACATCTGAAGTCTATTAAGTGTTTTGGTAGCATCAGCCTAGGGGAGTTTGTAGAGATTAATAAAGAGGCTGATGCAACTTAAACATCTTAAGTCCATCCTACATGCTGCACAAGTACATTAAAGAAGAAGCTTAGGAAGTTTCACACATGAAACAAAAAAAATACTCTAAGCATGAAATCTTCCGAAGCCAAGACCAATATCTTCCGAAGCCAAACATGAAGTCTTCCGAAGCCTCAGAGACAAAGTCTTCCGAAGCTTCAAGTTCATGAAGACAGATTTCTTCCGAAGACTTTTAGTAACATGCTTTATCTGATGTACTGTTCCATAAAGCTGGACACCTTTCCGCTGCATCTCTACAAGTCACCAACTTACATGAGTTGGTGAAAAGGTCCATGCTTTTGGTAACTGTACATTGAGGTCTTAAGTCTGTAACTTTCTACTTATGTACTTTATCCTTTTTGTAATAGATAAGGATGTGAGCTATGGCATGTCATAGTCACAAGTCAAAAGGCAATCTGCCTTTTGACTCTACAATTGATTTTTTTTGTGTCTAGTCAATTGTATCTAGCTGGCTTTCAAAGTATAGCCGGCTGTAGGATGTAGTATAAGTATCTCATGTTCTTATATCTTTCAAATATGCTTTGTAACACTTGTAATAAAACATAGAGAAAGCAATATACTGCATTCTTGAAAACCATACACTTGTGTTCTTTGTGTTCTGTCTCTCTTGCATTACTTGTGTTTTTAGTGTCTTTATTTGGTTAATCCAGTTTACTGTATGATTAAAGTTTAGTTAATCTCCTCTTTGTGTTATTGTGTTGTAACTTACACCCTTCAACAATCCTGCATGTCATTTTATAGAATTTAAATAAATTAGGTTTTTGATGTGTATATTTGGGTGAATTAGGGGACATTATGTGTTTCTAAATATCCACATACATCTTGATCAATAACCTATAATATAATACTCTCATTCTTGTTTTAGATATATTAAACTTTTATAATAGATAGATTTTATCAATGTTACGGTTTATATATTTGTAGAAGACATCAAATA
The DNA here is from genome assembly GCA_025506515.1 of Flaveria trinervia. NCBI lineage: Eukaryota > Viridiplantae > Streptophyta > Magnoliopsida > Asterales > Asteraceae > Flaveria > Flaveria trinervia. Next base: position 17,060,526 of record CM046456.1, on the reverse strand, counting down.
TGTCAAATAACACTAATTTTGATGAAGTAAGTTCTTTTAGTTCGAGTAAGAACCATTCTATAGTTTGGGATTATTTTGAAAAACTATCGGTTGGAGCTGATAAGGATAAAAAAAAGCAATATGTACCACTGTGAAAAAGTGTATAGTGCCAGTCCAAAATCATGGACATCTAACATGAAGCGACATCTTGATGAACTGGTCAACCAAAAAAAATGTGCCCCTCTAAATCAAGTGATGTATAAAGAGAAACTAGAATATTCGATCATCAAACATACTACCTGTTCAATTATGTTGAACACAAGGCAACAAGAGATTTGCTTAAGTTTTTGCATCGTGATGCAAATCCCATAACAAAAAATACTGCAAAGTCAGATGTCTTAAAAATTTACGATAGAAAGAAAGAGATTCTCAAAGATGAGTTACAAAAGATAACAAGTAGAATATTTCTGACGTCTGATTTATGGAGTTCTATAACAACAGATGGATTTATGGCACTGACGGCCCACCATGTTGATGAATATTGGATTTTGAGGAAAAAAGTGTTTAACTTTCTACTTATACTACCTTCATATAGTGATTCCATTTTATCTGAGTACTTGATTAATTTTTAACAGATTGAGGCATTGAGAAAAAGATTTTTACTATCATACTAAATAATGTTAAGTATAATGATATTTTAGTAGAATATCTAAAAAGTCATTTGCGTCTAAATAAACATTAGTCTGTGATGGAGATTTTACTATTATATTGTGTGGTTATAAATTGGACACGTCATATACATTAAAACTACTGTGAGTAAGTAAAAGTTAAATCATACGTCGATCAACTTGAAAGTTTATAGGAAGCCTTTCGGTCATTCAAATTTTAACACAAGGAGAACATGTAATGTACATTTTGTATGTAACCACAAAGTAATCGTCACCCCAATAAAGGTATCCATAAATACTCGTATCCAAAACCGAATCCGAAATATTCGAAAATCTGAACCCGAAGTATGTTTTGTATGTAACTACAAAGTTACTATCGCCCTAATACGGGTATTCAAATATATTCGTATCCAAAACCGAATCCGAAATATTCAAAAATTTGAACCCTAAATATTTGAAATTTCGAATACCCGAATTTCAGATTTTTGAAGTTTCGGATTTGGATAATATTTTTGAATATTTGCAGATATTCGGATATCCGAATTGTCCAAAATATTCATATAAAATTTATTAAATAATAAAAGTTTATTAAAAATTTAAGATATTTCAGGTATTTCATATATTTTTATAAAAACTCCGAATATACGGAAACATTTTAAATAATAAATTATTATAATTTTATTTAAAAAATACATATGTTTTTTAGAATTCGGATATTCGAATCCGAATCCGAAATTTGGGATATCTGAGATTCAATTCGGATAATGAAATTCACTATTCAAAATTTTCGAATATTCGATTTGAATAGCCCCGATCACCAAGTGACTTGAGAAATTTTGAAATTTCTAAATTTCTTAATGAGATTTTTTTAATCACCGTAAGTATTTTTGCCTGAATTATATTATACATATGTGTATGTGAAAATTGTATATATTACATGAGAATATCTATTATATTGTGGTCATATGTTGGACACATCATATACAACCTAATTGAAACTACACAAGTAAAACTTAAATACTCTGTCGATCAACTTGAAAGATTTTAGTTACGAAGTCTTTAAGTCATTTATATTTTATCACAAGAATAGCATGTAATGTACGCTTTAATGTACGCTTTGTAAGTAACCACAAAGCCTTAAGAAATTTTAAAATTGAGAGAAAACCACCCTCTCACCCCAAAAGAAAATATATAGGTAATAATTAAAACATAAAATAAAAAATAAGTTAAAATTTGTATTTTTTTGATAATTTTACTTTTTAGGGTATATCTCCTCTTGTTATTATGTTCATACTTTAACATAACAAAATTACTGAAATGACCATTTAATCGATAGGGGATGCCAAAATGACTATTAACCTTCAACAATACGAATAAACATCCTTTAACCACATCAATCTTGCCACGTAAGTGATATTTTGGGGAAGATTTAGCCTGGTTAAAATAAAAATAGTTTTAAATTAAAAAATTCTATAACTACCTTAAAATTATTTATAGTTTTATATATAGAAAATGTTTTAAAATTGATTGATGTCTTTTTTTATAAATCTCGCCATTTTTTATGTATTTTATAAAAAAAATCTTTGTATTTTTAATACATAGTTATTGTAAAAAATAATATATAAGTTTTTTAGACTTTTTCAAAATTCGTCATTTTTGGTTTATGTTAAAAGTTCTATAAAAATTTTATATGTCTTCATTTTTCTATAGTTTTGTAGATCAAAATCCTTATATTAATGTTCATTTTTGTGATTTTATTTTTAGTTAATTATGCATTAATCTAAAATGAATTTATAACTCACAATATACCTTCCACTTTATTATATTTTTTAGGGTTTCATTTCTATTTTTAAAGTTGTCCTAAAATTTGAAAATATTTCCAGTATTTTCATAATTAATTTTACGACTGACACTTCTGAATTACTACTATTAAATTATTCTTAATTAATATTTTTTTTCTATTTCCTTTTCTTACATTTTGAATAATATGAAGGCGATGTTTTAAATATAGCAGGCAATATTTTATTACTAGTTTTTAATAAGTTTTTTATTTTGTAGCCGTTCTTTATTAATTTTTTAGTGTGGCAGGCGATATGTAAATATGGTAGGCAGGAATTTGTTTATACTTTTTAAAATATGACTGGCGACATCTCCTACTACTTTTTCGTTTAGGTGTCCAAATTTCAACGATATTGTGTTTTCTTTATTGGCGAGATTTTCCCATTATCTATCGGTCTATCACACACACGACGAGATTTTCCTAGAAAAATCTAGTAATGTGATACTATCTTATTGATGGAATGATCGGATTACTTTGATTATTTTGATTATTTAGTTAAACATAATCATAATCATAAATATGTCTAGTTGTTCTTGTTCATAACAAGGCTAACATGAGGTTTTAGGATAAGATGTAGACAAATTTTACTTTTATCCCATAAGATAAAGAAGTTATTTTCAATGAGACCACCAACTCTAAAGCAAATTGTATAATCCATCACCCAATACAAAGGGAATATCATGTTCATTAAAGCAAGCAACACACAAAATAAATCTGAAGCACACACCAGTAGTAGAAAACAAAACATACAATATACAAGAATCAATAATCAAGCATTATACCACTGACAACTAGAAGCATATAATAGACAACAAAATGCTATGACGTAACTTTAACAAAAAGTGGTACCAAGCAAGTAACAATAATAGATCAAGTACCATACTAGCTAGGATCCATATAAGATGCATACCTTTCTCTAGACATCACTACCCTTAAGCTTACTTATTCACATACTTCGATCTCGCATCATGTTCTTAGAGAGATGTAAGTCAAGTAAATTCTTTCTAATCTTCTTCTCCAAAGTCAGTTTAAGCCTACCTCTACTCCCTTTTCCTTGACATTTAGGTCTCTTATCTCATTTTTATATGTCCAAACCATCTCAATATCTCATCCCTAATCTTATCTAGCCTAATGGTCAAGGGGGAGGTAGGGCGCTTTCCCTCTGTTGCAAGTCCAAGGTTCAAACCTTGACGTGAACGAATATTACTAATTTGGTAATATTAACAACTAACCACTAACATATTGTTAAAAAAACTACTATACTAGCTACTCCTAGCCTACGTCTAAAAGTGTTCTTTTTATCCAGTCTAACCTTGTATGTTGGGCACATCTACCTTAGAGTCCTCATATTTGTTATTTCCACCTTACGTGCTTGAGTCTTCTTGATTGTCCGATAGTGTATTTCATATAACATACTCGAGCGTACTGTGACCCTATAAAATTACCCTTTTAATCGGGTCGTGAAGTCCTTTTCACACAATACTCTTGATTGCACCCTCCTCTTACATCAACCTGCTTGGCTACAGTGTGTTATGTCATTATCTATTATTCTCTTTTTCCATGTCAATGAACATCATATGTAGATTATTTTTCTTCTCCCTATATTTTTTCGTCAACCTCCTCAAAATATATTGCTTCCGTAGTTGATCGCCCTGGCATAAAGCCAAAGTAGTTTATCGTCACTTATGTCTCCCTTTTGAGTCGTGTGTCTATTATATTCTCTCCTATAGTATCCTCGACTAGCTTAATCCCCCTTTAATTCTCATGACATTGTGCATCTTCGTTGTTCTTATAGAGGGGAACAACTACACTAATCCACTGAACTGATATTTTGCCAAAATTAAAAATAAGATTGAAAAAGATGGTTAAGCATCTTAATCCTTCTTCTCCTAAACAACTCAACACTTCTATGGGTACGTTGTCTTGGTCTATAGCCTTAGCCCTTCCCATCTACCATAGTGTTGTCATGTTCGTCTCGTAAAACACTTCCATCCTCACCCTTTAGAAACTTAACTACTCTTAAATCCCGCCTCTCGCTCCTTTTCTTAATATTTTATTTGATCCAAATAATTTCGCTCCTTTTTTTAATATTTTATTTGATCCAAATAATTCTATTAGATTTTTTCTTGTGATTTTCTAAACTTAACTTTCAACATGGTATTTAAAGCATTCTTGATCATGACAAAAAAGATCATTGGTAATTACTTTTATAGAAATAATATGAGTTTAAATTTTTATAAATATAAGTTAATGATAGGTTAGAAGAAAAGAAACTATTGTTAGAAAAAAAATTATGGTCTATCTTTTCCATTCAATAACAAATTCAAAATAAAGTACTCCTTGTCCCCATCATGCTACGCAGCAAGAGTTTTGTTCTCACATTATGCCCCCGGGGTGAGGGAGGGTTGGTTAGAGTTTTGAAACTAGTTTTAACAATATCAATACTAACAATGGTGTTTTTCACTTATACTTAGTTTTGAAACTAGTTTTAACAATATCAATACTGACAATGGTGTTTTTCACTTATACTTAGTTTAATTTGTCATGGTAGCACAATGCTAACGAATTCATTGTAGCCTACTATACCAAAAAAAAAAAGATTTTAAATACCATATTGTTTTCAAAAAATAAGATCTGAACGTTGACAAAAAGCTAAAGTAAAACTTATATTATGTTTCTTGAAAAATAATAATAAACAAAAGTTATCACATAAAAATAAAATTATTAGAAAATAAAATAGGTTCAATATGTAAATATATATTACTTTATAAATGGTTTGAGGAGTGCGTCATTGTTATTTACCTCAAAGTTATAATGCTTAAGACAAATTTTGTTACGTAAGGCACAAGTGCTCTACATAACAGTTTGTCTAATTTAATGAAATTCTTCTAATTAATACATTATTTAAACATATGAGATTATTACTAAGTATTATCTTATTTACACTACTTTATATTTATTATTTTCGTTAATTATATTATTAATTACATTTTCACATGGTTATAATTATAACAATAATAGTAACAATAAGAAAAATATAATTAATGTTTAAGACAAATCACATTAGATTACTTTTTTAAAAGAGACTTGATAACAACCGACGGACATACCATGCATGTAAACCATTAGTTAGTTGAAGTATGAGGAATGAAAATAAAAATTAGAAAAAAAATACCGCTAAACTCATTAAAATTAAAATTATAAAAGAATGTTAAATTTGAAAACTAGAAAAAGATTACTATTTCTCCATTTTCATTAGAAGTTTATATATTAGCTGTTTTTTTCCCTTAGTTGAGTTGCTATCCCCCAAAATAGAACACACCCAAACAATCAAATCAAATAAAATCAAATCCCCCAATATTTTCATATTCAACGCTTTCACACGCGAACGACACAACCCCATCTCTACTGTCATTGACTCACCCCCACTTTTCAGTTTCCATTCTCCAATTCCACCGCAATTCCGACACCAATTCCCACGATCAATCGGAAAACCCAATCAAATCGATCAAATCCCACAATCTCACAACTTCAATTCCCCTAATCACAACTTCAAAACTCACTCACGATGCATCGATCTTCAACCAATTCACAAGACGACGATCTGCACAACGAAAACGGAGGCATCGAACCCACGGAGATGGAGTCGATCGAGAGGATATTCGAGAGCAAAAAGGTCCCCCCGTGGCGGAACCAGCTCACACTTCGAGCCTTCGTCGTGAGTTTCATTTTGGGGATTCTTTTCACGTTCATTGTCATGAAGCTGAACCTCACCACCGGAATCATCCCGTCGTTGAACGTCTCCGCCGGACTGCTAGGGTTCTTCTTCGTGAAGACGTGGACCAAGTTTCTGGATAAGTCTGGGTTGTTGAAGCAGCCGTTCACGAGGCAGGAGAATACGGTGATTCAGACGTGTGTTGTTGCTACCTCGGCATCGCCTTCTCCGGTACGTTCCATTTGTTTGTTTCTTTTGAATTGGTTGATTAATTGATTGAATGATTGATTGATTGTTCATGAGGTCTGTGTGATTGGGGATTTGGGATATCGAAAGTTGTGAGTCTGTGAGTTGTCACGTGATTTTGGTGCATTCAGTGAATACTGATTACTGAATAGTGATCGCTTTGTGGATCTGTTACTTGATAGATGTTGCAATTTGTAAATGCACTTTGTCTTCAGAGTTCAAACTTCAAACACCTTTTGCTCCTCTTTGATAACCCTATAACATCATGATGGTAAAATGTTTTTATTTTATTCAAAATGTCAAAAGTTAAAGTCCTGCAAGACACATGACTGTTTTAGCTCTACTAATACATGTATAATATTTTTGCGATAAAATTTATAATCTTCTTTATTTCGTCATACCTTGATCATTGCATACTAAGTGTTTCTATGGTTATTTATGTGAATTAAGTTTACATTTATCGCGCCTATAAAACTACTTTATGGATGTGATATCATTTTTGTAATTCCCATAGAAAACATATTCCATGATCAAAGTTCAAAGACAATAATTTTAACCTATAAAATGTGGATGTGATCAAGATTGTATTTGCATCTTCAAAAAGTTTTTAAGGATATTCTCCACCCAACATATTCTTAGACATAATTTTTAGTTGTTACAGCGGAAACTTCTATACATACACAGTTTTGAAAATTCTTTATGACTAATTTAAGAAATAACCGTACTCTTATAATATAAGTATTTTATTTTGCTAAAAAAACTATGAATAAATATATATTATTTATTTAGATGCCTTCTAAACTCTTATGGGGACAAATCTTTTATGGGGCCATCCTCCTATAATCATGTCCCACCAAATTAGGCGTGTATTAGTGGTGGTGATCATGTGGTCCGCATTCCATCAGAAAATTGACTTCTAATTTTCCAAAGTCAACTTGATAGTTCTTGATCACCCTCTGTTATTATTATTTAAATATTTTAATACACAAATTGATTAGTATTAAGATGCTCCTAAGTTTAATATATATCTTTGAAACTTATTTTTGTTTTACCTAAATGATTTTTATTTTCAGTTTGTTGCCTCTGTTTTAAAAAAGTTATTGTCCATATTGTCTCCATCTAAAGAAAACTAATACATACTTAATAGAACAATACATTTTAAGCTAAATTATCACTTACAAGTAAAGACTATTATTAATAAGCAATTAGAACTATATTTTGTCTGTAGTTTGCTAAATCTGATCTAAAATTAAAAATATTTCTCTGGGTATGGTGGTCACTATCAACAAAACAAAAAATATTGACTAAAGATTCATGTATTGTTGGAGTACGGTTTCTTGACTTATAAATCGAATCCCTGAGCTGGCAATTGGAATATGTGAACATGTTAAATCTAATTACTTCAAACACACACAAAGATGGAATATTTTATATTTATATACATTATACAATACATATGCACCAAATGTAAATTGTTGTGAGTCAAATTACTAAAACTATCGATTAAAATGGAACATGTTAGGGATAAGTTTTGATAATGTGAATCTTATGCCTGATTCTAAAACCATATCCAAATAGTTGTTGCCATTGGGTTTGTGGTTTTCTCCAATACGATTTTATGTGTTTAAATTACCTGTTATGATTCTCATTTCTCGAACACAATCTTACTCACATAAGGAACCAACTTCAAATATCATCTAATACTCAAGTACAATTCTAACAGTTTCCTACATTTTTAAAATTTTAATCTTTTAACAGCTTCAAAATATTAATTATTATTTCTTTTATTAACTAACATATATTACTATATCCAGTTTAGATGCGGTTAGACGAGTGTAGGATGTGTTTTAGGTAACTTGTAAACAATATTTTAGGAAATCTTACACAAAAGAGTATTAAAGTTAATTTTCAATATTTTTCAAAGTAAAAGAAAAATATGAATGGTTAACTATTAATAGATAAACTACCAACACAAATGGACACAAAAACTGATTGAGATTGCTTCTTCAAAAACTAGGCATAGGAAAAACAAATTGTAATGATTGTTTCTTGTGTATGTTGCATTGAGTCCTTTGCTACTAATGGATTTATATGAATGTGAGTGATAACATGACCATCTTTGACAGGAGGGTTTGGTAGTTACCTGTTTGGGATGAGTGAAGTTATTGCCAAACAATCACATGAAGCAAACTCTGAACAGAACATGAAGAACCCTTCTCTTGGATGGATGATTGCATTTCTTTTTGTTGTTAGCTTCCTTGGACTCTTTTCTGTCGTCCCACTTCGCAAGGTATCTTTCCATTTTAACACATACACTAACAATTGCGACACTTTGGTCGCCCTTTTGGTTGGTTTAGGGAACTTGTTAGTATGGGTCGAAATATCAAGTATAAGTACAGAAGAAAATATACTACAATTACAGTCTAGTTAGGAGGTTCTAAGCTTAAATACAAGATAACAAAGTTCAACCCATTTCATTTTCAGCCCATTGTTTATTATCGACTATGATTATGACTTTGTGCAGATAATGATCATCGACTTCAAACTGATTTATCCAAGTGGCACTGCAACTGCACACCTTATAAATAGTTTTCACACTCCCCAGGGCGCAAAACTAGCCAGGTATTATACCCCCCAGCACCACAAACATCATCATCATCACAATCACCATCATCATCATCATCTTGAATCATAAACTATTTCTCCTACAACTTCATTGCTTACTTTTCACTATAGGAAACAAGTGAGAACTTTAGGAAAGTTCTTCTCCATGAGTTTCCTATGGGGATTCTTTCAGTGGTTCTTTACTGGCGGTGATAACTGTGGATTTGCAAGCTTCCCCACACTTGGCCTTAAGGCCTATGAAAACAAGTAAGCTTAGCTTCCCCACATTGGCCAATTTGTGGTGTTTGTTGCTCATCAACAAGCTTCTCCTCTTCTGTCAAATCCAGGTTCTATTTCGACTTTTCAGCAACCTATGTTGGTGTTGGCATGATCTGCCCGTATCTCATCAATGTATCGTTACTAGTCGGAGCCATCCTTTCGTGGGGCATAATGTGGCCTCTCATAGGTGAAAAGAAGGGTGATTGGTATCCTGCAAATCTTTCATCAAGTAGTCTCCATGGCTTGCAAGGTTACAGGGTAAAATCATTCATGTTACTAGTTCTTGATGCTGCATTACAGTTTTGAGGGGTTTTTAACATTATGAAACTGCAGGTATTCATCGGCATAGCCATGATCCTAGGCGATGGACTGTACAACTTTGTAAAAGTCCTTGGTTACACTTTGTATGGCCTTTATCACCAGTTCAATGAAGACAAAACCAAAGGGGACCCTGTTATCGGTAATTCATCCCCTGATCTTCCTTCCCTGTCTTATGATGACCAAAAACGCGCTCGAATATTTCTCAAGGATCAAATTCCTACTTGGATCGCGATTGTTGGCTATCTAACGATTGCTGTTGTCTCCGTGATCACTCTTCCACACATCTTCCACCAACTTAAATGGTACTACATTGCTGCTATATATGTACTTGCACCTGTTTTGGCCTTCTGTAATGCTTATGGATGTGGGCTCACTGACTGGTCCTTAGCATCAACCTACGGGAAGCTTGCTATCTTTGTAATCGGAGCGTGGGCTGGTGGGTCAAACGGGGGTGTACTAGCCGGACTAGCAGCATGTGGAGTCATGATGAACATCGTCTCAACAGCTTCTGACTTAACACAGGACTTCAAGACCGGTTACATGACCTTAGCTTCACCCCGGTCCATGTTTGTGAGCCAAGTGATTGGGACCGCGATGGGCTGCATCATCTCCCCTTGCGTCTTCTGGCTATTCTACAACGCCTTTGACAACCTTGGAGTCCCAGGCTCAGAGTACCCTGCACCCTACGCCCTCATCTACCGCAACATGGCAATCTTGGGAGTTGAAGGATTTTCAACATTACCCAAGGAATGCCTTGTGCTTTGCTACATATTCTTTGGCCTCGCGATCTTTGTCAACGGTATTCGGGACTTGGTGGGTAAGAACCTGGCTCGGTTCATCCCCATTCCAATGGCGATGGCGATCCCTTTCTACATTGGAGGGTACTTCGCGATTGACATGTGTGTTGGAAGTTTGATATTGTTCATCTGGTCCAAGGTAAACAAGGCAAAGGCTGCTGCATTCGGGCCTGCGGTTGCTTCGGGTTTGATCTGTGGTGACGGGATCTGGACTTTGCCCAGCTCGATACTGGCGTTGGCTGGTGTTAATCCTCCGATTTGCATGAAGTTTCTGTCAAGATCAACTAATATCAAAGTTGACACCTTCTTGGCTTCTTAGGTTCGTACATTGTTGTTGGTTTACAATACTCAGTTACTCACTCATTACACATGTGTATGCTAAAAGTTTTTCTTTGAAATGATAATATTAGGATGCGTTAGGTAACGACTTGTATACGTCGTTAATGTTATATTATGTTATTGTTTGATCTTGTTAGATTGGTTTGTCGTAAGGGATGATAATGGGTCAGGTTTAAGACGTGATATTTCTAGTTTGATATGAGATCGTAAAATTGACTTAACACAATACTCATTGCCCAACGGTTCATGTGTTGCCCTCAAGTATTAGGAATCCTTTTTATTTTCTTTGAATCAACCATCACCTGAAACCTAATCTCGACGTGTGTTATATTAACTATTAAGGATCCTTTTTATTTAAGTTTGGTGATTAAAGTTGCATTTGTGCCTCCCATCACTTGAAACTAAACTTACAAACTACTTTGAAATATCAAATTTTTATGTATAATTATATTAAATTATTTTAATGATTTCAGTTTTTAAATATATTTAACTAACAGTTAATGTTGTGATTTCCATTAGCTGAAACTCAAGCTCAAACTGATCTTAGGACCGACATTATAAGCATCACAATTATAGTTTTTAATGTTTTGAATTAAATCAGTTTCTAACAAGTTTAAAAATTATTTTTGAAATCATTATTGTGATTCCCTTCTCAAATTCGGCTCAAACAAACCTCAACCGTTTTGAAATATCAAATACTCTAGTATAATTATAATATTTTCAATTTTGACGCAAATAAATAGGTATGGTACTGATTTGGTAATCCACAATTCTAGGTAATCTGATGATATCATCTTGTATCATATATGTTTCCAACCCAAAAATTATTTTATAAGTAATCTTATATCTTATTCTATACTATAAATACACGTTGACTTAAGTTTGATTAGTATTTTATACATAAAGACGTGCATTTGGGCATTTGGCACATATATACTAAAAAGAAAACTACATTTGACAGGTAAAATGATACCAAAGACGAAAAGATGGCATTTATTATGCCGGCCATTTGAAATATCATACATACGTATGAACTTATAAAGCCGAATTTAATTATAGCAATGTAAAGTTAGATGAGATATATTCATCTAAACTATATAACATGTAAGTATTTCACATACATGCGTTTGCATATATGGAATATAATAGAAAGATGGATTTTTACATATTTTTCCCTTCTTAAAATCATAAATTATATATTTTCTAAGGCATAAAATCAATTACATAAGGCATAAAATCAATTACATAAGGCATAAAATCAATTACATATTTTCTTTTTCTTAAAACATATATATTACATATTAATCTATTTTATTAAAATTAACTTATTAAATAATTATTTTATCTTGTTTTTACTAAAGTATCTTTACGTATTGATTTTTTATTAAAATTGACTAAAACATTGACAATTGTGTTTTTTATTTGGATATATAACCTTGATTATCAATGATCATTGTTTTAAATATGAAGTTTTAAACTTTTCTATCTGGAGTTGTAATTTATTATTTTATTTATATAAAAGACTTGAACGTAGGAAATATGTAATTGATTTACTTAGTAAGGAAATGTGTATAAATAATTTAGTAAAAATATGTATACAATAATCATTCAATAAATAATTAAAATAAAATGGGTAAATATGTAATATATATATATATTATATATATATATATATATATATATATATATATATGTTTTAGAAAAAAAAAATATGTAATTACTTTTTTAACTTTGAAAAATGCCCCATAAAAAACACATTCAAAATAAGCAATGTAAAAAGGAGCAAAATATTGTGTATCAGTCATATATAGGAATATTGTATATTAGTCATATCTACAAATACAATGTGTGTAAGTTACCTACATCTAAACGATAAATTCTAACCTGAATTTAATATTAAAAGAATTCCTGGAACATTTAATTTTTTGTATAATCAGCACATGTATACTAACTTTATGCATAAAAATATCAACATTATCATGTATTTAAACTACATGAGCAATGAATACTGCTTTACAGTTTTTTATTGCACATGTGTACAAGCATATAATGCATTTGATAATTTGCTCTGTGGGTTAATATAATTTGCTTTGTGCGTTAATAACAGACCAATCAGACTTATCCATTGTGGTTTCTCGGGGAACCCTAGGCAGCGTGCAAGACCGTTAAAAGGAGTGATGCACTTTACAACACAACAACACAATTGAGAAGAGCTTTTTAAAACACTTAGCAGATCAAATACTAAACTGGTTAACTAGAATAAGGATGCTAAGAACACAAGTAAATAAGAGACAGAATAAGATAGCAAACAAAAACAAGTATTTGGGTTTCAAGAATATTGTATATTGTTTCTTAAGTTCTATTACAAAGTGTTACAAAAGCATTATGAAAAGTTACAAGTACTTGAGAACCATATACTACATCCTATAGCCGGCCATACTTTGAAGGCCAACTGGATACATAAGACTAGACAACAAAATCAAATGTAGAGTCAAAAGGCAGATTGTTTTTTGACTTTGTGACTATGACATACCATAGCTCACATTCTAATATATTACAAAAAGGATTGTGTACTTAAAGTAGAAAGCTCAGACTCAAGACCTCAATGTACAGTTACCAAAAGCATGAACCTTTTCACCAACTTGTGAAAGTTGGTGAGTCAAACAGAGTTGCAGCGGAAAGATGGTCCAACTTTATGGTAATGTACATCAGATAAAAGCATGTTCATAAAAGTCTTTAGAAGAATTTGTCTTTACTCTTTAGCTTCGGAAGACTTTGTCTTGAAACTTCGGAAGACTTCACTTTTGGCTTCGGAAGATGTTGGTCTTGGCTTCTGAATATTTTACACTTAGAATTTTTAGTGCAAGGAGTAAAACTTCCGAAACATTTCTACTTCAGTACTTTGGTGCATGCATGCATAGAGACTTTGGATGTTTTTGAATGTTTTGGCTACATCAGACTTATTGGAATCCTTACAAACTCTCCCTAGGCAGATGCTACCATAACACTTGAAGATCTTCATCAGTTGATAGTCCTCATCATGATAATGACCAGGCCCTTTAGGCCCCATTCCCGGGACACTTACAATTTGATCCTCGTCGCACATAAAACATATAATTACATTTACCTTATGAAAATATTGCAGCGGAAACATAAAAAAATAACTTTTCATATCATTACAAATGCTTTTGCAAGTTAATACAAGCATTCATTTCAAAACATTACTCGTTCACATTACAATGCAAAAACATTAACAAAAGAATGTCATCCAAAAGAGCTGAGTAGCCGCCTCGTGCCATCCTCAGTAACGTTTACCTGCCAACTGAAAATGTATAAAAATCAGTGTTGCTGAGTGAGTTTTAGTTTATAATAAACATACATTTCAATTGTTAAAACCGTTCTTTACTTTCTTTCAGAATCAAACTATACTTTTCATTCGTTCGTGATCATACATCATAGGTACATACAGATAATATCATTATTATCTTCCATTACATTCGTTAACCTCATTCATTTTATACGTTCGTCCTTTCGAGTCTGTTGCGACAACAGGGTCGCTCACCTCATTAACAATCACAACTATTTGCACGCTATCCGAGTCTGTTGTAACCATAGGGTTGCTCACCCCAATTGCCAATTTCAACGATAGCACGCTATCCGAGTGTGTTGCAACCATAGTGTCACTCACCTCATAGAAACTTCATGATAGCTCGCTATCCGAGTCTGTTGCACCCATAGGGTTGCTCACCCCAATTGCCACTTTCAATGATAGCACGCTATCCGAGTCTGTTGCAACCATAGGGTTGCTCACCTCATGGCAACTTCACGATAGCACGTTGTCCGAGTCAGTTGCAACAACTAGGTTGCTCACCTCAAATATGTGCTTGCAAGCCTTTCCTTCGTTCATTCGTCATTCAATAATGCATGCATTCTTACTTCGTGTTTCTCTTTTATTATCTTTCACTTTACGTTACATAATACTTCATTCATTCATTAACATACATAATACTTCATTCATTCATTAACATGACACGTAAAGCCATAAAAAGATAATATATATATATATATATATATAATATATATATATATATATATATCATCATAAGGAACACATCATACAATCATACATAGCCACCAATCATACATCACATCATACATCACTCATCACAACATAAATGACTTCAAAAAGTCAACTTACATAGCCCCCGGGAACCTCCCAAGTCAAAGCCTACATTACACTTTTTCCCAAAAATCAGAAAATATTCTAAGTCCTTAGGCGCATGGGCACTATGCAGACGCATGGGGAACACATGCGCATGGGCATATTTCAGGCGCATGGGCACTATGCAGGCGCATGGGAATCCTGGACGTCTGGACACTTAGTCAATTCCAGCCCAATTCTAGGCGCATGGGTACTATTCAGGCGTATGAACTTAGGCGTATGGACTAATCAGTCGCATGGACACTTAGGTGCATGGGCCACTTGGGCGCATGGGCACTATTGGGGCGCATGGCTAACACTTAGTCATCCGACTAATATTTCTAGGCGCATGGCCCACTGTTCAGGCGCATGGGCTATACTTAAACATTTCTACTATAATTTCAGGCGCATGAGCCTATCTAGGCGCATGAACCTTTTTGTAACATGTTTCTAGGATGCTTTCGAACCCAATCATCAACCCATCTGTTCTAAGCTTACCAAGGCTATTCTAAACAAGAACAACCTATAAGCATCTAAGAATCATCATCCAACATGCATAATACATATGAGCATACATACACAAACATTGTAAAAATCATTTTAATACATTTTCAGCCCTAAAGATGTTTAAAACAAGTAGAAACCGGGGTCTAGAAACTCACCTGGTGCAACTTGAGTGTATCTTCCTTCTAACCCTTTTGCAAATGAGTTCAACACCTAAAAACCCCACCAAACACACACACCCGAACACACACAAACATATAAGCATAAACCCAAGACCAAAACCCAATACAAACACTTAAAAACCACGAATTCATACCTTAAATTCGACCTTCTTCTTCTTCTTCCAAGAGTTTCTGCTTTCTCTCTCTCTCTCAATCCGAATGAAAAGTGATGCGAAGGGAGGGTGGGCGGCCATGCCCACCTTTACACAAACTTTTGAAAGATTTTGTCCTTTTGACACTTTTAACCCCTCATCTTGGGTTTTATTGCATTTCCTTCTTTTATTCCTCTTTTCTTATCTTTCTTTGAAAAAGCCGGGTGTTACAAGTCCACCCCCTTATTTAGGTTTCTTCCGGAAACCTGTTATTTCTCGAACATATGAGGATAATGTTGCCTCATCTTCTCCTCGTTCTCCCATGTAGATTCGGATCCATTCATGTGCTTCCACTATACACGCACCAGAGGAACCACTTTATTTTTTAGCCTCTTCTCTTTACGATCGATGATCGCCACTGGTTGCTCCACATAATTGAGTCATTCATCCACCTCGATATCTTCCAGTGGTACAACCATATCCTCCTCGGCTAAGCACTTTCTTAAGTGATATACATGGAATGTCGGATGAATTCCACCTAGCTCACTGGGCAACTTCAATCTATAAGCCATCTCTCCTACTCGAGCAATGATTCGGAAAGGCCCTATGTATCTCGGGCTCAATTTGCCCCGCTTCCTAAATCGAATGATACCCTTCCACGGTGAGACCTTCAACATAACCCGGTCACCCACCTGGAACTCAATCGGTCTACGTCGTTTATCAGCATACGACTTCTATCTATCTTTGGCTGCCTTCATGAAGGCTTTAATCTTCTCAAGCTTCTCAGTCGTAGCCTCAACGACCTTGACGCTCCCCAATTCCCTCTGACCAATATCACCCCAACAAACGGGTGTTCTACATCTTCTACCGTATAGCATCTCGTTTGGTGGCATGCCAATACTGGCATGATAACTGTTGTTGTACGAGAATTCGGATAACGGTAAGTGGTCATCCCAATTTCCCCCAAAATCGATCACACATGCCCAAAGCATTTCTTCCAGTGTCTGAATGGTCCTTTCTGACTGACCATCAGTTTGAGGATGATAAGCCGTGCTAATATGTAACCTCGTCCCCATGGAGTCGTGGAATTTCTTCTAGAATTTGGATGTGAACTGGGTGTCGTGGTCAGACACGATAGACACCGGTACACCATGATGATTCACAATCTCTTTAATGAATAGATCCGCCAACCTCTCGGATGAATATGTCTCGCGGATCGGTAAGAAGTGAGCACTCTTCGTCAGACGATCGACAATCACCCATATGGCATCATACCCTTTTGGAGTACGCGGAAACTTCGTAATGAAATCCATGGTGATGTGCTCCCACTTCAATTCCAGTATATCCAAAGGTTGGATCTTCCCATACGGCTTTTGATGCTCGGCCTTCACTTGTAAACAAGTAAGGCACTTACTCACATACCCCACCACATCGCACTTCATACCCGGCCACCATAATCCTTCTTTATCTTGATACATTTTGTGGCACCAGGGTGGATGGAGTATCGAGTTTTGTGGGCTTCATCCATTATCTTCACTCGTAGATCCCCAAAACGAGGAATCCACACTCGTCCAAATTGGGTTTTAACACCGAGTGTGTTTTCACCTAATTCCCCAACCAAACCTCTCATTCTTTCAGAGTTTAGATGATCTTCTTTCAATGCCTCATCTTGAAACTCCTTGACTTGCTTCATCACATAAGAGGTCATGATTAGTTGATAAGCTTTCACCCGGATCGATTCGGGCCTCTCCTTTCGGCTAAGGGCATCCGCCACTACATTAGCTTGCCCGGATGGTAATGGATATCATAATCATAATCCTTTATAAGCTCCAACCATCCTCTCTGCCTCATATTCAGGTCCTTCTGCTCAAAGAATTACTTTAAGCTCTTGTGGTCGGTGAAGATGGTGCACTTCGTTCGATACAGATAGTGCCTCCAAATCTTTAGTGCAAAGACCACGGTTGCTAGCTCCAAGTCATGAGTAGGGGTAGTTGACCTCATGAACCTTCAGTTGTCTGGATGCATATGCTATAACTTTTCCCCTTGTATTAACACACACCCCAACCCCCGAGTAAGAAGCATCTGAATAAACCACCATTCTTCGCTTCCATTGGGTAATGACAAGACAGAAGCTTGAGTCAACCTCACCTTTAACTCCTCGAACGCCTGTTCTTGAGCTTGACCCCATATAAACTTTACATCCTTCTGGGTCAACTTGGTCAGTGGAGAAGCGATCTTGGAAAAGTCCTAAATGAACCTTCGATAATACCCCGCCAACCCCAAGAAACTACGAATCTCGGATGGCGTCTTTGGAGACTTCTATTGCATCACTCACGCCTCCACCTTTGCTGGATCCACCATAATCCCCTCAGGATTCACCGTATGACTCAAGAACTAAACTTCGCGCAACCAGAATACGCACTTGGAGAATTTTGCATACAATTTTTCCCTTCTCAATGTCTCCAACACCTCTCGAATGTGATGGCATGCTCCTACCTCACTCTTCGAATAAATCAGGATATCATCAATAAACACAAGCACTTATTTATCTAACATTGCCAACTACTCGATTCATCAAGTCCATAAAAGCAGCTGGCGCGTTGGTCAAACCAAAGGACATAACGAGGATTCGTAGTGTCCATAACGCGTGCGAAAAGCTGTTTTAGGAATATCCTGCTTCCTCACCTTCAATTGATGATAACCATCGAAGGTCTATCCTTGAAAACCAACTGGCACCCTGGAGCTGATCAACAGATCATCAATTCTTGGTAAGGGGTACCGATTCTTTACCGTCAACTTGTTCAGCTCTCGGTAGTCGATGCACATCCTCATGCTACCGTCTTTCTTCTTCACAAACAGGACCAGAGCACCCCAGGGAGAGATACGTGGTCTAATGAACCTCTTATCGAGCAGCTCTTACAACTGCTCCATCAGCTCTTTCATTTCTGTCAGAGCTAACCGATACGGTGCTTTGGCAACGGGTTGAGCACCGGGTATCAAATCAATTTGAAATTCAATCTCATGGTCCGGTGGCACACCTGGTAAATCTTCTAGAAACACATCCGGAAAGTCACACACAACTAGTACATCAGATAGTTGTGGTGTTAGCGCGTTCACATCCTTTACGTAGGCCAAGTAGGCACTACATCCATGCCTCATGCACTTTCCCGCCACTGCCATCGAAATCACTTTCGGGATCGTCATGACTCGATCACCATAAACCGTCACCTTATTCCCGTCAGGCGCTGTCAATCGGATCATCTTCTTGCGACACACAATATTCGCTTCGTAGTCTGCCAACCAATCCATTCCTAGGACTACATCGAAACCGCCTCAGGTCATCACGAATGGTCTAATAGGAAAATTATGATCGTCTAGTCTATGTCACAACCTTCTATCACCTCAGAAATCCTTGTAGACTTACCTATGGCAGTTTCTACGTCGAAGGGCTCATCAATACATCTACTCTTAATGGGAAACTTAGCACAAAAGGCAGCAGAAAATGAAACTCCTACTAGAACCAGAATCAAACAACATAGATGCAAGAGTTTGGTTCACTAGAAACATACCTGACACCACGTCGGGATCTGTCCTAGCCTCCTCCCGAGTCATCGTGAAAGCTTGGGCGCTTGCCTTCTGCCCTTCTCCTCCAACCTTCTTCGCTCCCGAACTTTCATCCCTTGGCCTCTTACAATCCCTGCTCAGATGACCATTCTCCCCACAGTTGTAACACCTGCCAACCCCACAATCTCTAGCCATATAGCCAGGCTTTCCACACTTGAAGCAGCTGTTTGATCCCCATTTGCATTCTCCCGAATGCTCCTTCCCGCATTTACCACACTTCTTCAATCCTGCACCATATGACCACACGTCGGTCACCCACCTTCGCTATCTTATTGTTTGGAGCGGCTCCACCACGTCCAAACCGTTTCCCATTCCAGTTCCGGTCACCACCACCCTTCTTGTTCACCTCAGCCCTCATCACCTCGCGCTCATCATATAACCTACCAGCCAAATCAACCGTCGACCTAAAAGTGCTCGGCCGGGCGGCGATCATATGCCTACGGATAGCCGCAGGCAACCCCTGGATGTATCTCTTAATCTTTTGTGACAGTGGTGTCACTTGATCTGGCACCAGCCGCACTATTTCATTAAATTTTATGGTGTACAGCTGGTGTGTCATCGTTCCCGCCTCCAACTGCAGGAACTCTCTTTCTACCTTGTCCATCTCTCTGTGAGGACAGAATTCCTCAATCACTAACTTCTTCAATTCAGGCCATCTCATTCTCCTAATGGCCCTGCTACCCTTGGCTTGGACAATGTTGTCCCACCAGCACAAAGCCGAGTCCACGAAAGAGTGGGTAGCGAACTTCACCTTTTGGTCTTCACGACACTCACTGATGTCGAGAACAGCCTCCATTTCCCTCATCCACCGGTGAGCAGCTGTAGTAGTGCCGTTTCCATCAAAAGTAGGGGGCTTGCATCTCATAAACGCCCCAGAGTTACAGCCTCAGGCCGCCTCCGGCGCAGGCTCCTCTTCCTCCTCCTCCTCATCATCAGAGAGAACCGTTCTGGCTCTGGTTGCTCCCGTCCTCCCAGGACTGCTTCTCTCCTTTCTTTCCCCTTCCCTTACTGCTTTGATCACTTCGGTCACCACAGACGGTAGAATCGTCTGCATGACCTGATGAACTTCCTCCACCACAGCCTCCTTTACTGAGGCCCTCAGATTGGCGCTCTCGTCGCCACCCTCCGGATGAGGGGTCTCTGGTTCTTCATGAACCACCTTCTCAACTCTGGTCTCCCTCTCTTGGGTTGCGGTTCAGCACCGTGACCTCTTCCCCGTGAAGCTTTCGAAGATCTACCACCGACCATCATACGCACACTGAAAGATTCAAACACCAACTTGGTCATTCAAGGGAACAACTCAGTTTATGTAAAGTATAGTAAGTTCCTAATTACAGTGACCAGTTGTGATTAGTCACTTACTTTACTCTTCATACCCCAAGCATTACCTATCCTAACCACATCAGTATTTAAATCTACATACAACACATAACCACATACCATGCGCACATAAACCGGTTAACATTACGAAAATACCTGATGGCACGCAGCTACTCGGATTGGCATCCCATTCCTATTCCGTCCCATTCTCAATTTAAGTTAAGGTTTATTTCGAAAATTTACCCATTTCACTTAAACCTGGCTCTGATACCAACTTGTAAGGCCCCGTTCCCGGACGCTTACAGTTGGATCCTCATCGCACATAAAACATATAATTACATTTGCCTTATGAAAATATTGCAGCGGAAACATAAAAAATAACTTTTCATATAATTACAAATGCTTTTGCAAGTTAATACAAGCGTTCATTTCAAAACATTACTCGTTCGCGTTACAATGCAAAAACATTAACAAAAGAATGTAATCCAAAAGAGCTGAGTAGCCATCTCATGCCATCCTCAGCAACGTTTACCTGCCAACTGAAAATGTATAAAATCAGCGTTGCTGATGAGTTTTAGTTTATAATAAACATACATTTCAATTTAAACCGTTCTTTACTTTCTTTCAGAATCAAACTATACTTTTCATTTGTTCGTGATCATACATCACGTACATACAGATAATATCATTATTATCTTCCATTACATTCGTTAACCTCATTCATTTTATACGTTCGTCCTTTCGAGTCTGTTGCGATAACAAGGTCGCTCACCTCATTAAAATCACAACTATTTGCACGCTATCCGAGTCTGTTGCAACCATAGGGTTGCTCACCCCAATTGCCAATTTCAACGATAGCACGCTATCCGAGTCTGTTGCAACCATAGTGTCACTCCCCTTATGTAAACTTCATGATAGCTCGCTATCCGAGTCTGTTGCACCCATAGGGTTGCTCACCCCATTGCCACTTTCAATGATAGCATGCTATCCGAGTCTGTTGCAACCATAGGGTTGCTCACCTCATGGCAACTTCACGATAGCACGTTGTCCGAGTCAGTTGCAACAACTGGGTTGCTCACCTCAAATATGTGCTTGCAAGCCTTTCCTTCGTTCATTCGTCATTCAATAATGCACGCATTCTTACTTCGTGTTTCTCTTTCATTATCTTTCACTTTACGTTACATAATACTTCATTCATTCATTAACATGACACGTAAAGCCATAAAAAGATAATATATATATCTATCATCATAAGAACATATCATACAATGATACATAGCCACCAATCATACATCACTCATCACAACATAAATGACTTCAAAAGTCAACTTACATAGCCCCTAGGACCTCCCAAGTCAAAGCCTACATTACACTTTTCCCCAAAAATCAGAAAATATTCTAAGTCCTTAGGCGCATGGGCACTATGCAGACGCATGGGGAACACATGCGCATGGCACTATGCAGCGCATGAGTGCCTAGGCGCATGGGAATCCTAGACGTCTGGACACTTAGTCAATTCCAGCCAATTCTAGGCGCATGGGTACTATTCAGGCGTATGAACTTAGGCGTATGGACTAATCAGTCGCATGGACACTTAGGTGCATAGGCCACTTGGGCGCGCATGGCCCAACACTTAGTCATCCGACTAATATTTCTAGGCGCATGGACCACTGTTCAGGCGCATGGGCTATACTTAAACATTTCTACTACATTTTCAGGCGCATGAGCCTTATCTAGGCGCATGAACCTTCTTTGTAACATGTTTTAGGATGCTTTCAAACCCAATCATCAACCCATCTGTTCTAAGCTTACCAAGGCTATTCTAAACAAGAACAACCTATAAGCATCTAAATCATCATCCAACATGCATAATACATACGGGCATACATACACAAACATTGTAAAAATCATTTTAATACATTTTCAGCCCCAAAGATGTTTAAAACAAGTAGAAACCAGGGTCTAGAAACTCACCTGGTGCAACTTGGGTGTATCTTCCTTCTAACCCTTTTGCAAATAAGTTCAATACCTAAAAACCCCACCAAACACACACACCCGAACACACACAAACATATAAGCATAAACCCGAGACCAAAACCCAACACAAACACTTAAAAACCACAAATTCATACCTTAAATTCTACCTTCTTCTTCTTCCAAGAGTTTCTGCTCTCTCTCTCTCTCTCAATCCAAATTAAAAGTGATGTGAAGTGTAGAGATAATGAAGAGGCTGATGCAACCTAAACATCTTTAGTCTTTCCTGCATGCTGTACAAGTACATTGAAGTGGAATGCTTCGGAAGTTTCACATGTGCAACAGAAATACTCTAAGTCTGAAATCTTCCGAAGCCAAGACCAACATCTTCCGAAGCCAAAAATGAAGTCTTTCGAAGCCTCAGAGACAAAGTCTTCCGAAGCTTCAACTTCATGAAGACAGATTTCTTCTGAAGACTTTTAGTAACATGCTTTATCTGATGTACTGTTCTATAAAGTTGGACACCTTTCCACTGCAACTCTGCAAGTCACCAACTAACATGCTTTGGTGAAAAGGTCCATGCTTTTGGTAACTGTACAATGAGGTCTTGAGTCTGTAACTTTCTACTTTATGTACTTTATCCTTTTTGTAATAGATAAGGATGTGAGCTATGGCATGTCATAGTCACTAGTCAAAAGGCAATCTGCCTTTTGACTCTACAATTGATTTTATGTGTGTCTAGTCAATTGTATCCAGCTGGCTTTCAAAGTATAGCCGGCTGTAGGATGTTGTAAGTGTCTCATGTTCTTGTATCTTTCATATATGTTTTGTAACACTTGTAATAGAACATAGAGAAGGCAATATACTGCATTCTTGAAAACCAAACACTTGTGTTCTTTGTGTTCTGTCTCATATACTACTTGTGTTCTCAGTGTCACCACTGGTTAATCCAGATTACTGTTTGATCTAAGTTTAGTTTATCTCCTCTTTGTGTTGTTGTGTTGTAACTCTACACCCTTCAACGATCCTGCATTTGGTATCAGAGCATTCCAGGCTCTTGATAAAAGATCTCACCATCTTTAGATCCCTCACACACACAAAAACTAAACTTTTCAAATGGCAGCCATTTCCAAAACTGATATGAAAACTGGAACCATGAACAAGTCCCCACTGATCACTCTTGATGAGTTTGACACCTGGTGTTTAAGAATGGAAGGTTTTATCAGGTCTCTTGATTCAAGAATGTGGGAGTCTATGAGAATGGACCTTTCATACCCAGCACACCTTCTGCTACTGGTGCTGGTATGATACCCAAAGATGTGGCTAACTACTCTAATAAAGATAGGAAGAGAGTAGAGATAGATAAAAAAGCCATGACAGCTCTTCAAACTGCCCTTCCAAACTCTGTGTACAGAGGTTTCAAGAAGTGCAAAACAGCCAAGCAGCTGTGGGATGCATTGAAACTAATGTATGAGGGTTCTTCTGAAGCCAAGGAGAACAAGAAGGATCTCCTAAAGCAGATTGAAAACTTCACCTTCAAATCAGGTGAAACCATAACTCAGCAGTACTTCAGGTATGTTGAGATTGTGGATACCTAGTGGATGGAGGAGTTTCTCTTGAAAACAGAGACATTGTAAGGAAGTTCATGTCCTCACTTCCTAGGCAGTGGACACATTACTGTGGTGATCAAGAGAACTGAAAATCTCAAAACTCTTACTCTGACAGAGTTATATGGGATTCTCAGTGGATACTAGATGGAGATGAACATGCAAGGTTCATTGGAAACTCCAACAATCAAATGGGTTCAACTCTACATATGGTTGAAAGGGATAGCATAGAACCCAAACATCATCTCTTATGCCCTAACGACTCACCCAAGGGTCCTTTCATCACCTTCCCAGAGACACCAAAGGAGAACTACACTCAAGGAAGCCATTCCAAGAGACAAGCTCTTCTCAAGCTTTTGTGTCTTCTGATGAAAGCTGTGGCAACTCTCTTTTCACTCTTGAAGACCTGGACTGTATCCATCCAGATGATCTGGAATACATGGAAATAGTCCAGCAGATGGCTCTTCTCACTCACAGAGCCAAGAAGTTCTACAAGAGGACTGGAAGGAAGTTTCCAAGCAATGCAACCAGTGGAAAGTTTGGACTGGACAAAGGCAAAGTCAAGTGTTACAACTGTAACCTGATGGGCCACTTTGCCAGAGAGTGTAAGGCACCTAGAACAAATGGTGGCCAAACACAATCCAGACCAAACTACACTGACAAAGCTCTCCATAATGAGAAGTCAAAGTAGCAAGTTGTTGCTTTTGAAGAAGGAGGCTTTGACTGGAGCTTTAAGGTTGAAGATGCCTCTCCAAACAAGCACTGATGGCAGATCATGATGAAGCCAAGGTATTGGAACATCTCTGTACTCCTGAATGCATTGCTAAAGTTAACAGGTACAGGTCCTATAACTTGGAACTGAGATTGATATTGAGTCCTTAAACATTTTAAAATCTGATTTTAGAAAGTCTGAAAATGATTATAAGCTGAAAATAGAGAACTTAGAGAAAACCATTTCAGTTCTAAAACATGAACACACAGATTTTAGGACTCAAATTAAAGATCTCATAACCAAGTTAACTGAGTGCCAGGCTGAGCTTGTGATCAGCAAAGCCAGGGTAGAAAAGAGTGTTCTTGAAGAAGAGACCTTCAAGAACATGATATCCCCATCCCTGCATAACAAAGTGTGCTATCAAAACAGACAGGGATTGGGATCCAATGAGATAGCTCCTCCACACACAATCTGGTCAGTAAGATCTCCTAGGTGTGGAACTTGTGAAGATGAGCTTCCTCTCATAAATCCTATAAGTGAGGAGGATGAAGAAGAGATAGTGAAGAATCCCACTCCAAAGAGTGAAGAGGAGGATTCCAAGAAGGGCCACTATCCTTCTGAGGAGAAAGTGAAGACTGTGATGACCAAGTCCATTGAGAAAGAACTTGATCAGAAAGAGCAAAAGAAAGGCAAGGAAGGCTCAAGAGAGATCAAGCTACTTTTGACTTTAAGCAGCAACAAGTTTTTATTTCTGTAGGGTTTAAGTGGTAGGGACTGAAGGCATCAACCAAAGCTCTGCTAAGAGTTCTGGTTCTTGCTCAACTCATCTCAGCAACAACAAGAAGGACTGATCTGCTATGTACCACTGCTGCACGCCTGGTCCATCAAACTCCAAGCATAGTTCTCAGCCCAAGAGGATTGTCTCAGCATCTGCAAAGATGAAGGTGGAGAAGGGAAGTGACCAAAGACAGTTTTACTCTCAAGACAAGGCTCTTGTGAAGAAGAAGATGAATTGTGTTATGTGTGACAGCACCACTCACATTACAAAGGATTGTCCCTTCAATCCTAAAGGTACTGTCCATATGGCCAAAACAAAGGCTTCAAAGAGTTCTAAGAAGATTCAGGCTTCGGAAGGAAAACCAGTTTCCTTTGGAAGTTCCAAATCTAACAAGAAGGGAAGTGGAAAATTCTCTTCGGAAGAATATTTGGTCTCGGAAGAAAGGAGTTCTTCCGAAGCACTGAAGTCTACTGCAGTGTTTGTAGAATCTTCCGAAGGTTCAGTCATCAAAACTTCTGAAGCTCAAAAGCTTCTAAAGTTTTGAAGGTCAAGTCCAAGACTCAAAGGTGGTGTGGACGTCTAAGAAAGACCAAGTGACTGAGATTTCTCCATCAAAAACAGCTCAAGATCCTCTTAGTACAACCATTGAGATCTATTACTGTTATTTTACCTTCTGCAAGTGAGCCCAAGACAAGCAAGGCTTGGGTTCCAGATGTAACTAATCTTCTCTTTTGTGCAGGGACAGCTGAAGACAGACAGACATTTCTGGATCATAGACAGTGGCTGCTCTAGGCACATGACTGGTAATAGGTCACTACTTCATAATTTTGAAAGGATTGATGGAGGACCTATTACTTTTGGAGGAGATGAAGGTGGTTACATTTCTGGTAGGGGCAAGGTCACAAATGGTAAGGTCAGCATAGAAAACGTAAACTTTGTAAAGGAGCTTGGATACAATCTTCTGAGTGTATCTCATTTTTGTGATCAGAGTCATAACATGCTCTTTACTGAGCATGAGTCATTGTTCTTAAGCCTGGTGTGGTCATTCCTCATGAGCATATCCTGCTTAGAGCCCCAGGATGGATTTGCAAGAAACCTCTCAATCTGGAGAAGTTTCATGCTTTCTGTCTAAAGCCAATGGTGATGAGTCTTTCCTATGGCATAAAATAATGTGGATGTAAACTTTAAGAACATGAATAAGTTAATTAAGCATGACTTGGTAATTGGAATGCCAAAGAAAGAGTTTACAAGTGATGACCACTGTGTTGCATGCCTGAAAGGGAAGCAACATAAGGTATCTCACAAGCTAAGGAAAAGAACTCAATCACTACTCCCTACACTTTTTACATATGGATCTCTTTGGCCCCACCAGTGCAATGAGTTTAGGAAGGACCTTATACTGTCTAGTGATCACAGATGACTTTACAAGATTCACTTGGGTTTTCTTCCTTAGAACTAAGGATGAGACTCCTGAGATTCTGAAGAATTTCATCTTAAAGATTGAGAATCAATCTGATCACAAGGTCAAGATCATAAGATGTGATCAAGGAACCGAATTTAAGAACCATATCCTTGACACATTCTGTGATGAAAAGGGTATTACAAGACAATTTAGTGCTCCCAGGACTCCTCAGCAAAATGGTGTTGCTGAGAGGAGAAACAAGACACTGATTGAAGCTGCAAGAACCATGTTGTCTGACTCTAAACGGCCCATCACCTTTTGGGCAGAGGTAGTCAACACTGCCTGCTATGTGCAAAACAAAGTTTTAGTAGTTAAGACTCATGGCAAGACTCCTTATGAACTTTGGCACAAGAGGAGACCTTTCATTGGTTTTCTCAGGTCATTTGATGTCCTTGCACCATCTTGAATACCAAAGATCAAATTGCCAAGTTTGCTGAGAAATCATATGATGGACACTATATTGGATACTCTTCCCAAGCTAAGGCTTATAGAGTATACAATCTCAGAACTAGAATTTTTGAGGAGTCAGCCAATGTGACTTTCAATGAACACACACCTTGTGTTACTGGTTCTGGTCGGATTGGCTGTTTGATCTTGACTTGTTTACCAACTTTTTTAACAAATCTTGTGAGAATGTTTCAGGAGCTGCAGAAAATTTGAATACAGATGATCCTGATCCAAGATTTGAGCTAGGAAGATCTTCAAGACACATATCTTCAGCTCCAGTTGGAACCACTTTTGCAAATGAGGTTTCTATCAACCCTACAATGACAACTTCAGCTGATACATCTGGTATGCCTTCAAATTCCAGCTCAGAGGCTCTACAACCAGATAAGAACACCTCAACTGTGGAAGACAACAATGGTGATGGTGACAGTGACCAAGAATTTCTTGATGCCACTAACCACACCACAGATGAGAACATCAATGATGTTACACACTGCTTGGATCAAGTTTCACTTGAAAAGTGTGCTGATGTGGTGGGAGAAACATCTTTGCTAGATCTAAATTCTCAAATTTAGATCTTTCTCAACAACTTGTGTGATCCCTCAGCTTAGGATCCACAAGTCTCACCCTACCACAAACATCATTGGAGATGTTATCTCAGGGGTAAAGACAAGAGGACAAACCCATGAAGCAAATGTTTGTCTTCACTCTTGTTTTCTGTCCCAGATAGAGCCAAAGAAAGTTGATGAAGCTCTAAAGGATGGAAGTTGGGTTGAAGCTATACAACAAGAGCTACTTCAATTCAAAAGGCAGAAAGTGTGGAACCTTTGTCCTCTTCCTTCTGGGAAGACTACCATTGGAACCAAATGGGTGTTTAGGAACAAGAAATATGATAGAGGCATCATCATCAAGAACAAAGCTAGACTAGTTGTTCAATGATACACACAAGAAGAAGGGATTGACTACACTGATGTCTTTGCTCCAGTGGCAAGATTAGAAGCTGTTAGGATATTCCTGGCATTGCTGCATCCAAGAACTTCAAGGTTTTTCAACTTGATGTGTGAGTGTGCCTTTTTGTATGGAGTGATAGATGAGGAGTTATGTCAAACATCCACCTGGTTTTGTAGATCCTGATCATCCTGATCATGTTTGCAAGCTTGACAAAGCTCTCTATGGGCTGCATCAGGCACCCAGGAAGTGGCATGAGACACTGTCTGAGTATCTTTGTAAACATGGATACATGAGGGTACTATAGATGGAACTCTCTTCATCAAAGGACAAAGGAAAGACATATTCCTAGTTCAGGTATTGTGGATGACATCATCTTTGGTTCAACTAATCCAAAGCTCTGCAAAGACTTTGAGAAGCTGATGAAAGACATATTTGAAATGAGTGCCATGGGGGAATTCTGGGAATTCAAGTGCAGCAAGTTGAAGATGGCATCTTCATAAGTCAGTCAAAGTATGTTCAGGACATACTTAAGAGGTTTAATATGACTGACTGTAAGATTGCTAAGACACCCATAGCCAGAAACCACTCTCTTGGTCCTGATCTTGAGGGGGAGTGTGTAGATGAGCATTTATACAGGGCTATGATTGGGTCTCTTATGTATCTTACTGCTAGCAGGCCTGGTATCATGTTTGCTACATGTATTTGTGCAAGATATCAAGCCCACCCTAAGATGTCTCATCTTATCAATGTCAAGAGGATTCTAAGATACCTCAAGGGTGCATCAACACTTAGCCTATGGTATCCCAAGAATTCTGACTTCAACCTGTATGCCTATACAGATAGTGATTATGGTGGTTGCAACATGACTGCAAAGTCTACATCTGGGGGATGTCAATTTCTTGGTGGAAGGGTTGTCTCATGGCAATGCAAGAAACAATCCTGTGTCTCTGCATCAACTGCTGAAGCTGATACATTGCTGCTGCAAGCTGCTGTGCTCAAGTACTTTGGATTCAAAATCAATGCTGGACTATGGATTAAACTTCAAGGAGAATCCCATTCAAGTAGACAACAACAGTGCTATCTCAATCACAGAGAACCCTGTACAACACTCAAGGACAAAGCACATCAATATCAGGTATCATTTAGTAAGAGATAACTATGAAAGAGATTAATTAACTAGTCAAGGTTCACACAGATGAACAATTGCTGATCTGTTTACAAAGGCTTTTGATGACAGAGATTTAAATATCTTATATCAGCTATTGGGATGATAAACCTTGAGTAAGCTTTTCTTAAAACTAATTCTTATTATTTCTTAAATATGTGTGTCCTAAGTTATCTAGTTCATCACTTTCATAAGCTCATGTTTTCTTTGGATGAAAATTTCTTTTTGAAGACTTTCCTTAGATTTTTAAAAATTTTGATACTTCGGAAGTTTTGTTTTCAACTTCGGAAGTAATCATACCTTCAAATTAATTACTGTCTAAGAAGTTTACCTTCGGAGAATTTTCAAAATTTATCTTCCGAAGCTTAAATATTGTCTCAGACACTTATTCATTTTAAGGACCATTTACTTCCGAAGCAAAATTAACTCTCGGAAGCTTTGTATGTTTACACACAAAGCACTCAAGCATTAATTTTTCTTCCGAAGCAAAATTTTCAAATCTCTCAAGAAATTCTTCCGAAGTCATTTTAGCTTCGGAAGCTTTTTAATTAAAACTTCCGAAGATAATTAACCTTCTGAAGCTTTTTGACTTCCAAGAAAACTACCTTTTGAGCAAAAAGTAAACTACTTTTTCAGAGGTGGGACCAACATCCGGATTTCAAAGTTTATCCTCTTTCATTAAACGTTATCTGAAATCCCTCTCACATATAAACCCAACGGTTTCCCCCTCTTTCTATCATATGTTCTTCCTCCAAATCTAAAAACCCAAATTTCTCTCTGAAATTTCTTTCTTTCTTCTTCCTTCGTCCTTAAGCTACTTCAAAATGGCCAACCTTGCTCACAGAAATGATCCTAACTTTACCATGCAGCTACACAGACAACACAATCAAGTTGCTCTGTTACGCTTTGAGAAAGATCCTCATTTCTCAGAGGTTTGTCATTTCTTGTCTCTATCGACTACTTCACCTCCCTTACCATTGATCCTCCACTCTCCATCTAGAGATCAGTTGCTTGAATTCTGGAAGACCTGCCAAAGGTCATTATGGATGGGGAGAAGGCATTGTCTGCCACAGTGCAGGAGAAACAATCTTCATCACTCCGGCCATCATCAATAGACATCTTCAGCTGGATGATGAAGAAGGTGAGGTGTTCTTCCCAAAGGAAGCTGTTAATCATTTGACAGATCAGCGATCACAAGTTTGATGTATTAGGATACAAAGCAGCGGATACAAACAAGAATTAGACAGATTGTAGCAAGCAATTGATATTTGTAAGCATTAAAAGCGCATACGGTTATAGGGAGAGAATATATATTTCTGATTTCAGGAATGTTTATGGATGAAGAATATTTCTAATCAAATCATCGTTTATTGAATTCATTCATCTCATTCATCATCGTTACAAATGAGTTGTCACTCCTTATATAGAGTGCAACAATCACTGCTGTTATCACGGAAGTGACAACTGGCAGATCTAATACAAGAATAACTAATTCTTAACAAACTACTGAAATGTTCACAACTACTGAGAACATATCAGCATGTTAAGTACAAAATATAAAACTACTGAAACTACAACGACTGAAGAACCAGCTCTCAGTCGTTTTAACAACTACTGAAACATAAAATATAAAACTACTGATATCACAACTACTGAAGAAGTACTCTTCAGCAGTTGTGACAAACTACTGAGGCTTCAGTACTTGATCTTCAGACTTTGACCTTCAGGTGTTTCATCAGCTGATGACTTCAGTAGATATCATCAGCTGATGCCTTCAGTCTTTGTCTTCATACCTTGTACATCAGTTGTTGATCTTCAGCACTTGTAAACTCTTCAGCTGTTGTACTTCAGTACTTTGGTCTTTCAGCTTCAGCACTTGTGTTCTTCAGCTGTTGTACTTCAGCACTTTGTTCTTCAGCTGTTGAGGTCTTCAGCACTTGATCTTCAGCTGTTGAAGTCTTCAGCACTTGTCAAACTACTGATGAGGCTTTCAGCAGTTGTTGTGATACCATGTGGGACTTAGAGGTTTTCTGATCTTGGCTCATTGGTTCTTTTGGTCCAACAAACTCCCCCTGAACCAATGCAGCCAAAACCTCTAACTTATTTATTCTCCCACTTATTGATGGCAAATGTTGGTCTTTTCCTTCTTGATCAGTAGAGAAGATGACCCATGTAAGCTCCGGCCTGGGAAGAACCTCAAAATTTTGTTTGGCAAGTATGAATGGGAACTCTGTTTTGGGAACAGGACACAGAGTTGTTATCCCTTCATGAGGTTCACTTCCCCATAATGAGTCTGTACGACGCTGTCTTGTGCCGGCAAGGAGGTGATTTGTTCCTCCATGGTTAGCTCTTGTTGATAGGCTGTGCTAGCATCCTTGAGGTGAGTGTGGCTTTTGATTGCTTGGCTAGCTCAGTCCTGCTCCCAGCACCCGCTTCATTCAAAGCTTCAATAACAAGCCCCTTAGTGTATGCTTCAGACGAACAGATCTTGGTGGTGATTGCCAAGATACTGTCCCTGGACCAAGCTTTGATTTCAATCATTGATCTTCCAAGATATTTTGCAATAAATCTTATCATGATTTCAAGCCTTTCTCTTTCTACACTTCATAACTTGCCCATCTATTCTGGATGTCTTCAATCTCTAGTCGTCGAATCTCAGAGTCAAGTTTGTTGGTGTCATGGCCTTGCCTAAACAACTGATCAATGATGTTTCCATTGATCTGCTGTGTTCGGCATCAGCCTCTTTTATCAGTAGCTCCAAGGCTTTATCTTCAGCAATGTGCTCATCAGCACCTTTCTTCCGCTTGTAGGTGAGCATTGGTTTTCTGTTCTTTCTCCTCCTTTTGGGCTTGCTTCGCTTCCTTCTTTTCCTCGGATCTTTTCCTCTTCTTTTCTTTCACTGCAGTACTCTCCCCCTTTTTGGTTGCATTGGAGGAAGGGGTTTGTACCGCAGAAAGAGCCTTTTGGACAGCAGCATCAACAAGGGCTGTAATGTTGAGGAAAGCCTCTCATCAATGGCTTTGATCACTATATCAGTGATTATGGGTGTGATGAGAGGGAGGGAATTTTGGAGTACAACACCTATTTGCTCAGGAGGGTTCTGTTCCTGAGAAGTAGGGCCTGAAGCAGAGGCAGGTGGTGGATTTTGGAGTGGCTCGGTGTTTGGGAAACCTTCAAGTGAAGGTGCCATCTGTGGTGGATAGAGGCAGATGGTCTTTCTCCTTGTGAGAGTTGGTCAAGTAGGTTTTGCAGCCTACTGACTTTCTCTTCAAGGATTGTGTTCTGGGCAAGAACATCATAGAAAAAGCCCAGGTCATCATCAGCTAAAGCTGAATCAGCTGACCTCCTGCTTAGAGCAGGATTTACATGCACTGGGTGTAGACCAGTTGGTGCATGTGCCCCTTGTGCTTGGTACTGGGGACTTCCAGCCTCAGGACATGTCCATCATCAGCTGTTGCCTCTAGTGAGGTCTTAGCAATATTACCAGTCTCACTCTGGTCATGTGCTGAGTCAGAGGAGGTGGCAGCCTCACCAGATATTCTAAGCTCCTTGTCTACACCAGGAGATAGAAGTGGGAAACCCCGTGTGCTATGGGTTCTCAAGTGCACTGTGTTCCTCCCCCTCAAGTGTAGAGGTATTCCCAGTAGTAAGTGGTTTCTGGGGAGGGGGTGAGGAGTGCAATTGAGTCAGCACTTATGCAACTATTAAAGTTGGGCTGTGAGGGGCGGTTGTTTGGGGTGAGGGGATAGAAGCAATGTGCACCTGGGGAGGTTGGTGCTCTTCAATGGCAATCTCCTCAAGTGAGGAAGATCCCAGATAAGTAGGTACCCCTTGTGTGGTTGCTGCAGGCTCCTGTTGAGAGGAAGCCTGAGCGGCTGTGGCTGGAGGAGTCATTGTATCCACTAGGGGGTTTGGACTAGTGGATATATCCTGCGTTTGTGTTGCAGGGGCATCCTCAGGGGACTCATTCCCTGAGTAGCCGTTTTGGGTTTCTTTTTGGTGTTTTGGTGGGGACTTTGGATTTGGAGTGGTGGCTGTGGTTCCAGCTGCGTGGGTTTGCGCAGCTTGGCAGCCATTTTGAGTGTCCGGTCAGAGTTGTGCGGGAGTATACTTCCGGCAGAACAGCCGTAGCAGGGACTCCCAAGCCAACAAGTCCCTCAGCATTAAGCTGGTCTGTAATAATGGCCATGATGAATCGTGGATATAGTATCCAACGGTTGGCAGTTAGTTTTTGAGCCATATCCTTGAGCTCTAACAATATTATTTCAGAAAATTAAGTGGTTGTTGCTCAAGAATAGAAACATTACCTGCTGCCATTTGGTGGACATTTGATCCCAAGACGACGTCTTAGGGGCCAAACATACATTCACCATGTGAAAGATCAGGCGCTCAGCGTCATTAAAGTGTTTCTTCATGATAGTGGAGGCACTGAGATCGCCTTGATATCCATGTTGAGCAAAGGATAGATCTATGGTTCCCTTCGGATATCCACAGGAGAAATAGCATCATTCAGTTGAAGAATTTGGCGGATTATTGCAGAGTGATGACTACTTCTTTGGTGTTGACGACTGACCGGAGGATGTGGTGTTGTTCTCCCCAGTGGTAACAGTAACGTTCATCCAAAATTGGTGCAAGGATTCGGCATGTAAAATGGATTCAGAAGAATGCCGTGTTGTATTGGGACTGAACCATAAGATCGATAGCAGTATCGAACTTAGTCCAGATGGGATTTAGTGAGGTAGGAAACGCAGTTGTGTCGCGGTTTAATTTGCATAGACGCCATGAGAAGAGGGAAGTTTTGGAGAGGAACGTTAGGTTTGAAGAAGATGAAGCAATGAGAGCTAAGGTTAGGGATATATATAGGTACAGGTAAGGAAACGACTGAAGGATGTGGTGTTAGTCATCAGTAGTTTTAAACGACCGTTGACATGGTATTACCTTTCAGACGTTGAAACAGCTGAAGTCGTAGTGTTAGGCATCAGTAGTTAGAAAACTACTGAAGACCGTGGTTTTGACTTCAGATGATTGAAACAACTGAGGACTTGGTGTTTGTCATCAGTAGTTATGAAACTACTGAAGACAGTGGTTTTGTCATCAGCTGTTGTAAACAACTGAAGACTTGGTATTAGTCATCAGTAGTTATAAAAACTACTGAAGACGTGGTTTTGCTTCAGTTGTTTAAAATGAAACAGCAGTTGTACAAACGACTGAAGAGAAGTTCTCTTCAGCTGTTTCGTCAATTCTTAGCTTTTCAGCTGTTTCAAACTGTCCTCAACACATTCATCAGTCTTTTTGGCTGATTTCAGTTGTTTCATAGGACATCAGTACTTATCTGTTTTTACTGATTGCAGTAGTTGTAACTGCATCAGTAGTTGTAACTACATCAGTAGTTTAGAACAGATGAAGTACTTCAGTACTTGTGAGACATTTAGCCTTCAGTAGTTATAAAAACTACTGAGGTTAAAAGAGCTCACCAGTACTTATGTGACATAGGTACTCATGATCATAGAATTACTAAGATCATCAGTAGTTGTCACTTATTCTAGCTGCAGCATACCAAGCCTAACACCAGGTTTTGGAAAGTTGAACTATCCAAAGGCTTAGTAAAATGTCTGCAAGCTCATCAGCACTAGGCACAAACTTAGGATCAATCAGACCTTTTTCAAACAATCCCTTATAAAATGATGTCTGATCTCTATATGTTTGGTCCTAGAGTGCTGGACTGGATTTTTGACAATGCAAAGAGCTGAAGCACTATCCATTAACAATGGAGTCTTAGTCTCTGTAATGCCATAATCCAAAAGTTGGTTTTGAAGCCAGAGTACCTGAGATGTACAACTTGCAGCAGCAATGTACTCTGCTTAGCAGTGGATGTAGCAACTGAGGTCTATTTCTTGCTCTGCCAAGAATCAAGCAGTTGTCTAGGAATTGACATCCACCAGAAGTTGATTTCCTGGTCAACTTACACCCTGCATAGTCACTGTCAGAAAAAGCAACTAATTTACCAGAATGTCCGTAGAATACCATAAACCTAGAGATGGAGTGCCTTGCAGATATCTAAAGATCCTCTTGACTGCAATCAGATGAGACTCTTTAGGTGCAGCCTGAAATCTAACACAAACACATGTAGCAAACATAATATCTGGTCTAGAAGCTGTTAAATACATCAAGGACCCAATCATACATCTGTAAAGTGTTTCATCAACCACTTTACCTTTCTGATCTGTGTCCAGTTGTGTTGTGCTGCTCATGGAGTAGAACAGACTTACAGTTTTGTAAATCAAACTTTTGCAAAAGATCTTTTGTATATTTGGACTGATGAATAAAATTCCATCAGCCTTTTGTTTGATTTGCAACCCCAGAAAAAACTGTAATTCTCCCATGGCACTCATTTCAAACTTCTGTTGCATCAACTTTGTAAAGGCATCACACAACTTTGGATCAGAGGATGCAAAAATGATATCATCTACATAAATTTGAACAAGTAGATTATGCTGCCCAGCTTTCTTAATGAATAAACTTATCTATGGAGCCTCTAGTGAAATTGTTTTCCAGAAGAAAGTTTGATAATGTCTCATACCAGGCTCTGGGAGCTTGTTTTACCCATAAAGAGCTTTATCAAGCTTATACCCCAATTAGGATGTTTATTGTCCTCAAAGCCTGGAGGTTGACATACATAAACCTCTTCTTTAATTTTTCCATACAAAAATGCACTTTTGACATCCATTTGAAAAACTTTAAGGGTTTGATAAGCAGCATAAGCTAAAAACAATCGAATTGCTTCCAGTCTGGCTACAGGGGCAAAGGTTTCATCATAATCAATACCTTCTTCTTGTGCAAACCCCTGAACAACCAGTCTGGCCTTGTTCTTAACAATAAGCCCATTTTCATCAGTTTTGTTCCTAAACACCCATTTAGTGCCTATTGCACACTTACCTGGAGGTAGAGGAACCAGTTCCCACACTTGCTGTTTCTTGAACTGAAGAAGCTCAAGCTGCATGGCATCAACCCATCCATTGTCCTTTAAAGCAATGTGATAATTCTTTGGCTCTTGCTGACTGATGAAGTATAAGCAGAAATTTGACAATTGACTTCTTGTTGATACTCCAGCAATGATATCCAATGATTTGAGACATAAGTGATTCTTCAGATCTTGATACACCATGAGATCTGTGCAAGTGTTTGTAGCCGGTTCAGCAGCAACAGATGGTGATGGTGAATCATTTCCTTGAAACCAATCAGTGGATGGTAATTCAAAGGAAGTTGAATTCGAAGAAATCTCATCAGCATTTGTTGTGGATGTTGCTACTGGAGCTACAGGAACATCAGGTCTAGCTGAGTCAGGCAGCTGATCACTAAACCTGAAGAGGTGAGTACTGCAATCATCATCATCATCAGCAGTACCACCAGGTGGTGAACTGTTGACAGGAGCAACAGCAGGAGTTTGATAAGGAACATATTGCAGTATGTCCAAATCAAATAACTCCACAGGACTTTGTGGAATCTTGTCCTTTGGAGATTCATTAACTTAACATGTAGAGTTTCTTCAACCATCTTTGTTCTGCAGTTGAAGACTCTGTATGCCTTTCAAGTAGATGAATAACCAAAAAGTACCCTGCATCCACCTTAGGATCAAATTTATGGAGTTGATCCTTGTGTGTTGAGAATGAAACAGGGATACCCAAATGCTTTGAAAAATGTAATCAGAGGAGCCAAATGATGGAGAACTTCATATGGAGTCTTCATCAACCTCTGATTTACTAAACTCTATTTTGCACATAACAAGCTGTGTTGACAGCTTCAGCCCAAAAGGTCAGTGGCAAACCTGAGTCAGCCATCATGACCTTGCAGCTTCAATGAGGGTCCTGTTCTTTCTCTCCACTACTCCATTTTGTTCTGGAGTCCTTGGAATGCTGAACTGCCTTTTGATTCCCTTTGAAAGATAGACTCATCAAGTGTATGATTTCTGAACTCAGTTCCATTATCACTCCTAATACACTTGACTGGAAGGGAACTGCTTCTCAATGTACAGCACAAAGTGAATAATCTTCTGAGCAGCCTCATCCTTGAGTGTAGAAAGAAAGTCCATACAAATCTGGAGTAATCATCCACAATTACCAGACAGTATTTTTTCTTTGCCATGCTCATACTCTCACAGGACCAAATAGATCCTATGCAGTAATTGCAAGCAGGCAGTGGACTTGGACACTTCAATAGGAGGGAATGAGACTTGTGCTGTTTTCCTTTTAAACACAGTGCAGGTTTCATCACAGTGGACTCCTTTATTGGTAGCCTCTGACTAAACTATTGTGGCTAAGCTGATTCATGTTTTTGAGATTAACATGACCAAGCCTCCTGTGCCACAGTTTAGATTCTTGAGAAGAGGCTTTGGAAAATAGGCAAGGATTGCCTTTGAGATCTATCTTCTTAGAGAGATCTAAGGCATACACTCTTCTTGTCCTGTTGGCTTTCAGGAGAGTGTGATCATCCAACACCTTGTCAATCAAGTGCAAAACTTTGGATGACAGAATCCTACAGTTTTGACTGGTGAAAAGGGCAACATGGCCTTTATCACACATTTGACTGACACTCAAGAGATTGTACTTGAGATTTTCCACATGATTAACATCATCAAATTTGATTTCTCCATTGGAGACAAAGCCCTTACCGATGAGTAACCCCTAGCATCATTGCCAAAAGAGACAATCCCCTCTTTCCTTGAGAGTAGTCATGAAGAAGAGAGCTGTTCCCAGTCATGTGCATAGATCCCCCACTGTCTACATACCAGATGCTACTTTGGCATGTTGAAGAACCCTGCAATAAAAACAATCAGTTAGTTTTAGAGACCCAAACCTTTTGGTTTTGGGCCTGGTCTCATCAGTAGATGGTAAACTAACAGTTTATTTGAAACAACAGCCTGAGAGGAAGAAGATGGTGTAGAAGAGGAGTCCTTTGGCTTGGACCTCCTTTTCTGTGGTTTCAACATAGGAGAATCTAGTTGGTTAACTCTACCCAACAGATGTTGTACCATCATCACCAGCTGTGTCTGATTTTGTGATAAAGCTTTCAGCTCATCAGACACATTGCTAGTGGAGTTTGATAAGTTCCTATGTTGCACTTCTTCTCTGAGCACCCTCAGCTGTCACCTGTTTAACCCCTTCCTTTTTGGATTTCTTTAAGGACTTAAGGGTTACAGGATTTGATGTTGCTGATACAAATGTGGTCTCAAACTCAGTTTTCATTTTTACCATTTTCCTCATTAATTTCTTCTTTTTGTTTGAGTTTGGACCTCTTTTGTACCAACAATCATCTGTAAGATGATTGAACAAACCACATACTTCACATGGTTTCTCTTCTGCATCTTAGGTTGATCATCAACTAAAGAGGGTGAAGCAACAGAAGACTTGTTCTTCAATGCTTTGGAAGCATTGGTTGCTTTCTTGACTACCTCTTTAGTAGTCTTCAAACTCTTTCTACTGCCAGTTTTCTTCTCTTCGGTACTGATAGCAGTTGAGGTTTGAACTTCAGGTGTTAAATCCTGCTCTCTAGTCCTTTCAGGACCTTCAGGATTAACTCCTGAGTTGATCAACTCATTAATCATGTGAATGTCAGCATTTGAACCATCACATCAGCTGATAGGTTCAAAGAGGGCTTGATGCTGACTGCTACTTCTGATTGTGCTGTATCAGAAGGTAGATCACATGATGTGAGGGATTGGTTATCACTCTCACCATCAGATTCTACCTCTGCTCTTGGTGTAAAATCTGTAGGTGGAGCAGTGTGATTGTAACCAATTCCAAACTTCACATTTGAAGCAGATTGCTTACTAAGAAGCATTTCAAAACCTTTGCATGATTGTACCCATCTATCACACTCGACCTGGGTAACTGCAAGGGTTTCTTTGAGATCTTTGTACTTCTCTAGAAGTACTTCTTCTCTAGCCTTATCATCAATTATTTGGCAATTCAGTTTATAAATCTATCATTTTTATCTTTGAGCACAAACTCAAACTCAGCTTTGTTTTTGGAAATTATTTGTTCTAGCTCAATGTTCTTATTAATTAGAGCTACATTTGCTTCTCTAATGGAAGCAAATGCTGCTATGCATGGTTCAGAACATAATTTGGCTTTTGCCTCAGAGGATACCTGTGATACCTGAGGTGTAGAGGCATTGGAAAATGAAGTATCAGCAGACTCCAAAGCCATAAGAGCTAGATTCCCAAAGGGACTGTCACCACCATGTTGACCAGCACCTGAGAACAGTTGATCATGACCAGACAAGTCATCTGGTAACTGCTCCAGTCAATAACTCCTGGGGTGAAGAAGCTGTGTTGTTGAGATTGAGGTTGTTGATGAGATTGGGAAGGCTGAGGTTCTGGTAGTGCATGAGGTTGTGGTGTCATAGGAACTTGAACTTGATTTGACTGTGGCATGTAATAACAAGGGTACGGATATGGCATTTGACCCTGAGGAACAAAATATGCCGGAGATTGTTGTTGAGGATGATGACTAGAGGTGACAGGATGTTGCCCTCTGTGTTGTTGACTATTGCCAGGAAAAGTCACAAAGGGTGCAGTGGAGTTAGATCCAGTTGATCTACACTCTCTTGCAATGTCCAAGTCTTTGGCATTTGTGACACCTCAACTTGCTTTTGTCAAAACCAACTTTGGTTTTGCCAGAGAGTCCTGGGAATTTTCTTCCAGTTCTTTTGTAGAACTTCTGAGATCTGATATTTATCAAGGCCATTTGGCTCAAAATATCCATCTCTTCTAAGTCATCATCAGCAATCCCCTTGAGATCATCCATAATGAAACATAGATTGTCATTATTACACCCAGTAAACTGACCATCAATACTCACAAATGCAGAATCAGAAGTGCTTGAAGAGAAATTAATATGCTCATCATACTGGCATTCAGATGAAGCATATTCTGACTCATGACCCACCAAGGCAGTGTTGCCTTGTACAAAGTCTTCAGTGAGCTTTCCAGATGAAGACAGCTTTCTCTTCTGTTCTATCTCTCTCTCAAAAGTGAGCAGTTTCCCATGGAGTTGGGTGAGAGATAGTTTGTCCAAGCTTGCACTGGAGCGTAGGACAATAGTATATGTGTCCCATCTCTCAGGCAGTGATATGAGAAATCTGTTATTCATCTGAATATTGGTGTATTCAAGTTTGACCATTTTTAGTTCAGAGATCAAACAGAGAACCGCTCATATTGTTGAGTCAGTGTCTCACCCTTTCTATGAGAGAATGTCTCATATTGTTGGGCAAGAATTATCTATTATTTGCCAAGACCTCATCTGTTCCTCCAAATTGTTCTTTCAAGGCATTCCAGAGGTCATGGGCAGTTTCATGATGCATTAGCCCAGAATAGATTTCATTAGGCAGTGCCATGGCCAGAATTCCATGGGCTTTTGCATCAATTTCAAGCAACTTCTTATCCTCATCTGAGTATTGCTCCCTCCTCTTCGGAACCATTGATTGGTTTCCGGGTTATTCACCATAGCTTGTGTGGACCATGTACCACTGATGTCCAACACCCTGCGCTGTTAACAGACAGGTGATGGAGCATACGTCTTTGCCATATGTTATACTCATCCTAACCAGCATAGGTGGCTTGGTTGAGGAACCAGTATTGTGAGGATCATTGGAAGGAGTAGTCATTTTCAGTTCAAAAACAATTTAGTTCAAGCTTTTAAAAGTTTTAGACAGACCACAACAAACTCAATGAGAACCAAGAAAAGATCTCAGGATGAATGAGCAGAAATACAGAAAGTTCAATCTCTATAACCGTTTCTTGCAAAAACAAAAGCTAATTCAATCAAACTTAGATCTTGAATAGCAGTTTCAATGATCAATTATTAGATCGATCAATGATGAACCTGCTCTGATACCATTTGACAGGATCAGCGATCACAAGTTTGATGTATTAGGATACAAAGCAGCGGAATACAAACAAGAATTAGACAGATTGTAGCAAGCAATTGATATTGTAAGCATTAAAAGCGCATACGGTTATAGGGAGAGATATATATTTCTGATTTCAAGGAATGTTTATGGATGAAGAATATTTCTAATCAAATCATTCGTTTATTGAATTCATTTATCTCATTCATCATCGTTACAAATGAGTTGTCACTCCTTATATAGAGTGCAACAATCACTGCTGTTATCACGGAAAGTGACAACTGGCAGATCTAATACAAGAATAACTAATTCTTAACAAACTACTGAAATGTTCACAACTACTGAGAACATATCAGCATGTTAAGTACAAAAATATAAAACTACTGAAACTACAACGACTGAAGAACAAGCTCTTCAGTCGTTTTACAAAACTACTGAAACATAAAAATATAAAACTACTGATATCACAACTACTGAAGAAGTACTCTTCAGCAGTTGTGACAAACTACTGAGGCTTCAGTACTTGATCTTCAGACTTTGACCTTCAGGTGTTTCATCAGCTGATGACTTCAGTAGATATCATCAGCTGATGCCTTCAGTCTTTGTCTTCAGACCTTGTACATCAGTTGTTGATCTTCAGCACTTGTAAACTCTTCAGCTGTTGTACTTCAGTACTTTGGTCTTTCAGCTTCAGCACTTGTGTTCTTCAGCTGTTGTACTTCAGCACTTTGGTTCTTCAGCTGTTGAGGTCTTCAGCACTTGATCTTCAGCTGTTGAAGTCTTCAGCACTTGTCAAACTACTGATGAGGCTTTCAGCAGTTGTTGTGATACCATGTGGGACTTAGAGGTTTTCTGATCTTGGCTCATTGGTTCTTTTGGTCCAACATCATTCCTTTGAGCAGATGGGGTATGAGGGAGATTTCTCTGTAAAGACCTTCAGGAAAGGGAAGGTCTCATCCG
This sequence comes from Flaveria trinervia, assembly GCA_025506515.1. Taxonomy (NCBI): domain Eukaryota; kingdom Viridiplantae; phylum Streptophyta; class Magnoliopsida; order Asterales; family Asteraceae; genus Flaveria; species Flaveria trinervia. The sequence goes on along the minus strand of CM046456.1, from coordinate 17,017,813 downwards.
AATGGAGATTCCTGCTCCATGTGGTCATCCACAGCTTATCAAACAAGCATGGTGGATGGGACCAGATTCCTGAAGATCTCTCCTTCATAGTCAATGGAATGGTTCAAGGGGTCAAATTCAGGTACTCTCAGTTTGTTTATACAAATTTTCTTGCTAATTTAGACTCCTTAGAATATTACATGTTTCCTAGATATGCCCAGTACATTCTTAACTGTGAACTGGGCTCACAGTTAAGGGAAACAGGTAACATTCTTAAATTGGGACAGATGAAGCCCGACATCTTTAAAATATTGAGAAAGTCCACTGTTAGATTCTCTGGGGTAGAAACAACCCTAGTCCCAAAATGTTAGAGCTCATTGCTCAAGGTGACAACCTAGCAACACAAGCTAGTGTTAAACCCACACCTGCTACTTCCCAACCATCCACATAGCCTCAAATATCCATCACCTACCAAAGAAAATACAAACGAACCCCTGCTCAGACTATTCAGTCTGTGGAGGTCCCCATAGACTCACCCATACAGGAAGAAATGGACACTGGAGCTCCCATTTCTCCTGAGGAGTAGAACACTCCCATCTCTTCAAGAATCAGTGCTGAGGTTCCTCATGCTCAGCCTGATGAGCTCATTAGCCCTACTGCCTTAAGCCATCACTCTGAGTCTCAACACTCAAGTGATCAACCTTCAAGGGACAGTTACCATCCCCAGCCTATAGATCTAACCAACCTATTCCCAACCTTGACTTCTATACTGATGAAGATATAGGTTTCAGTGAGTATAATGAATCTCTCTTCTTTCCCCCTACTCAAAGAGAGATGAGTACTCCTGAGTCTCCTACAGCTATCCCACATCAGTCACCTACTACTGAGGTGGACACTGCTGAACATGTTCAGGATGTCCATATGGAAGAGGCTCTCACTTCTGAAAGTGATTACATCATTAAGACCTCAACCATGGCAACTCAACCCACTGACATCTCAACTGAGACTGCTAGTGAGCAGAGGAAATCCAGTAGCCAAGAACTTAGAACTGGTCATGAGAGAAGGACTCTGGTCCAATCTTCTCCACCCCCAATGATTCTTCTGATGAAGATGAGGGGGATCTGAGACTAAAAGTGCAAAAACTGTCTAAAACATGCACTTACCTAGTCTCAAAGGTCAGTCACCTTGAATCTTAGGTGACTACCTTACAAAACAGGATCAATGATCAGCAACTTGAGATTTCATATCTTAAGGAAAAACTAGCTGGGAGACCCTTAAGGAGAGCTCAACCAAGAACACAAGAACCTGTGGATATGATTGACCTATCCTCCAGCTCACCTATGCAAGTGGGTGATGCTACCAAAAAGGGGGAGAAAGTCATTCTAGCCATAGAACCTAGGAGTTCCTCTGGGAGAATGGACATTGAGGACTCACCATCCTCACTTGCAACTGTGCATTCTCAGCAACCTCCTCTAGTTCACATTGATGTGGACTACACAGACTCCTTCATACAAAGTCTGTTTGAGGATGAGATACCAAGGGCTATGTCACATTTATCATCCTTCAATCACATTATTAGGTGGAGGTATGACAACAATAGGAAAGCCCTCATTATCATAAGAGTTCAAGGGCAGCAAGAAGTCTTTAATTTTCAGAACTTGGACTACTCTGAAGGTCTGGATCTAGTCAACATGCCACTTGTCAACCCAAGCCAATCAAGACAAGCTGACAGACTGACTAGAAGAATCCAAGACAAGATCATTGCAGAGTTTAGCCTAAGAAGGAGACTAAGGCAATCAGGCAATGTCATCGGTCAACTGGATGTTGAGGCAGACCCTAAGATTAGCTTCATAGGGGAAACCTTGACTGAAGGCCTAGTGATAGAACCTGAGAGCCCTGTCTCATCATCTCCAACTACTGTAGAGATACATATTCCTTCTGAGACACCTGCTGGTGAAGGTGCTTCTCAACCTCTCTCTGGCCTGAGCTCAGATGTTGCAACGAGCAATGAAGGCCAAAGCTCTCTCCACCCTGAGTCACAAAGGTCTGTGAGTGACAAAGGGAAAAGAAAGATGACATTTGAGGAGATTGAGGAGGAGGAGAGAGAGAGGAAAAGGAGGCTAAGGGGAGAAAGTTCCTCTACTGAGTCTCCAAGACTCATGGAGTCTGCAATCAGGGCTGCCCCCAGACCAGATACTCAAAATGATGAGTTATGGGCAGTCAGGATTAACTATCTGCAGACTAGGAACTATGACATAGATAGTGTCATTTCTCTCCCCTTGGATGAATTGAATGAGCTGGTTGATCTGGAAAGGTCAAGAGAGAAGAAGGAGGCAGAAGATGCAAAACTCCTAGTACAAGTCAAAGAAGAGAGAAGAAGAAAAAGACTATACAAAGGTATGCCTACCCTCTCACCAGTTCAAGAAAGTCCTGAACAAGAGGATGTGGTTCAACAAGAACCTCAGGTAGATAAGGAAGAAGACATAATCAAGATGATTAACTACCTGAGTGCCACAGGCCTCTATCAGGCAGATGCACTCCTTCCCTTACCTTATGACTATGTTGAGTTTGAGTATTTAAAACAACTTGAGCTTGAGTTATTCAAGGAAAGAAAGACAACAAAGAAGAAGCTGAGGGAAGAAGCTGCAAAGTCAAGAGCCATCATCCAAAAGAGCATGAAAAAGTCTGCTGATAGGTAGAGGATGATGAGCTTCTTGAAGCTGTATGGATTCTCCGGAAGGAGACTTGGACCCATTTCGCTATCCACTATGGATGAGCATATCAGGGTAATCAAGCAGAAGATTAAGAGTGGAGAGATCACTGACTTACACTCCACTCCAAGTCAGGCCCCACCTGAAGTGGAGGTTAAGGTTAAGCAAACAGACACAACACAACCTGGACCTCCTGCTAATGCTCAACAAGCTTCATCTTCTGATCCACAGTAGGGTCAACCTCCTTCTCCATCTGAACCTGAGAGAGAGGAAGTCCCAACTGAGAAAGACAGTGAAGATCAATCTGGTGCTGCAGGCCAGTCTTCTCAGTTAAAATTTGGAAAGAGAAGGAAAATGATGGCTTCTAAACCAAAATCTAAGAAGAAGAAGAAGCCTAAATCTCTTTCTGAACCTCAGGGTGAATCAGAACAACCTGAGGATGTGCAGCCAGAGAAAGCTCAATCAACTCCAACCTCAGTAGCTCCTCTAGCATCAGGAAGACCCATCTTGTCTTGGACATACACCACAAATCCAGAAAGGTGGCATGTTATTAGAGATCAAGGCATTGAAGACATCTATACATGGCAAGATATGTTTCAGTTGCCTCTGCATGATCTCTTTGACATAAGAAGACACTTTGATAGCCTGAAGGATCCTGATCAACTTATGAAGAAAGGAATGGTGATCATCCTAATGAGGACTATTAATATCTGAAGTTTTCTAAATGTTTTGGTAGCATCAGCCTAGGGGGAGTTTGTAGAGATTAATGAAGAGGCTGATGCAACCTAAACATATTTAGTCTTTCCTGCATGCTGCACAAGTACATTGAAGTGGAATGCTTCGGAAGTTTCACATGTGCAACAAAAATACTCTAAGTGTGAAATCTTCCGAAGCCAAGACCAACATCTTCCGAAGCCAAAGATGAAGTCTTCCGAAGCCTTAGAGACAAAGTCTTCCGAAGCTTCAAGTTCATGAAGACAGATTTCTTCCTAAGACTTTTAGTAACATGCTTTATCTGATGTACTGTTCCATAAAGTTGGACACCTTTCCGCTGCAACTCTGCAAGTCACCAACTAACATGCTTTGGTGAAAAGGTCCATGCTTTTGGTAACTGTACATTGAGGTCTTGAGTCTGTAACTTTCTACTTTATGTACTTTATCCTTTTTGTAATAGATAAGGATGTGAGCTATGACATGTCATAGTCACTAGTCAAAAGGCAATCTGCCTTTTGACTCTACAATTGATTTTATGTGTGTCTAGTCAATTGTATCCGGCTGGCTTTCAAAGTATAGCCGGCTGTAGGATGTTGTATAAGTATCTCATGTTCTTGTATCTTTCATATATGCTTTGTAACACTTGTAATAGAACATAGAGAATGCAATATACTGCATTCTTGAAAATCAAACACTTGTGTTCTTTGTGTTCTGTCTCATATACTACTTGTGTTCTTAGTGTCACCACTTGGTTAATCCAATTTACTGTTTGATCTAAGTTTAGTTTATCTCCTCTTTGTGTTGTTGTGTTGTAACTCTATACCCTTCAACGATCTTGCAGACCAAAACCCAACACAAACACTTAAAAACCACGAATTCATATCTTAAATTCAACCTTCTTCTTCTTCTTCTTCCTAGAGTTTCTGCTCTCTCTCTCTCTCTCTCTCTCTCTCAATCCGAATTAAAAGTGATGTGAAGGGAGGGTGGGCGGCCATGCCCACCTTTACACCAACTTTTCATAGATTTTGTCCTTTTGACATTTTTAACCCCTCATATTGGGTTTTATTGCATTTCCTTCTTTTATTCCTCTTTTCTTATCTTTCTTTGAAAAAGCCGGTGTTACAATCGGATGGTTAGGATCACTCAAACTTTCATAGTATCTTCTCATCTTAAAGAGATCATGCAAAGGTAGGTTGAATAAGTCTTGCCATGTGTAGACATTCTCACCACCTTGATCTCTAATCACATGCCATCTTTTTGGAATAGTTGTGAAGGTCTAGGATAAAATGGGTCTCTTAGAAGCAAGAAGAGTCACTTGAATTGGAGTTGATTGGGTTGCCTCTTCATGCACTTCCTCATGTTGATTTGACTCACCTTGAGGTATTGAGGTGGATGGTTTAGACTTCTTCTTTGACTTTGGTCTAGAAGACATCCTCTTCCTTCTCTTTGATGACTTTAACTGAGAAGACTATTCTACAGCACCTTGTTGATCAATCTTGTCTTGTTGTATCCTTGATGACTTTAACTGAGAAGACTGAGTGTTTATTCTAAGAAGAATAAACGCTTCCGAAAATTTTTTGCTTTTGGAAGAAAATTTGTTCTCATAAAACATACAAGTACTTAAGTTGATTTTAAGCTTCAGAAGATATTTCATAACTTTCTTTCGAAGGTAAAACTACTTAAGTAGATATTTGTTTGCTAAGTCATAAGTTTCTTCCAAAGGTAAATTTAAATCTTTCAAAGGATAAAGAGATCAAAATTTTCAAAAATCTAAGGAACGTCTTTTATAAATATTTTACTTCCAAAGAGAGCAAGGGCTTATAAAAGTGATAAAATAGACAACATAGGATACATAGGTTTTAGAAATAATATGATTAAGTTTTAAGAAAAGCTACTCAAAGTTGATCATCCTAATAGTTGATACAAGATATTTGAATCTTTGTTCATCAAAAGCTTTGGTGAACAGATCAGCATATTGTTCATTTGTGTTAACTTTTACTAGTTTGATTAATCCATTTTCAAAGTTATCTCTAATCAAATGATACTTGATATTGATGTAATTTGTCCTTGAGTGCTGCACAGGATTCTCTGTTATTGAGATAACACTTATTGTTGTCTATATGGATGGGAGTCTCCTTGAAGTTGAATCCATATTCCAGCATCTGATTTTAAATCCAAAGCACTTGAGCACAGCAGCTTGCAGCAACAATGTATTCAGCCTCTGTAGTTGATGCAGATACACATGATTGTTTCTTACATTGCCAAGAGACTATCCTGCCACCAAGAAATTGACATCCCCTTAATGTAGACTGTGCAGTCATGTTGCAGCCACCATAGTTACTATCTGTATAAGCATACAAATTGAAATTAGAGTCTTTGGATACCAAAGTCCAAGTGATGGAGCATTTTTGAGATATCTTAGAATTCTTTTGATAGTGATTAGGTGTGAAATCTTGGGGTTGGCTTGATATCTTGCACAAATACATGTAGCAAACATGATATCAGGCCTGCTAGCTGTGAGTGTCACACCCCGAGCGACGGTGGAATCATCGGGGCGGAGGAATGCGAAACAATTGTTCATAGCACATGGAACTAGATAAGTTGGAATAATATTAAGTACCATTTTTCATTGAAAAATACAAGACAATTAAGTCTTTGCAATACAACAAAGATATGATCAACAACATAAGATATTTAATTAAACTAAGTCCAAGTCCTATATGAGCAAAAAGAGTTCCTCAAGTAGCAATCCTGTAACATGTTAAAAATAAAGGGTCAACTTTGAAAGTTGGTGAGTTTCCACGGGTTAAGCATACATATACATATAAAGATTTACAAGTAGCAATTCGTGTCAATGGTTATGAATTATGCAAGTTTATAAAACACATATAGCTACAATCAAACCTCGACTAAGATTAAGATTACGAGTTTATAATGATTGGCTAAGTGTACTTGGTTCCCCTGATGAACAAGTCATACATCATCAGGAGCCGGCAATACATCGGCTTTAGCACCAAATAGGCTTGTCAGGCCCATAGATCTATGACGTCACCAGACTAGCAATAGTTAATGATTGTCAAGATATAATGTATCTTATATAACACTCACAATAACATCAATAACTATGAAAAAAAGGTAAAGATGAATTGCATGTGCATTTACAAGTATCAAGATGTTTACAAGTGTAAGTTTATAAGGTTAATATGTTTCACCCCAAAAGGTATAAAATAAAGTAAAAAGGTGTATGAAAAACTCACATGAAAAACTCACAAGATGCACTTAAGATAACGATAAGAGAATAAGATGGTCCCAACGATTCCTTCACGATTCAACCTAAGATTTGGTGTCTTAGGATTATAATAAAGTTATGATTGATGACTAGATATGAATTAGGGTTGCAATTGGAATTTGAGGTTTTGATAATAAGATCATGTAACTAACTATATTTAGATTCAATAAATATATATCAATTAAAGTTGAGAACGAAAATGAATGATTAATGAAATCAAATAATTTAATTCATAATAATTGGTTTAATAAAGGTTAAGTATATATTATGTACAAAATAACTAATTTAATAATTACTTACGTTATAACATAGTAAATTAATTAGTCATTTAAATTTAAATGATTAACTATTCATGACATCATGATTAAATGAATAATTGAATAAATAATTATTAATATTATTGTTTAAATAATTATTTGAATAATAAATTATTTAAAGTAATTGTAGATTTAAAATGTTTTGAAATAATCTAAATTATGCTATAATGAATTTATAGCATTTAAATTACATAAAAAATTAATAATGTTTTTATAACCTTAGTTATTCTACAAAATAAATAAATAAATTTACAATCGTAAGTTTTAAAACCTTTAAAATTTATTTAATAATTCCTGAAATGTTTTAGTTAACAAATTATTATTTTTTTGATTTATTAATATAATAATAATTTTTCTGAATTATAAATGTAGAAAAAACAATTAAAACAAAAGGTTGGTAGAGGCCCTGTTTGAACCCAGGACTTCCTGCCTATGGGGTTTGCGTGTTACAAGTTGAGCTATAGCCCAGATATTTTAAAAGTTGTTCCATAATATTTTAAACATTAATTGCTTAAATCCCCCAAATCAACATGAACCCTAGAATTGAATTGAATTCAATCGAACATAGAATCAATTTTGATACCCAAATTAAACTTGGGGCTTTGATTCTCCATGTAAAACCGCGTATGATTATGTGATTAACTTATTTGATTAAGTTCGAATTGATGATGAACTATATGAAGGATAGCCGCGACTGAATGATAGTCTGAATCCGTATTATTATTGTTGATATGGTTCAATTAATGAGGGCTAAAGCTTCCAGGGATGAAAGCCCTCTACTTATTAGAGTTCAGATTGCACAGAAGATGTTGAACACCATGGTTGAAGTCGCAGGTGAAGCCTTCGATTAAATCCAATGAATATGTGTGTTGAATGTTCAATTGTTTGATCGAATAACTCAAAGGAACTACTCAGATCATTTAGGATCACTTTTATAGCTTCAATTTTAGTTGTTTTAAGGTTAAAGAGTTAAAGATCATGAATTGGGTTTCTGTTTTACTCGAACCCATTAATGCTACGGTTATAATCGAATTGGGTTAATGTTCTACGTTTCAAAACAGTCTACAAACGGTTTGAGTCATTTTAATTGGATTAAATGGTTGAATTTAAGACCTACGAGGTCGTCAGAGGTGTTGGCCGGAGATATGGCCGATGACAGGGACCGAGGGTGGGGGTTTGGGTTGATTTAAATTGAAGTTACACTTTTGGTCCTTGTAATTTTAATAGTTATTATTTCATGTAATAAACTTTTAAAATAAGTTTCAAAAATTAAAAGTTTAACCCCAAACTTATTAAAACTCAAGTTTTAAAACAATTCAAATTATTTATTTATAAGTTTTCTTGAATCAATAACTAGTTTATACAACTTTTAATAAAAACTTTACCATTTAGTTATTTATTGTAACATGTTTAATATTCGTATAATTTTATGAAAAAGATTTATTAATAGATCAATAAGTTATTATCAGTTGTTTAAATGATAAATTGAATACATCAATTCCTAATATTGATTAAACAACACGTCTAATCTACATAATTCATTAATATAAATAAAATAAGTTAAATAAATAAATTCATATCGTATGAAAGTTATGTTTTAGTTCGCATTTGGGTTTATAACTTGAAAATGGTGGATGTTACAGTGAGGTACATAAGAGACCCAATCATAGCCTTGAAGAGATGTTCATCAACACACTCCCCCTAAAGATCAGGTCCAAGGGAGCGGTTTCTAGCTATGGGTATCTTAAAAACCTTACAATCAGTCATGTTGAATCTTTTAAGTATGTCTTGAACAAACTTTGACTGACTTATGAAGATGCCATTGTCAACTTGCTCCACTTGAATTCCTAAAAAGAAATTGAGTTTCCCCATGGCACTCATTTCAAACCTGTCTTTCATCAGCTTTTTAAAGTCTTTGTAAAGCTTTGAATTAGTTTACCCAAAGACAAATACACTTGTACTAGCATTATGTCATTTCCTGTTCCTTTGATGAAGAGAGTTCCATCATTAGTACCCCTCTTGTAGCCATGTTGATAGAGATACTGTGATAGAGTCTCATACCACTTCCTTGGTGCTTGGTGTAGCCCATAAAGAGCTTTATCAAGTCTACAGACATAATCAGGATGACTAGGATCTACAAACCCAGGTGGTTGTCTGACATACACCTCTTCATCTATCACCCCATAAATAAAAGCACTTGAAATCAAGCTGGTAGATCTTCAAGTTCTTGGATGCATCAAAAGCTAAGGATATCCTGATAGCTTCAAGTCTTACTATAGGAGCAAAGACATCTGTCTAGTCAATTCCTTCTTCTTAAGTATACCCTTGAACAACTAGTCTAGCTTTGTTCTTGATGACAAGTCCTCTATCATCCTTCTTATTCCTGAACATCCATCTGGTCCCTATAGTAGTCTTCCCTTGAGAAAGAGGACATAGGTTCCAAACCTTTTACCTTTTGAATTGAAATAGCTCCTCTTGCATAGCCTCGACCCAACTTCTATCCTTTAGAGCTTCATCAATTTTCTTTGGCTCTATCTGGGACAAGAAACAAGAATGAAGACAAACATTTGCTTCATGGGTTTGTCCTCTTATTCTTACCCCTGTATCAACATCTCCAATGATGTTTGTGGAAGGGTGAGACTTATGGAACCTTAGCTAAGTGATCACAACCAGTTGCTTAGACAGATCTAAATTAGAGAAATTCAGATCTGACAATGAGGATTCACCCTCCACATCAGCACACTTATCAAGATTAACTTAATTCAATGAGTGTGTGATATCATTGATGTTTTCATCAATGGAGTGGTTATCAGCATCAAAAAATTCCTAATCACTATCACCACCACCATGGTCTCCAATATTTGAAGCTTCTTCTTTTGAATTGTGTGCCTCTAAGCTAGAATTTGAAGGCACCCTAGAAGTATCAGCAGGATTTGTCATTGATGTGTTGGTAGAAGCTTCACTTGCAGGATTGGTTACCATTAGAGCTGAAGATGTGTAGCTTGAAGGTCTTCTTAGCTCAAATCTTGGATCAGGATCACCTGTAGGTAATATATATATAGACCCAAAAACATGCTCATAAGATTTGTTAAGACAGTTGGTAACTAAATCAAGATCAAATAGCCAATCTGGACAAGAACCTTTCACACTGGGAGTGTGCTCATTGAAAGTCACATTGGCTGACTCCTCAACTATTCTAGTTCTAAGATTATATACTCTATAAGCCTTAGCTTGGGAAGATTATCCAATAAAGTGTCCATCATCTGATTTCTCAGCAAACTTGGCAATTTGATTTTTGGTATTCAAGATGGTGTAAGGATATCCAAATGATTTGAGAAGACCAATGAAAGGTTTTCTCTTATGCCAAAGTTCATAAGAAGTCTTACCATAAGTATTAACCACTACAACTTTGTTTTGCACATAGCAGGCAGTGTTGACTGCCTTTGCCCAAAAGGTGATAGGCAGTTTAGAGTTAGACAACATAGTTCTTGCAGCTTCAATAAGTGTCATGTTTCTTCTCTTAACAACACCATTTTGTTGAGGAGTCTTGGGACCACTATATTGTCTTGTAATACCCTTTTTATCACAAAATATATCAAGGATTTGGTTTTTGAATTTAGTTCGTTGATCACATCTTACGTTCTTGACCTTATGATCACATTGATTCTTAATCTTTAAGATGAAATTTCTCAGAATCTCAGAAGTCTCATCCTTAGTTCTAAGGAAGAAGACCTAAGTGAATCTTGTAAAATCATCTGTGATCACTAAACAGTAAGAGGTCCTTCCTAGACTCATTACACTGGTGCGGCCAAAGAGATCCATATGTAACAAATGTAGGGGATTAGTGATGGAATTTCTTTCATTTTTCTGTGAGATACCTTGTGTTGCTTCCCTTTCAGGCGTGCAACACAGTGATCATCACTTGTAAACTCTTTCTTTGGTATTCCAGTTACCAAATAATTCTTAATTAATTTATTCATATTTTTAAAGTTTACATGGCATATTCTTTTATGTCAGAGAAAAGACTCATCACTATTTGCTTTAGATAGAAAGCATGAAACTTCTCCCGAGGGAGATGTTTCTTGCAAATCCATCTTGTACATGTTCCCTATCCTGGGGGCTCTAAGAAGGATATGCTCATGAGAAATGACCACCCCAGGCCTGAGAACAATGCACTTATGCTTAATGAAGAGCATGTTATGACTCTAATCATAAAATTGAGATACACTCAAAAGATTGTATCCAAGCTTCTTGATAAAGTTTACCTTTTCAATGCGGAGCTTACTATTTGAGACCTTGCCCCTTCCAAAAATGTAACCACCTTCATCTCCTTCAAAAGCAACTGGCCCTCCATCAATTCTTTTAAAGTTTTTGAATAGAGACCTATTGCATGTCATGTGCCTGGAACAACCACTATCAATGATCCAGACATTCTTGTTTGTCTTGAGTTGTTCCTGCACAAAGAAAATGATTTGTTACATTTGGAAACCCAAGCCTCACTGGTCTTGGGCTCATCAAAAGAAGTTGAAGATAATGCAACAGTAATTGATCCTATAGTCATGCTAGAAGGATCATTTGCTGAAGTTGATGAAGAGTTCTCAACAACTTGGTGTTTCTTTGACTTCCATACCACTTTTGGAAGCTGAAACTTGACCTTCAATACTTTGGAAGTTTTGTTGACTTTGGAAGTTTTGATGACTGGGCCTTCGGAAGATCTTGCTTTCACTGCAGTAGGCTTCAGTAGTTCAGAAGTATTCCTTTCTTCCGAGACCAATTTTCTTCCGAAGGCAATTTTCCACTTGCCTTCATTTTCATTTTAGAGCTTCTGAAAGAAATAGATTTTTCTTCCGCAGCTAGTTTCTTCTTGGAACTCTTAGAAGTGTTTTCCTTGGTCATGTGGAGAGTACCTCTTAGATTGTAGGGAGAATCCCTTGTAATATGAGAAGTACTCTCACACATACACTCCATTTTCTTCTTCCTAAGAGCCTTTCTTTGAGAACAAAACTAAACTTGATCATTTTCACTCTCCATCTTCATCTTCTCAAATGAAGTGGCAATTCTTGTGGGGTTAGAACTACCTTTGAAGCTTGAGGGTACATGTTGTACAACAGTGGTGCATAACTTATCATCTTTATTCTTGATAATGGGATGATTTGGACATGAACTAGAACTCTTGTTGTTGGAGTTCATGTTTGTGTTCTCAGCTTTAACCACTTTAAATCCTCCAGAAATAAAGACTTGTTTCTATGTAGAGTTGAAGGTGGCCTTGATCTCTTGAGCCTTCTTTGCCTTTCTCTTGCTCTTTCTAATCAAGTTCTTTCTCTTGGACTTGGTCATCCCAACAACTTTACTCTCCTCAGAGGGATGGTGACCCTTCTTAGAATGCTCTTCTTCACTCTTCTCAGAGCCATTCTTCACCATCTCCTCCTCATCCTCTTCAGTCAAGGGGTCTATGAGAGGAAGCTCACCTTCATAAGTTCCACATCTAGGAGATCTTACGGACAAGATTGTATATGAAGGATCTATCTCACAAGATCCCAGACCCTGCTTATTCTGATAACAAACTTTTGCATGCAAGGATGAGTATGTCATGTTCTTGAAGGCCTCTTCTTCAAGAACATATTTTTCTACCCTGGCTTTGCTGATCACAAGCTCAGCCTGGCATTCAGTCAACTTGGCTATGAGATCCTTGATCTTAGTCCTATAATTTGTGTGCTCATGTTTAAGAACTGAAATGGTTTTCTCTAAGTCCTCTATCTTTAACTTATAATCATTTTCAGCCTTTTAAAATCATATTTAAGGTATTCAAAACTCAAGATCAGATCTCATCTCTAAGTTGTTGGACCTGTATCTATTAACTTTAGCAATACATTTAGAAGTGCAAAGATGTTCCAATACCTTGGCTTCATCGTGTTCAGCCATGAGTGCTTGGTTTGGAGATGTTTCTTCCACCTGAAAGCTCCAGTCAAAGCCTCCTTCTTCAATAGCAACAACAGCTGCTTTGGCTTCTCATTCTAAGGAGCACTCTCAGTGTAGTTTGGTCTGGCTTGAGTTTGGCCATCATTTGTTCTTGGTGCCTTGCACTCTCTAGCAAAGTGTCTGATCTGGTTATAGTTGTAACATTTTACCTTGCTTTTATCCAATCCAAATTTTCCACTGGCTGCATTGCTAGGAAACTTCCTCCATGTCCTCTTGTAGAACTTTTTGGCTTTGTGAGTGAGAAGATCCATTTGCTAAACTATCTCCATATACTCCAGATCATTTGGATGGATACAGTCCAAGTTTTCAAGGGTGAAAAGAAAGTTACATGTGGATTCATCAGCAGAAACAAAAGCCTGAGAAGAACTTGTCTCTTGGAAGGGACTTCCTTGAGTGTAGCTTTCTCTTGGAGTCTCTAGGAAGGTGATGAATGGACCCTTTGGTGTGTCGTCAGGGTAGCATATAAGATGATGTTAAGGTTCTATGCTATCCTTTTTAGTCACATGGAGGTCTGAACTCATTTGATTACTGGAGTTACCAGATGAACTTTGCATGTTCATCTCCATCTGGTATCCACTGAGAAAACAATACAACTCAGTCAGAGTAAAAGTCTTAAGGTTCTCAGTCCTCTTGATAACAACACAATAATTTCCATTTCCTAGGAAGAGAGGACATGAACTTCCTTACAATGTCTCTGTTCTCAGGAGTTACTCCAACATCCATTAGAGTATCCACAATCTCAACACATCTGAAGTATTGCTGAGTCATGGTTTCTCCTATTTTAAAGGTGAAGTTCTCAAACTACTGCTTGAGTATATCCTTTTTGTTCTCCTTGGCTTTAGTAGAACCCTCATACATTAGGTTAAATGCATCCCACAACTGCTTTGTTGTTTTGCATTTCTTGAAACCTCTATAGATGGAGTTTGGAAGAGCAGTTTGAAGGGCTGTCATGGCTTTTTGATCAATCTCTATTCTCTTTCTCTCTTCATCAAAGAAATCAGCCACAACCTTTGGAATCATACCACCACCAATAGCAGAAGAGGTGCTTGGTATGTAAGGTCCTTCAACAACAGAGTCCCACGTCCTGGAGTCTTGAGACTTGATAAAGCCTTCCATTCTTTGACACCAAGTATCAAAGTCTTTAGGAGTGGTCAGTGGAGACTTTATCATAGTTACAATTTCCATATCAGCCTTAATGATAGCTTCCATTTGAGATTTTAAGTGTTTTGTGTGTGTGAGGGATCTTAGGATGGTGAAATCTTATATTAAGAGCCTGAAATGCTCTGATACCAAATACAGTACCGTTAGAAGGGGTGATGCACTTTACAACACAACAATACAATTGATGAGAGTTCTTTAGAACACTTAGCAGATCAAATAGGGAACTGGTTAACTAGAATAAAGGATGCTAAGAACACAAGTAAATAAAAGACAGAACAAGATAGCAAACAAAAATAAGTATTTGGGTTTCAAAAATGTTGTTTATTGCTTCTCAAGTTCTATTACAAAGTATTACAAAAGCATTATGAAAAGTTACAACTACTTGAGATACATATACTACATCCTATAGCCTGCCATACTTTGAAGGCTAGCTGGATACATAAGACTAGACAACAAAATCAAATGTAGAGTCAAAAAGCAGATTGCCTTTTGCCTTTGTGACTATGACATACCATAGCTCACATCCTAATATATTACAAAAATGATTAAGTACATAAAGTAAAAAGCTCAGACTCAAGACCTCAATATACAGTTATCAAAAGCATGGACCTTTTCACCAACTTGTGAAAGTTGGTGAGTCAAACAGAGTTGAAGCGGAAAGGTGGTCTAGCTTTATGCTAAAGTAAATCAGATAAAAACATGTTCATAAAAGTCTTCGGAAGAAATCTGTCTTTACTCTTTGGTTTTGGAAGACTTTGTCTTGAAGCTTCGGAAGACTTTGTCTTGAAGCTTCGGAAGACTTTGTCTTGAAGCTTCGGAAGACTTCACTTTTGGCTTCGGAAAATGTTGGTCTTGGCTTCGGAAGATTTTACACTTAGAATATTTCTAGGGCAAGGTGTAAAACTTCCGAAGTATTTCTACTTCAGTACTTTGGTGCATTCATGCAGAGAGACTTTGGATGTTTTTGAATGTTTTGGCTGCATCAGACTTATTGGAATTCTTACACAGCGATCCTCTGGTGATGGTGGCACTGTGGTGGTTTTTTGATGAAATCTGAATTTTTGTGGTTAAACTTGAACAAAGAACTGGTGGGAAAGTGGTAGTTGCGAGATAGACAGAGAACAACCGTGACTCGGACTGCATCTCCATCTCATAACATAGAGTTTTTTAAAAGTTACAACACCAGCTAAAGAATGTGCTCCAGAACCTTTTACTCTCTTCAATGCTTCTCTTTTGTGAACATTATGATAAGATTTTAACCATAAAATTTCATATTTGCAATCACAAAATTAGTAGTATATATGAGGTACAAGGGTTTGCCCTATAACATGTTTGACTTTAGGAAGTCAGATTTAAAATCATAAATTTAGTCACAAAAGCATCATGAGGCAGATGCGTGTGTCTTTTATAAGATCAAAAAATATGAATGAGTGTGTCATTTTATAAGATCTAGATAATATGGATGAGTGTGTCATTTTATAAGATCAAGGTAAATATGGTTAAATTGATAATCAGTAAAGTTACATGATAGTGTCACTAAACTTGAATAGTGAGTCTTTTGTCAATAACTATGATATTGGGAATGAAACTTAATATATATAGCAAGAGTTAGATAACTAAATATTAATGTTGTTAATTGGGTCGTTTTGTACTAAAGACTGTTGTATGTCTAATTGCAACAGTTTTGTTTGTAGATTGGGTTAAATGGAGCAGTTAATGTTTATAGAATTTAGTTATTTTGCTTTCATCTCAGCATGAAAAAGTCTTCTATTCAAGGTGTAAACAGGTCTATGTCGGACTGCTTTCATGTTCAAACTATGCTACAATTTTGGCTACATTTTTTGTACAAATTTTGCAGCAATGTGTCTGCATGTAAGGTTGTTTTTAATGTTGTTTCATGTTAAAAGGAATAAGACTTCAGTGTGTAAACAGGTCAATCTGGACTAGCTTTCAGGTCCAAACTATGTTGCAATTTAATTACATTTCAGGTACAACTTTATGCAACACTTAGCTGTATCCACGCGTTGTTTTGTTGCTATTGTGATCATTGATTTTTGAGGATTATCTAGACCATAAATGGGCTTCAAAGAGCAGCAGGTTTGATGTGTTTTTACTGCATAAGAGCAACCACCTGTTTTTTTCTTTTTAAGGCCAAAATTTAGGTTGCAAATAGCTGCTTAACTGAACTGTTTGTGTTTTCGATGTGGTAATTTTCTGTATGATAATGTACAATCATAGGTAATGGTGTGTGTTGGAGTGAGGTTTGCATGTTTCTAATAATTACTTTTGTCAAATCTTGGGGAGAAAAATTGAAATGAACTCTAAATTATATTATCTAAGAATAATGGATATTGGAGACTCACGATAACTGTATATAATTTTTTGATCCATAATTTTTTTCTTTTGATCCATAATTTTTTTCTTTCATTCTTTATTGTTTCAATTCACCATGGAAACTTCAATTGTTCATCTCACTGCTGCTACTCACTTCCATATCAGACTAACCTCCAACAACTTCCATGTATAAAGAAAACAATTGAGTCCTCTCCACCACCCTCAAAATCCTTAGTCTTTGGTGAGGTTACCAAATCTAATCCAGCTTATGCAACATGGTTTCGTAAAGATCAAATCATCATTAGCGCCTTGCTCGGAAGCTGCTCTAACATGATTCAACTGCTTGTGTCTTCTACCAAAACAGCTCGTCAAGCCTGGGACTCTCTGAATGCAAGTTATGCAAGCTCTTCCTGATATGATCACGTATTATCTCCCTTAAATCTCGGCCAACCAAAAACCCTAAAGGAACCTGGTCAATCACCAACTTTCTACATGACATGAAGTCAATCTCTGATAACTAGCCTTAGCCCAGAGTCCAATTGTTGAAGATGATTTGGTGGTTCAAATTCTTACCCAACATGGATGTTTGACACCGGCGCATCAAGTGATACTACTTCAGATCAAAACTCAGTGCACATCGTTTCAGAATATGGAGGCCCGGATGAGATTGTATTAGGTGATGCTAAAACTCTTCCCATTACACATACTTGTTATACCACTCTTCACACTCAATCACGTCCTCTTTCGTCAACTAATGTTCTTTTTGTTCCCCAATTACGTAACAATCTTGTCTTAGTTTCTAAACTATGTAAAACTAATTGTGTTTCTGTTGAATTTTTTCCATATCACTTCCTAGTAAAGGTCTTCACACGGGGGCACATCCCATGCGGGGAGTCAACGTCAATGACTTTTTCATTGTGATTCTTGTTCATTAAATACAAGTCACAAACAACCGTTTGGTCAAAATCTATTTGTTGCTAACAAACCTTTACAACTTATATATTTAGATGTTTTGGGACTCGTTCGAACTCAATTGATGGATTTAACTATTACGTTGTATTTGTTGATTTCTATTCCAACTACATATGGTTTTATCCTATGAACGCAAATCCGACGCGTGTCTAATTTTTCCTCAATTCAAAACCATGGTTGAGAAATTCTTCAATGCCTCTCTTATCTCCTTATTCACAGATAATGGAGCTGAATATATAGGCCTTCAACCTACCTTAACTCCCAAGGCATCTCTCATTTTATAACACCACCTCACACGCCCGAGAAAAATGGCATAATTGAATGGTATCATCGTCATGTAGTTGAAACAGGGCTTGCCTTACTTCACTATGCTTACTTACCTCTCAAATTCTAGTCTCATGCTTTCCAAACTGCAACTTATTCACCACAAAACCCCACTAACTCCAAACTCAAACCATTCGATTGCCTATGTTACCCATGCCTTCGGCCCTACACCACTTCTAAGATACAAACCCGATCCACAAAATGCATTTTTCTAGGCTACTCGTCCTTAAATTCCGCTTACAAATGCTTTGATCCCATTACACAAACACTTTATCACTCATGACATGTTCAATTCATTAAACACATTTTTCCCTTCCATCATCATAATCCAAACTCCCAACACCTATTTCTACCCAATGCAAATGATCTTTTAACTATAACAACAACCAATGCCACTTCGCCTCCCACTTTTTCACTCCTGCTAGTTCTATCTCCACTCCATATTCTTCTCCTCCGATCACCAATTCCTTGCCCCAAAACCCACACACTTCCTTACCTTCATCACCTTTTATCTCTCCTTCTAATTTTAAGTCTCCCTTTATTGTCACCTCTTCATCACCTAATTCCTTTTTAAGATCATCACCAATGATGTGAGCAAAAAAAACACTCAAAAACATATCTAGTGCCACATCATCATCACCTTTTACATTTATTTTTAAATACTAATCTTATATATTAATATAAACTATAAATAAAATATTTATATATCTTTTATTGGATGGAAATTTTAAAAATTTCAAAGTAAAAATTAAATACATTTTAGAGGGAAATTTTAAAATTTTAAAATTTAAATATTTTTCATAAGACAGAATATTCTAAATACTGAAAACTTGAAATTCAAACATTACATACTTAACACTTACAATAACTAAATAATGCATAACTTAAATAAGACAACAATTAAACTACCTAAATATCATACCTTGCCCTAATTTTATCATAGACATCTTTATGGCATACGACTTGGTCGGAATTCATGTAGCTTGTATCCTTAAAAAGAATTTCTTGTTCATGCAATGCAATATCTTGTTCACGTAATGCGATTTCTTGTTCACGGGCTTGAACATCTTTCCACTTAATATCAATATAGTCACGCATTTTGGATTTAATTTCACCAATGGCGGATTCTCTCATTTCTATTAAATTTTGAAAGCATCCAATCACCTCATTTATTTATGATGAGTGTGCTTTAGCTTTGCCTTTAAACTTACCTTTAGCCATCACTTTAGGATTCTTTATACCCATTAGACAGGAAAGTTCTTCAACTTTATTTCTATAATCATCAATCGTTAATTCATTGTCATCATTTAGGTCATAGTAGTTATTAGTTTCAGATGAAATATTATCAGCAAATATTTTATCACTTATACTTTGACTGTGCTCAAGATATATTTGTTCTTTCCACTTCGTCTCGTCTTTAAGAAGGATCCTAACATGATCGTACATAAATTGTGTACTTTTTGAGAATTCATACATCTCACGAGCAAGTCTAAGCAATTGATCATCAGAACAACTACTTATTCTATTTGTTTTCGTAGGTGAATGTAGATGTCATTAAATACAATCACCTTTCGTTTTATCATATGCCAGTGAGAACGTAAGTTATCATGTTAAGTGTTATCCTCACCGCATTGTTACCCTGTTTGAAGTATGTATGGACCCTCTGCCAAAAGTCATCATTTTTTGAGAGTTCTCGATGATACCGTCATTTGAAATATGTAAACATGCCTTAGTGAGCACCTCTTCTTCCTCAGATGACCATGATTTTCTTTTTGGTTGCTTTGAGGATGCAACCGCTTTGCTATTCTTCTTTATGGTGGTCTTGATGTAAGATGATAAAGTTCATCCACACTACCATTACGTGGTGCTAAAGTGGATGTTTGTGTTGTTGAAATAGCTAGAGATTCTGTGGTAACTGGAGATTGAGTTAGAGGTAGATTGGTGAATGAAAACAACCCATAATTTAGGAATTGAGAAAACTTGGATTTGGAAATTAAGATAACATTCTGTTAGATCTAGGACTTATAGGTCTAGATCAATTTGTATAGGCTTAGAACTTTAATCAATTCTTGTAATAAATAGTTTTAATTATCATTTATTATGTATGCATTAATTATATATCTATGCTAACCCATATATGTGCTCTATGAATAATTGCAGGTACAAACATTAGTCTTGGTCAAATTATGAATTGACCTAGTGTAAGAAACATCTACGGATGAACATTTTGTTCTTCGTAGATATGTTTCATACAAATAACATTACATCCAAAGATCTTCTGTGGATGAACAACCAGAACTGAAGAACAAGTTTGCTTCGGAAGTACAAGTTTTCTACGGAAGAACAACATTCCTACGAACGAACAAAACATATACAGAAGAGCAAAACTTCTACGGAAGAACAAACTCCTACGGAAGACACTATTCCTGTGGAGTTCAAACACTTGTATAATGCAAGTGTTACAAGTCAACCCGTCAACAAGGTAGTTATGCGAATCCCAAGAAATCCGATGATTCCTTAACTGACACAAATCAAATCCCAAGAGATCCGGTGTTTCCTATAACAGAAACATCATTGTCTATATATATGGATCCTAGGTTTCGATTCAAAGTAGGTTGTTTTAGACGATTGATTGATCGACAACAGCAGTAGCAATACAACAATCACTTCAAAGTCTCTCAATCAAACCCTAGCAGCCGTCACATCATAACATACTTTGATATCATTCGTTCATTATATTTGTAATCATTAACATGTTCTAATGAAATACATATTAATCATTAATTGTGTTTTGTTACGTGTGTTCTTGAACATTTATTGATATTTAAAGATATTTCAAACAATTAAACCAAATCAACGTTGTTTCCGCAAACGTTGACTTGCCAATCGACAGACATTGATAATTCCTGTTAATCCTTGGATTCACAGGTGGTATTAGAGCCAAGTGCTCATTGATCTAGATCGATTGATCTATCAGTGTCAGTTGTGTTTAATTGATTTTAATTTGTCAGATTTTAATTAACTTGTATCTATATTCAAATCAATTGAATACCAGATCTTGTTAATCTTTCTCATCAATTAACATCATGAGCAACTTCAGTGGTTCATCTTACCAACCACCGAAGTTGGAAACAAAAGCAGACTTCAAGTCATGGAAAATCAAGTTTAGGAATCATGTAAACTACACTGATTCTGACTTATGGGTATCCATCACTGAAGGTCCTTATATTCCACCCACTCTTGGGCTGGATTATAACGAAAAAAATCAACCAATCAATACCAAAGATCTATCACCTGATGATGTCAAAAAGGTCAAAGTTGATATCAAAGCATGCAGTTTGCTTAGTATGGCTTTACCTGAAGAGATATTGATCAGGTGTGAGAACTACAAAACAGCACACTCCTTATGGAAGATACTTCATACTCTCTGCGAAGGGAGTGATGAGATAAGAAGTATAAGGAAAGACACCCTCAGGTCTCAATATGAAACATTTTATCATATTGAGGGTGAATCAATTCCTCAACAGCTTCATAGATTCATGCAGTTGGTAAACTGTATCCATGTTCAAGAACACTATAGATCTAAAATCAACTGGTCTAGATACTCTGGTTGCAAAAGTAGAAGCTCTTGAAATGGACAAAAAATCAAGAAACAAGAGTGTAAGAACTCATGTCTCACCCTATCACTTCACAGAAACAAATAATGTTGGAAGTGCATTTATTTCAAACAATGAAAGTGATAACTCTTGTGCTAGGAGTGATGATGAGGAGAAAGTTAGCTTTTATGCTTCTAAACCCTCAAAGAAATCATCTCAAGATAAGAATCAAAAGAATAAAGGAAGAACTGATGATCGACAAGATACAACTGCAGCAACAATCAAGTCTTCATGTTCAACCAATCTATCAGAACCAATTACTATGATATTGGACTCTGAAGAACAAAAAGCAACCTTTGTAGCTTTTAGTTCCAGTTTTCAAGCATATCTAGGAAGCTCTCTAACGTCAGCAAATATCTGCCAACAAGATTTAGAAGAACTACCTCCTGATGTAGTGGAAGAAATGGACCTACAATGGCAAATGGCCATGATTGCTTATAGAGCAAAGCAATATCTCATAAGAAATAATAACTTGGCATCAGCAAGTAAAACATCAAAGATTGGTGTTGACAAGTCAAAGGTAAGATGCTTCAAATGCAATCTCTATGGATATTTCTCCAAAGAATGCAATCAACAGACATATCCAAAGATGAGACAACATCAGTAGTATCAGCAACATCATATTCGACCTCATCAACAACCAAATTCTCAAAGACCTATGCACAGACAATCTCAACCGATCAATGCATCCGCACCAGCTACCAATGAATCAGCTGGACCTAGTAACTCAAAGGAGTCAGGACTGATCATACTTCAAGATGGAACGTGTGACTGGAGTGTGTATGAAAAAGAAGTCTTGGAAGAGAATCAAGCATTGATGGCCCATATGGATCAAACAGTTCCACCAATGGCAAGAGAGGTAAAGGAAAGGTTGTGTTCATCAACATGTGTTGAGGAAGTTGAATGTTATAGAGTCCATGCTCAAAAGTTGGCTGACAAAGTAAAAGAAACTATGATTTTGAATGAATCCCATGTTAGAGAACATAAATTGTATCAAATCAAAATTAACTCTTTGCAAAAGGATTTAGAAAAATTTGTTTCTGAAAACTATAGCCTAAAAGCCCAAGTTGAGTATTTGGCCACTTCCTTAACAAAATTCATGGCTGATCATGCACCAACTGAAGTGAAACTTCAGAAGTTTCAATTATCATCTCAGCAATATGAGAAATTACTAAATTCTCATATTGAATCAAAGAAAAGATCTGGGTTGGGTTATAATGATGTTGCACCACCTATAAATGATAATTACACATCTTTACCTACAACAATGACAAATACTCTGTCAAACCATTTTGTGCCTAGCACCAAGTTTGAAAAAGAATCAACTCAAAACAAAATTAACAATGAAGCTGAGGTGAGTGAAACTGAATCCTCTGAATCAGAATCTTTAAATCAAAACGATTCAGAATTTGATTATGATAATTATGATGACTTGGATGATTTTGATGAACATGATGTTGATCAAATAACCACTGGTAAGAATGTTCATATTCCAAAAGTGCTTGAAGAAACAAAGTTATCATATCCTCCTAAACAAAGAAACATGCTGAAGACCATTTGCAAGAGAATAGCTTGAAGGTCTTCAAGAACTAAGTCAGCATCAAGACTCTTCTAGGAAATTGAAAGATGAATCTGCTATCACTGAGGAAAGAGAGAGATCCAAGGAAAAAGGAAAGAAAAAGTTATCAGCAGATTATCAACGGAAAAAGAAAACTTCAGCTGATGATCTACGGAAGAGAAACTCGGCAACAATCAATCAGAAACATAACGTTGATAGAGATGAAGCACAACCAAAGCTGAAGAAGAAAGAGAAACATCAAAAATCAGCAAACCATAAGAATGATTCTGAAAAATAATCAGATGGAAAATATTGCAAATGGTGTGACATGAGAAATCACAATACTAAAGAATGTTACTTCGGTAGCTACTGTTCTATTTGCAATATGAACAATCACATGACAGATGAATGTTACTTCAACAAACATTGTGGCATCTACAATAAAAATAATCATCCCACTCAGGAATGTTATTTCAACAAAAAGAACAAAACAAAAAGCACAAAACAAAAAGCACAAAGAAGAAAGAGTCAGATAAGTCTGAAACAGATACTGACTGTGAAAAGGGTCCAAAATTGAAGAAGTCTGATCTGAAATCAAAGGACAAATTATCATCCAGTGCTCATCCATTGAAGAAAAAAACAACTGGACAGCAGTCAAAAACACCCCGCAAAAGGGTATATTTGACTCATAAGGAATCAAAGGATGATGATTCTTTTTTTGATAAATTTGAAAAGGGAATTCAAATACCTCTTTCAAAAACAAAAGATAGTGAGACTTTTAAAGTTTCATTATCAAAACAAAAGACTCAAACAAGTGAAGTTGATTTGAATCAAGCAAAAATTGAGAAACAAGAGCCAACTTCATCAACATCCCACTCAGCACAATCATCCTCATCTAAAACAAATCAGAATGAATCAACAAAATCTAAAACTGAAACTTCAAAACTTAGTTATAAAGGAGTAAATATTTTAGACTCTGTTGACAAACCCAAGATCACTAAGACTTGGGTTGTCACTTCTAACTGATTTATTTCTAAATGCAGGAACAATATTGGAGAGCTGACAACAAGTGGTATGTTGACAGTGGTTGTTCCAGGCATATGACAGGAAACTGTTCTCTTCTCCATGACTTCAAACATAAAAATGCTTCTTATGTGGCATTTGGTGGGTATAAAATGGGAGGTGAAATTATTGGTGAAGGGATGATAACAAATGGTGTGCTCAAATTTGAGAAAGTAAATTACAGTAAAAATTACAATACAATCTACTTAGTGTGTCTCAAATTTGTGATCAAAATTATACCACATTGTTTGATAACACTAACTGTTACATTCTTAAGCCAGGATTTATTGTTCCAAAAGATTGGATCCTTCTCAAAGCAGCAAGAAAAGAAAACACTTATGTTTTGGATATGAACAACACTTTACTCACAAAATATGAAACATGCCTTATATCTAAACTATCGGAAGATTTGTCTCAATTATGGCATAAAAGGCTTGTCCATTCTAACATGAAGAACATGAATAAATTGGTGAAAAATGACCTGGTCATTGGATTGCCAAACAAAGAGTTTAATTGCTCAACACACTGTTCTTCATGTTACAAAGGAAAACAACGCAGAGTGTCCCATAAATACAAAACTATCAATTCAAACACTACATCACTCAAATTGCTTCACATGGATCTGTTTGGTCCTATCAATGTGATGAGCATTGGAAAAAGAATATTGTTTGATGATAGTTGATGATTTCACAAGATTCACATGGGTCTTTTTCTTGAAACAAAAAAATGAAACATCAGAAACATTAATGGACTTTGTGAAGATTGAGAATCAACTTGATACAAAAGTTAAAATTTTTAG
Organism: Flaveria trinervia; assembly: GCA_025506515.1. NCBI lineage: Eukaryota > Viridiplantae > Streptophyta > Magnoliopsida > Asterales > Asteraceae > Flaveria > Flaveria trinervia. The sequence goes on along the minus strand of CM046456.1, from coordinate 16,992,958 downwards.
GAGTGACAATGGTACTGAATTTGTTAATTTTGAACTGGATTTCTTTTGCAGGAGCAAAGATATTGCAAGACAATTCAGTGCACCAAGAACTCCACAACAAAATGGAGTAGCTGAAAGAAGAAACAGAACTCTCATTGAAGCTGCCAGAACAATGCTAGCTGATTCACAATTACCTATCACTTTTTGGGCTAAGGCTGTGAATATTGTATGCAATGTTCAAAACAGAACATTAATTGTCAAAGAACATAACAAAAATCCCTATACCAGTTGAATCAACTCCTTCAATGAGACTCCATAAGACTCATCCAATTGTCAACATCATTGGACATCCTGAAAAGAGAACTACAAGAAGTCAAAGTGGTACAACCAACCTTTGTCTTTTCAGTTGTTTTCTTTCTCAAGTGGTGCCTCCAAATATCACTGTTGCTTTAAAAGACAATAGCTGGATTGAAGCTATGCAAGAAGAGCTTCAGCAGTTCAGAAAGCAAAAAGTGTGGTCTCTTGTTGATTTGCTTAAAGGTCAACATCCTATTAGAACAAGATGGCTATACAAAAACAAACTGGATGATAGAGGGATTATTGTCAGAAACAAAGCAAGGTTGATTGCACAAGGATACACTCAAGAAGAAGGAACAGACTATGATGAAGTTTTTACTCCAGTTGCAAGAATTGAGGCCATAAGAGTGTTTCTGGCCTATGCATCATATAAGAAGTTTCCTATGTATCAGATGGATGTCAAGTGTGCATTCTTATATGGGAAGATTGATGAGGAAGTTTATGTGTCACAACCCCCTGGTTTTGAAGATCCTCATTATCCCCATAGGGTATACAAACTAGATAAAGCCTTGTATGGTCTTCACCAAGCACCAAGAAAATGGTATGAAACACTATCATCTTTCTTGCTCAAGCATGGCTACAAAAGAGGAACTATTGATCAGACTCTCTTCCTCAAACAAGAACATCAAGATCTCTTAGTAGTTCAAATATATGTTGATGATATTATATTTGGTTTAATTAATAAGAGATTGTGTGTGAATTTTGAAGAGCTGATGAAATCTGAATTTCAGATGAGCTCAATGGGTGAATTAACCTTCTTTCTTGGCCTTCAAGTTCATCAAAAATCAGATGGGATATTCATCAACCAAGAAAAATACATACATCAAGTTCTGAAGAAATACAATCTTGCTAAAGTATCCTCATGCAAAACACCAACATCAACAATTGATAAGATTACTCCTGATCTTTCTGGAAAATCTATTGATCAAAAATTATATAGATCAATGATAGGTTCACTTATGTATTTAACTACCAGTAGACCTGATATTATGTTTGTTGTGTGTGTTTGTGCTAGGTACCAATCTGATCCAAAGGAGTCTCATCTCAATGCTGTAAAAAGAATTTTCAGATACCTCAAAGGAAAACCAGGACTTGGTCTTTGGTATCCAAAGGATGGCGACTTTACACTCTACTCATACTCAGACAATGACTATGGTGGATGTAATAGTAACAGAAAATCAACAACCGGTGGATGCCAATTCATTGGACCAAGGCTAGTATCATGGCAGTGCAAGAAACAAACCAATGTTTCTATATCCACAGCTGAAGCTGAGTACATTGCTGCTTCAGCTGGATGTTCTCAAGTTCTTTGGTTGCAAAACCAATTACTTGACTATGGTTACAACTTTCTTCAAACTTCAATTTATATAGACAATTCTGCTGCTATGTTTATAACTACTAATCCTATGCAACATAGTAAAACAATACATATTGAAATAAGATATCATTTTCTGAGAGATTGCTCAGAAAAGGGTTTGATTAAGTTAGTCAAAATGGATACATCAAATCAGCTTGCTGATTTATTCACTAAAGCCTTTGATTCAGTCAGATTTAACTTTCTGGTTGAGTCTCTGGGCATGATTAACTTATATTAATCAAGTCTAAACAAATAAAATACCGTGTGTAATGATGCTTCAGCATGACATATGTATGGGAAATGATAGTACACTATAGCTTTGCTTATTCCTGAATACATAAATAACAATAATTTCAGCAAGTTTCTTGATATGTGAGTAGATTCATCTAGAGTGGAAACTAAACTGAGTGCATGCCAAACATAATGCTAAAATGATTGTTAGTAGGAAACTTCATTTTGAGAATACAAAGAAAGTCTTATTCTAATGTGACCAAATCACTCATCTAAACACACTATGTAACACACTTTATAATATCTATCTTTGCAAATCATACTCCCTCTGTTTTGTGTGAATAAAGACCTGGGTGTATGATCACCATACTGAATATCAGATACAAAAGGTGAAAAGATCATGATCCTCATCATCCCTCTGTTTTGTGTCAACAAAGAACTGGGTTAAAGGCACCTCTGTTTTACGTGAGTAAAGACCTGGTGACCTGATGATGATCATATCTAAGCTCTCAAAAGAATCCTATGTGAACAACTGTATATTATCTTGAGCTTTTACATCATTGCATTAATGAGATGCCAATTGCATCTCAAGATAGATCTTATAAATTAAAGTACATAGTTCTTAAGTGTGAAAAAGTGATGATTTGTCTTGCAAAGGGAGATTAAAATCATTGTAAATTGAATGTGAAGCCCATAACAGTTATTTCCAAATCAATATGAAAACATGATAATCAGCATGCCTAGTTGATACATGAACTCTTGTATGGATTTAAGTGGACAATATACTTGCAATCAGAACTTTGTTCAGGTATCAGCTCAACAACATAACTCATCAGGAAGAGGCTTAGTATTATAGTATGATCCCATCATATGTGTATATATGTCTGATCATCTTCATACAGTTACAAATCATGTTATTCCTCTTAAAGAAATTTATGATAAATGCTTAAATTCAACATTAATCACAAATTTAGGGGGAGTAGAATACATGAAGTTGAGTTACTCAATCAGCAGAAATGTCTATCTCATTATCAATTTGAAGGAATCAGAATCTGAGTATCATCCTAGCTGCTGGATACATGAAATTTTTAATAAAAATCTTTTTAAACTTTCTTGTGCTAAATTGCCATGTATACAAAGCCAACATGGTCCTAAAGCAATAAATGGTTCTAACCAATGGACTTGGACCATACATACAACAATATCTCTTTGACGTGTGCTAATTTAGCATCAGCAGAAGCTACAATGAGGAAATCTTAAATGTTTATCCGTAGATTGGTAAACTACAAATGTATAAAGTTCTGTAAATTTGTGGTAATATGCGGAAGAATACATCATCAGCAGATGTTGTCGATCCGTAGATGTTCTGCGGAAGAATACATTGAGGGTCCCTCTTAATAAATAAAATAAATTAATGTGTCTGAGAGTATAAATGATGCGGTTGACCTCTCAAATCAATTATTCGCTTTTTCAGGTTACTTTTCAGACCTAGAAAAACTCACTCTCAACAAACTATTTTCCACTTCCTCAGCATTCAAATTTCACCAAATCAAAACATTAAACAAACATATATCTGTGTTCTTAATCCGTTGTTATTAAGGTAAAACATGTTGTAATATTCAAGAATGAACCATTTGATTCTTGTTTTATCTCACAACTGTTCGTATTCTCATATCAATAATGTGATTTTAACGAAGTATTTTTCTTATGAACAGATGGATAATCGATTTGCGAAAGAACACAATGTGTGTGCCTTCTTAAACCCTGATGATCCTGTCTCAGAAGGGTGTCAAGAACTTATCAGATATCTAAGAAGATCGAGGCTGTTCTATGCCTTATCAACAGAGCCTGTGATTTATCAATCACATATCACTGATTTCTGGAACTCTGCACACATAGACGAAGTTGGTGAAGCTATTATGGCTATTGTGAAGAATCGACGACTAAGAGTCGATGAATAGACAATAAGAAGGGTTCTTGATTTGGGAGAAGTCGAAGCTGGTCATCCTGATGTGTTCGAAGATGAATACATAGAGAAATTATTTCTTCTGATGGGATATGATGGTGATTTCGACAAAGGAGAAATCAAGAAAGGAAGACTTTGCAAGTCGTACAGATTTCTCTATCACACTTATCTTAAGTGCATGTCAAACAGAAAATCTGGTCTTGATAGATTCTCAAGGTACATTTCCTCTGGGATTATTGGTGTTTCTGAGGGAAGAACCTACAATTATTCAAAGTACATCTTCAACTGCTTAAGTGATCACATCAAAGTGCAGAAGGCTGATAAGATGTACATGTTTCCAAGGTTCCGGCAACTGATCATTAATGTTGATCTGCCTGGAACTACGGTGGATGGTGGTGTTTTTGTTCAAGCACACCTTGGCAGATCAGTACCGAACAAAATTTCTAGGAAATATGAAGGAGGTAATATGGACATGTTCGCACATGTGGTTGATGCTGCTGCAAATATCCCTCAAGAGCTTGTGTGGAAAGATGAACAAGAGAACTCCCCAACCAACTCTGTTCAAGACACTCACTCACCAAATCAACAACAAACACCTCAACCACAATCTCCAGCCAGCCAAAATACAGAACCAATCTCTCCCATCCTCCATCCTTCACCAAATCAACAACAAACACCTCAAACACAATCTCCAGCCAGCCAAAATACAGAACCAATCTCTCCCATTCAACCCCACTCACCAAATAGTCTTTACACTGGGGAGACAAAGTTAGGCTCACAAGCAAGTACAGGTAAATTGTCATTATCAAAGACTGAATCCCCAGTACTCTCAAATGAAACTGAACAAGTATCTCCAGTCACTGATCATCAGCAACAACAACAATCACATCAAGAACTGAAAGTCCAAGCTATTGAAATCAGTTCAAGCTCAACAGGTGGGATGATGAGATTGCTTCTCAACATCAGGAAGGAGAAGAAGAAGCAAACCATGTTGATGTAATAGCATACAATGAAGAGGATCTAAGTGATGCTGATATCCCTGTCAGCAAGAGTTATCTGGTTGCTGAGTACAACAAGCTAGTGCTGAAATCAAATAAAAGAAAGCAAAGAATACAGGAGTTGAAGGGAGTGATCAGAGAAAAAGATGAAGAGTTGATGAAACAAGAAGCTAGAATAAAAAGGATGAGAGAAGATGCACAATGCAACAATGAAGTCATTGATGCTCTACTTGATAAGGAGTCTGAGCTAAAAGACTCAGCAGAAGCTGAAAAGGAAGAAAAAGAAAGGGTGATGATGAAGCTTGAACAAGCAAATAACTCTATTACTACTCAATAAAATGTGATAAAGAGAAAAGAAGAAGAAATTGAGCAGCTCAAAATGAAGATCTGTGCATTAGAGTCAAATGCTAATGATTCAACTATTCAAACAAAACAATCTGGTGAGGCATCAAAAGAGTTAATTAAGTACTCAAGGAAGAGAAAGTATCTTGGTGCTGCAGAGAAGAAGATGACAACTGATGAAAGTTCTCCCAAGAAACAAAAACTCACATCTCCTGAACACACACCTTCAGTAGATTTATCTACTGTGAAGTCTATCTCTCACCAGGATGATGATAGTGATGAAGAGTGGAAATAGCTGATCAAGGAAGACTCTCCAACAGATCAGAAAGTCTCAAAGGATGATGATCTCCTGTCTTCAAAAGATATATTAGAAGAGAGGCCTGAATCAGCCATGTTCATGACACTCATAAACCATGGTTTCCCTTATGACATGGTTGAAAGGCTAAACATGACTGATATGAAGAATCTGTTGAAAGAATTTGAGCTTGCATGCTTTATGATACCAAATTATGACTATAAAGCCTTCAGCACCTTTCAATCCATCCAGAAGATAAAGAAGGAGTTGGGACATTGTGACACAACTAAGTTGAGTAAATACAACATGACTTGCTGGTTACAAGGCCATAACTACAAACCACATGACTCAAGGGAAGGACAGTAGGAGAACTTAGAAGGATGATGGAGCATGTGATGAAAGTTGAGCCGGATATTGGTGTAAAATTCAGAACTGATGCTCCACATCCATCTTATGAGCAACAAAGTAAACTTCATGCTGAACCTATAACAGTTGAACCTAAAAATCAGCACAAAGGGAAGGAAAAATTGATCAAAGAGCCAAGAGAAGTAATACCGGGCAAAGTATGGCCACTTGGCACTACAGTGAGGGAGATAACTGAACAGAAATCCACTCTGATACAACTAATAGACCACCTCACAACTCCCAGCTCAGTGGAAGAAAACAGGATCATGGCCTGGAAATATGATCCAGACTGGGATTGTGCTATTATTAAAAGAACATCCGGAAGAGTTGAATACTTCCATGATGTATTTTCAGTGGTGAGTCTGCCAGAGAATGACATCAAGGATCTTCAAAGTCTGATCATCTGCAATCATCCAATTCACCCTAGAGGAAGAGACTTCTCAACTCTAGTGGAAAGCTCAAAACTAAATTTAAAGATGATGTCCTCAGAGAAGCTAAAAGAGAAGATGCAGAGCATCAGAAAAGAATCAAAGGGCTTAAAAGATACAAGTCCAATACCTCAGAATCTATAGATGATGAATTCTTGAAGAGGGTTGGCTACAAAAGCAGAACTACAGCAGCAATCAAATGCATTGAAGGGACTCAATTCACATACCCTATAACTGAATGGGGTTATGTTGAGAAAACAAAGGAGTTGGTCCTGCTAAGAAATGCCAAAAACAAGAAAGCTGACCGGATCAGGATCTTTGATCCTATGGAAATCAAATTACTTCATCCCAGCTACACCTCGTATCTTAATGACAAATTCTTTCCCAAGTTGGCTGATGAAAAAGCACAAAATGATTTGTTCATGCATGTCCATGTGATACAAGTAATTGACAAATTACATGCCAAAGCCTACAAAAGAAGAAGATTCAATGCTGGACGGCTGAAAGGAACAACTTTTGATGAATTCACAGAACTCAGAATTTCTGAGCAAGATGAGCTAGAAGTGGTGAATAACAACAATGTGTTAGACACACTCACCACGGAGGAAGATGTTCTAGGAATAAGCTTTGAGACTCTGAAGAAGTTCAGCAAGATGAAGATCAACTACAAGTATGATGATCAGAAGACTGTTGTGTCTTACTTCTACAACAAGATCATTGCCAGAGTCAAGGAGCTTTTTGTTTTGAATGATTGATTACAAGGATCTAAGCCTAAGGGGGAGTATTGTTAGATCTAGGACTTCTAGGTCTAAATCAATTTGTATAGGCTTAGAACTTTAATCAATTTTTGTAATAAATATTTGTAATTGTCATTTATTATGCATGCATTAATTATATATCTATGCTAACCCATATATGTGTGCTATGAATAATTGCAGGTACAAACATTAGTCTTGGTCAATTTATGAAATTGACCAAGTGTAAGAAACATCTACGGATGAACATTTTGTTCTTTCGTAGATATGTTTCATACAAATAACATTACATCCAAAGATCTTCTGCGGATGAACAACCAGAACTGAAGAACAAGTTTGCTTTGGAAGTACAAGTTTTCTATGGAAGAACAAGATTCCTACGGACGAACAAAACATATACAGAAGAGCAAAACCTCTACGGAAGAACAAACTCCTACGGAAGACACTATTCCTGCGGAGTTCAAACACTTGTATAATGCAAATGTTACAAGTCAACCCGTCATGTAAGGCCCCCGTTCCCGGGCACCTTACGGTTGGTCATTCATTGCACTTAAAACATTATAAAACGTACATTTATTTTGCAGCGGAATTTAAAACTTTCATTAATAACTAAAAACATGTCTTTTCATTCATTTACAACATTTGTTTTCATCTCAAAATACAAGACATGTCAAAATACGGATGCCAGCCTCAAAATGCTCCCAGTAGCTTATGCATCCATGCCTACAACTCCTCAGCATCAACATATACCTACTAACTATCATGCATACAAAAGTCAGCGACGCTGAGTGAGTTCTAGTTTTATAACAAAACATACTTTTATGTGTTAAAACTGTTCTTTACTTTATTTCAAAACATACTATACTTTACAACCGTTCGTGATCACGCATCATACGTACATACAGATAATATCGTTATTCTCTTCCATTACGTTCGTTAACCTTGTTCGTTCAATGTATTACATTATCGTTCACTTCTCTTTCTCGATCCTGTCAGACTTTACCCTCTTTGTGGCACTCAGCCACGATTACTGAGGTCGAATGACGAGGATCCTATTCTGTACATTATTATGATAATTCATTTATGTTCATTCATACGCTCGTTCTTTACATCATTATCTTTGCTCATTACTCTTTATTACTCGAATCTTGGCTCTTGCAATATCTCATGCTCGAAAGCTGATGCTATGCCGGGGCCTGCTCACAACATGTCCGAAGACTGACACAGCACCGAGATACGCGACAAAGATCCCATATGAGTCAATCGGGATTGAACTCTAACCGATTCTGTTGCAACACAAAGTCGCTCACCTCATTATCTCGTCTCATGCAATATCCCCGACTCATGTCCGAAGACTGATACTGTGTCGGGGCCTGACAAACAAACCCCCGACTTATGTCTGAAGACTGACACAGTACCGGGATACGCGACACGGACCTCATCATCCGTCACTTTCGTCATATGCAATACTCCCGACTCACGTCCAAAGACTGATACTGTGCCAAGGCCTGCTCACAAACCCCCGACTCATGTCCGAAGACTGACACAGTACCGGAGTACGCAATCTGTATCCTGTCTCATGCAATACCCCCGACTCATGTCTGAAGACTGATACTGTGCCGGGGCCTGACAAACAAACCCCCGACTCATGTCCGAAGACTGACATAGTACCGGGATACGCAACAAGAACCTCTTTCGTGTCTGTTGCTACACAGAGTCGCTCACCTCATACCTGTGCTTGGCTTTATGCCACACCCCCGAAGTTATACATAACTCGGGTAACAACACCCCCACCGAAGTGGGTAACAACACCCCCACCGAAGTGGGTAACACCCCCACCGAAGTGGGTAACACCCCCACCGAAGTGGGTAACAACACCCCCACCGAAGTGGGTAACACCCCCACCGAAGTGGGTAACACCCCCACCGAAGTGGGTAACAACACCTCCACCGAAGTGGGTAATACCCCCACCGAAGTGGGTAACAACACCCCCACCGAAGTGGGTAACACCCCCACCGAAATGGGTAACAACACCCCCACCTGAAGTGGGTAACACCCCCACCGAAGTGGGTAACAACACCCCCACCAAAGTGGGTAACACCACCCCTACCGAAGTGGGTAACACCTCAGAAGGTCAGTCACAAAGACCGAAACCCTTGCGTGCACACTTTAGGATTTGCTGAACCTCACACGGTAGAGCCTAAGGCATTTAGAGCCGTGCACCTCTGTACATACTGCTTTCAAGCCTTTCTATACTTTCTCTTTTATTCATTCATTGATGCATGCATTCATTCATTATGTTCCTCTTTTCATTATCTTCCACTTTAAGTTACATAATACTTTCATTACATTTATTAATGTTCAACGCAAAGCCAAGGGAAGATATACATACATAATAAGGAACATACACATAATCATAAACATACACCATCACCATACAGGCAACATCATACATACATAACACACATCAAACATAAGCCATCACATCATAACCAGGCCTATCTCCCCATTTTACCCCTTAAAAACCACTTAGAAACCTTAAGTCCAAATTTGGGCGCATGGGACCTTCCAGGCACATGAGCATAAAAATTCTAAGTGTAAAATAGTATGGGCGCATGGGCACTATTTGGGCGCTTCTGCCCTGTTCAGGCGCATGGCCACTATGCAGGCGCATGGCACCTGTTTAGGCGCATCAACACTTAGCCGTTTCAATCACTTTGGACGCATGGCACTATTTAGGCGCATGGCCAACACTTTGGTGCATGGGCCACTGTTTAGGCGCATGGCCAACACTTGGGCGCATGGCTAACACTTAAGCGCATGGGCCACTGTTTAGGCGCATGGCCAACACTTGGGTGCATGGCCAACACTTAGACGCATGGCCAACATGCTGGGCGCATGGGCCACTATTTAGGCGCATGACCCACTCTTGGGCGCATGACCCACTCTTGGGCGCATGGCCAACACTTAGACGTCTGGCCACTCATGCTGGACGCATGGGCCACAGTTGGGCGCATGAACCACTGTTCATGTTATTCTGAAATCTTTTCTATGCTATCAATATCGTCCGATTACCATTCTAATCATACCAAACACAGATCTAACATACTAAGGCCTCTAAGCATGCTATACATCATCACTAACCCATAATCATCACTATAACATACATACATACATCATTTCGAACATAAGGCTGTAAACCTATGGTTTCTTTCAAAATGTTTACTTAGTATGCATAATAGCCCCAAATCAGTTGAAAATCAGTAAAAGAGGGGTTCTAGAAACTCACCTTAAGCAGCCTTTGGGCAACACACTTCGAGTTCGAGACCCACCTTCGATTCAGCTCTTGAATCCCGAAAACAAACACTAAACAACCAGAACTTCGGTCAAGAACTCGAAACCCAGCTGAAACGAGCTCATATAAGAGAAGACTTACCTTTGAAGCTGCTTCTTCCACTTTCTCTCTCTAGAACCAGGGCTTCTCTCTCTTCTTTCTTCCTCCAAGAGCAAAGCAGCTTTCTGCTTGATATGGGCGACCATTGTCACAACCCGACCAAAGCGGCGGAACATGCCGGGGCGCAACTAAGATTGTTCAAATGCACATGACACTATTAAAGTGACAATATTTAATCAACTCATTCATTTCATAACATGTTCTTACAAATACAAGAAAATAAATAGTTCTTAACTAATAACCTAACGGTCCAAAATAAAGTAACGTCTTTAAATCTTCAATCAACCGATAATCAAACTTGTAGCATTGCATAAAATATGTTTTGTCAACATGTATGTTGGTGAGCAATTCCATGACTTTATAAATATAATATAAGGCAAAAATCCACAACTTAAATATGTGAAGCCGTAAATAAAAGTGACAATTGAGGTATATCAATCATAAATAAATGAGGCTCCTTTCTAATTGATAAAACTACCATATTACAAGGAGGAGCGTATGATCATACTTATTGAGGATGAGGATGAAGCTAAACGATCAAAAGCAATAAACATGTAGCAATTAATCATATGAGGTATATAACATACAATTGGACAATTATTCTAAGCAACACATAACATAGTGGTTGTGGGTTGAGGATCTAGATGTTAAATCATTTTTTTTGGTTGAGTAAGTATGCTTGCTACCCCCAAAGTATAGAAGAGAAAACGGGGATGAAATTACTCACATGGAATAAAATGACGTTGATGAATAAATTTTGAATAAAATCCTCAAGTAAGCGAGTCCGACGGTTTTAACGTGCGTGTCCTAGATTGAAAGATCTTGAGTAAGTATTGAGTATTGAAGATGAAATATAAATGGTATAAGAGTTCATAAAAATAAGGCTTGGGTTTTCGGGAGTTTTAGTTATATTTTACAAAGTGTGTTTAAATAACGTAAGTATAAAATGAGTTTTACAATAAAACGGGTCCTTGATGTTTAGTTTTACTCAAACATTGTTAAGTTTTACATATGGGAGTTGGTTTAGTGCTAGTATGCACGATCCCATTAATGTAAGCATCAAGGTCCGACTTACACTCTCTTAAACCCGAGTTTGAGACTTTAATTAATAAAGAAATTCGCTTAAACCCGATATTAGTATAAAACCAAGTTTGGTTCCATCATACCATAATATTATTAATACAAATAACATAAAGCGAAACATAAGTTAAAAAAATTAGGAAAGATTTTTCTTTTGGCGTTTTGAACGGTGACTAGCTCGTAAGACGATAAGTTCGACTTTTACTCGGGTTTATTCTTACCCGAAACTGGTTTGAGGTAATATTTGTTCTAACACTTCCAAAATATTAAGTAGGAGTAATATAAATTAAAACATAACTAAAAAGATATGTTGAACTTTTGGTGGTTTGAATATTGACTAACTCGTTAAAACGGGTGTTCGGTTTTACTCGGTTTTTACCCGAAACTTGGGTTCAAGCCAAGATTTTTTCTACACCTCCATATCAACCATATAATAACTAAAATATCAAGAAAAACTCAGATCTAAAGTGTTTGATGTAACATGGTCACTTAAAAGTTATTTAAAGTGCTTAAACGAGCGTTCGGTTTGGTTCGGTCTTTGACTCGGTATGAACCCGAGGATGGTTATCACATGTCCAAAACCATTGAACTAAAAATAAGGTAAAACTTCCAGATCTAAACTCAAACAAGAAAGTTAATCGAGTAAACTTCCCGAAAACAACCCAAACGGGTCTAAAATGCATAAATATGAGTTTAAATGCCCACAAGACTTAAATAAAGATGAAAATGGTTTTTTGAACATAAAATAACTTAGAAAAACTGAAAATAACCAAAATTACATACCCGAAATGATTTGAAGTGCAAGATTCGGTTTCGTTGACTTTTTAAAGTCAAACTTAAGCAAAACTAGCTAGAACAACTTACAAGATCAAAACTTTTGGGAGAAGAAGATGAAAATTGCAGGTGAAATGGTTGAGAATGAGTGGTATTTATAGGGAAAGATTAGGGTTTGAGGAAATGGGTAATGCGTTTGTCCGGGGGTAAAAGGGTGCACTTTGATTCTTTTATTTAAAATAAATTAATTTAAATAAATTATGACCAGGTATCTACATGTTTGGAGGGTTCTAGAATAGTTATGGGTTAGGTCTTGGTTGGTTTGGATGGTTAAAATACAAGTCCGGGCCTTAAACGAACCGAAAACGTTAAAAAACTGATTTTGCTGAAACGAATGTGGGTCACGCCACGACAAGTATGAAACATGATTACAACATAAAATCTATCATTTTATTAATATTCAAAGATCCGAAGACCAAAACGAGTCGGGTTTACAATACAGGATAACAAATATAAAGCTAGTCAAAAATGACGAATGTCACAACCATGCCCTTTAATATCTTAAAATAATAAGATTTGTACTTTGTACATTTTCCCCCCTCCATGTGTGCACAATTTCTATTCCTTCCACTTACTTTCCTTTTCCTTTCGTTTAAATAAAATTCCGGGGTGTTACACGTCAACAAGGCAGTTATGCGAATCCCAAGAAATCCGATGATTCCTTAACTGACACAAATCAAATCCCAATAAATATGGTATTTCCTATAACAGAAACATCATTGTCTATATATATGGATCCTAGGTTTCGATTCAAAGTAGGTTGTTTTAGACGATTGATTGATCGACAACAGCAGTAGCAATACAACAATCACTTCAAAGTCTCTCAATCAAACCCTAGCAGCCGTCACATCATAACATACTTTGATATCATTCGTTCATTACATTTGTAATCATTACATGTTCTAATGAAATACATATTAATCATTAATTGTGTTTTGTTACGTGTGTTCTTGAACATTTATTGATATTTAAAGATATTTCAAACAATTAAACCAAATCAACGTTGTTTCCGCAAACATTGACTTGCCAATCGACAGACATTGATAATTCCTGTTAAGCGATCCTTGGATTCACACATTGGATTTGGAAACTGGGAGAATGCATAATTTGGGAATTGTTGATTCGAATATCCTTGAAACTAGAAATTCCAAAGTTTGAAAATGAGTACGGGTTTAGTTTTGAGTTTGGGTTTGAATTTGGGTTTGGGTGTCTATCAGGATTGGAATTATTTAACAATTGTAAAAATGAATTCAGTGTTTGAATTCATGATTTTCTAGAATGAGAATAAGATTTGAGTGTGAAAAATATAAAGAAATGTATATGTATTTAAAGTAGTTTGAGGGTGGAAGTTTGAGCAGGGAAAATTTAAAATTGTTTAAAATCTATTGCGGAGCGAAAATTGAAATTTACACTTAAATATAACAAATAATAAATAATAAATAATAGAAGTTTTGAGGGGAATTTAAAATTTAAAATTTATTGTAAAAAATAAATTTTAAAATTTAAATTTAAAGCTAATAAATAAAGAATTCAAACAATCTTAAAATAAATAAAAGTTATAGGAATAAATCATTACTATAATAATGTCACACTATAATAATATCATATTATAATAACTAAATATTATAATACTTATTCTTTAAGGAACTAGATGTGTTACATGATGAGTCTATTGATTATATAAACATTTAAACCTTTATAAATAAGTTTGAAATCCTATTGAAGCTCTGTGTTCATAAATTATTAGCCCATCTTTATTATCATCACCTGACCACTCACATAAAGTATAGCCTTCATAATCCACAATCATGTATGCATTATAATACATGCATATATGATATCACTTAGTTGTTGCAAGCTTCAAGCTTTCGAGGGATCACGCACAATTGCCTATCGAACTTGGAGGACACCAAAGGCTCTCTCGACATCCTTTCTTGCAGGCTCATATCGCTTTTTAAATTCATTCATTTTTCAGTCTATGGATATGTAAAGATTTTCACTAGTGTAGCCCATTCAGGATATATACCATCGACAAGATAATATTCTGTTGTGTACGTACCTTTGTGTAAATCTCGTGTATCACTCACGTATAAAACATCTTGCTTTGGATTATCACTTTGTTAGGGAACAAGGTAATGCCGGTCTATTAATTACAAGTACTTCATGTTAGTTCCAAAGATCAACTTGCGGACGTTCTCACTAAACCGCTACCAAAAACTTTTGTTTCTATCTATTCGGTCCAAGATTGGAGTTTCTGACGGATCCCTCCATCTTGCGGAGGCGTATTAGAGACTCACGATAATTGTATATAATTCAAATTCAAATGAGTTTGAATATTACTTAGCTTATTAGTCTCCTACTTATTCTCCTAAAATAGTACTTGTACCAAATATAAATATTATTATCAATGAAATAATGAAGGTATGTGAGTTTACAAAATACCTGTACTAAAATTCCTATATTGGACAATGAAAAGAATGACAAAGGGCATTACGAGAAGTGCTGGAGCAATATTAAAGCATTAGAAATTGTTAAGACATCTCCCTAACTCAAACATCTCTGAAATCCTTCATCTTGATAATGAATACATGTAATCAATGATCTGTATATTGTACATCAAATTGAACTTAAAATCATCGTGTTTTGTGAAATAATAATGATTATGATTATGTAGGGAAGTAAGTGGGATTTTGTTGGTAAACTAGAGAAATTAGTAGGACTGTTTGAGAATCTTGGATTAAAGAAGGCTAACAACTTTTGGTTTACCATCTAACGCAAGATAAACTCAAGAAAATGGCAGAAAACTTTAATTGAAACACGAACAAGCAGTTCTGAGGTAATGGAGTGTTGGTCACAGAAGGTGATGAGGACATGCATGGTCTTTCTGGCTCATCGATGATACCAAATCTCGTCGGAATTCTTTGATTGTAAAACAAAGAAACCAAGATAGGAGTCGTGATCTCAGTTGGACAGATGTATTAGGAGAGATAGGGTAGGGTTTTGTTGTTTTCTTTTCTTTTTTTTGTTTTGGGTAATATGTGCACCTTTTTTTATCTTTAAATAGTTAAGTATAGGATAATAGTACTATTAATGTAGATGAAAAATGAATTGTTCTGACTTTCAATAGACCTAAAAGACGGTGTAATCTACTCCTAAATAAATCATCTTACATTTGTATTGTGTATATGACATCGTTTCTACACTTGTTTAGCACTTGATTTCATTTTTTGTTCAAACAACTTGAACCAGTGCTCAATGTGCTCACATTTACATTAAAATGTATATCTACAACTATCATGGAAGATCAAATCTTCAATACAAGAAGCATGATTATACATATAATCCTGTTGGATCTGCATTTGCCCCCTTTAATCCCTGTATAAGGTAAGGGCATGAGAGCATTTGAGAGTTCAATGGCGTCATCTTCAAAACATCGTCGTGTTTCATTCAACAGCATTCTTGTAGTTAACCATGTATATAGCAGCAACAATAACCAACGCCCCGGTTAGTTGGACTGGTGAGAAAGTCTCACCGAGATAGAGGAAACTGTAAATCAAGATAAGGAAACAAACACAGTTTTAGTAAAGATAAATACATAAATAACTAAATAATAGTTTCCATGTACAGATTGAAATTTGGCTCAAAAAACCAACTTACCGAAAACCGAAGCGAACATTGGAGTTAGAAAGGTCAGGGAGCTAAGTTTTGTCAAGCTACCTGGTAAGTATAGAGAATGAAAAATGTTGGTATAAATGAAATGCATAAGCTAGACAAAAGCATGATCAATTGAAGATGACCTCTTGTGGCATTGTAGAAGTATAAGCCATAGCTGACAGCACTGCCAAACATGGAGGTATAGAGAAGGGCGAAAACGTCATTAGTTGTAAGTTCGTTGAGTCCTCCATTGAGAGCAGGATCATGAGCAAGAATTGACAATGCTGCCAGTGGAATCCCACCAAGAACCATGTGCTGCAAGGATATTTCAAAGTAAAGTAATCTTATGAACCAATAAGCAAGCTAACAACAATAAAGTGAAGACAAAACTGATCCTGTATAGTCGAGTACCGTATATCTTGCAATATTTGTTAAATCACTAACATGTACAGCTATCAAAACTAGGCATGCAAATGATAAACGAAACTTTAACTACCTACAGATTCAAGACTCGGTACAGTAAAGTGCCAATAATCCCATAAATTCATTTTTGACAAACATCAACCAACTATAAACTCAGATATTGCTACATTCTGATTCAACTGAACATTCAAACAAATTATTTCATATAATTTAAACATAACTGTGAAAGGAGATGGTTAACAAGCATCCAATTTTAATTTAATAATAATAATGGTAGTGGCAGGTGAATCATTTATTCAACCAAAATATTTATAAATAACAATGCAGTCATATGCGCATGATGTGAGGCGAGGCAATGAACTTCCGAAAGGGCAACCGAGGCATGCGCCTTTGTCCAGCACAAGCAAGGTGCAGGAAAGGCGAGTTCCAATTTTCAAAATATGTTGGGTTTTAACCAATTAATTTAGTGATATGAATCTTACTTAATTATTGTGAGTTGTTACTAGTTTTAAAATTTTGGTATTAACTTGATGATTTTTATTACTAATCCTATATTTCTATTAGGTTTTCTATTATATTAATGGAATAGCAGTAAATGTTTATTTATTTATTTTGTTTGATATACATATTTCTTAATTTAACATTGTTGCATTTTTTGTCTAGGCACGTGCTTCTTTTTTGTGCCTACGTGATAGGCGAGCCCTTAGCACCTTGTGATTTCGACTATCTAGATACATAACACAAATGAGATTATGTATCAGTAAACACTTACAAACAACTTCTTTATGTTACTCCCTCCTTCCATGAAATTAGAATGATTCCCAATTTACAGGACATTTTCACTACCCTTGTTGGCAAATGTTTAAGCTAAATTTACGCATTTCCTTTATCATCATAATAATAATACTGACTGGATCTGCAAGATTCCTCTAGTCAAATATTGCAATTTTCATGGACAAAAGAGGGTGATATGGGTAATAACAGGAAGATAAAACAAAAGCGACCAGGACACCTAACATGCAAAAACTATCGGCCTTAACCCATGGTATATTAACATATATTAAGAATGCCTGAACGAAGAACTAAGAGCAGGTTAGCAAGTAACATATAACACAATTAGATCAATGCATTTGTATATTTTACAATCCTTAAGTAGAGTTTACGAGTATTTAGAGAAAGAAGTGTATCAGTTGGTTAACGGTTTGAATGAATATATAGAGCAAGTGTTACTAACCCATCCAGTAGCCATAACAGGATCGGAGTATTTAGAAACCCATCGGACCATGACTGTACCGACTGCCATGCTTTGAGCTGCTAGAAGCATCCACCATTCCCCACTCCCCCATAATGAAAAGTTATTCTCATCAAATGAAATAACAGGTAGCTGCAACGACAACCAATCCATTACTTATTTTATCCAAAAATTAATCATGTTAAAAGAAATTAACGAGCTCTTCGGATAAATTGATTATTACAACTCGAAAAGCAGAATCAAATTTAGATAATCACATATTTGTTGCTTAAAGCTAAGGAAAGTAAGGTAGCTTTGTATTATCTTAATATTCAGTCTTCTTACAGCAACTCACTACTTGGTTATCCAAATTTATAGGAATAAAAAGAAAATAAAATTACCCCTATATTAATAAATCATAACTAATTTATCTAACCATTAAAGGCAGGTTACTGGGGCATCAAATTGCAAATGCACCCATCCCCCCTCTTCTTTCTCGTCCATAACTCCTTAAGCCTAAAGCATAGTTAGATAATGGTGAAGAAACAAAAGTTGGCCATAAACAAAGCGAAAGAGCGACACAAATGATGCATAGAGATTGAAATGTTTCGATATCAATATACCTCAAGAAGTGCAAGGCCTACAACACCAAGAACCAGGCCTGAAATTCCAATTAAACTAATTGATTCACCAAATAGCAAGGAAGCAAGAACAGCAACCGTCAAAGGTTGTGAATCAATTATAACCTGCAATAGCATATCAATTATTTAAAGCATGCATAAACATCTTTATGCTCTGATTGGATACCTTAAACCAAGAGTCTTTCAATAAATAATGGAGTGAGCTGACAAACAAGAAATTGGTAGAAAGATGACGAGGAATTACAACCAGTCAACTAAAAGGTCTCATGATGTGCACACCGTAGAAAAGGGCTACATCACTTTGTCAAGCCCAAATTCAAGTGCCTAGGGGTGTTCTATCAATTTTCCATGATTTCCTGGATTTTTACATTCTTATATTATCCCGTTTGAAACGTAAATAGCATGAAGTTGAGGATTTCATCGAATCACACATTATCTTAAGTAGTTAAATTTCACTAGTTATAGCAAGTTTTTGAATTTTTGGCTAAAACTAACATTGTTTGTTATAAAGGACACATTATATGTCTAAAAGATTTATTTAAAAAATATTTATATTCCAATCAAGACTTGTACTTATTTATCATCTACTTACTGTGTAGCTTTCCTCCATTCCAATATAAACGCTAACATGGAGCAATCATTGTTTAATTTGTTTAAAAAAGATATGCCAACAAGATGCCCCATACTTGTAAACTAAAATAGTAAAAAATGAAGGCGGGGGTTGAAGAAATCCAACACTATACACATGAGATTACTACTAATACAGGTTAATCGTGACGATGTTTATGGTCCATGTAACAAATACTAGATAGAAGGAATAAGAAGTATCACCACATACAGATAGCAAGAAAGGTAGGAAATCTAGTTCCTAAGAGTTTAATCATATGCCTTTTTTGGAAAACGATCGGTTAACAGTTGTTAAAAGCAGACCTTGTTGTTTTTGTCTTTATTTTAACTCTTTAAGAGAAAGTAAGCACTGGTCGTCTAGTCTGAACTTTTTATCGTTGACCTAAAATAATAATAAAATTAATCAAATAAATGCAAAGCAATTTAGCCATAGTGAACATACACTGCCAAGGCCAGCCGACGTCTTTTCCAATCCTTTTGCTAAAAAACCCTGCAATCCATCACCAAAAATAATCAAACTCCCTGAAACCCCAGTGTAATTCAAACAGTTGGCTTTTCTTGCATGCTAATAAGATGTGTGACTACTAATCAATTGTTTACATAAGTTAAAAATTAATAAAGGAGAAACTCTTATTCCCTCCACTCCATCAAATTTGCACCAATTTTCACTTTGAAAGTCCACAAAAAAAATTGCAATTTACCATTTTTACAGCAAACAACAAGTTAGTTCTACCTACCTGTGTCATCATTTCAACTTACTTATGTAAAAGAATTGATTTGTCCAAGGTTCAAACTTAGAGGTCAGTTCGATAGAAGTGATTTTCCTGAGTATTGTAACTTCAAAGTTTCTAGACAACCTACCTGCTTCATAAATCCATGACTATCTAATGATTTACTTGTATCTAATTAATCTTGAGTAAGTTTGATTCTAGTGGAAACAAAAGCACTATTAAATGATAGCATAACTACTAATATATTTTACTATCACCGTATCTATTACATCTTTACATAATTTGGATCAGACTCAAACAAACATAAGTCAATTAACCTATGATCAAAATCGAATATTCCAATCTTAATTTAACAACCTCATTGATGTTCAAGAAATAAAAATTCACCTGAAAACAAGTAGCATCAACAAGAGCAAAGAGAGCAATAGACACCCAAGCCTCCACTCCCGATGGCACCTTTCTCCCACGCGAAGCTGCAAACGCCACCAGCAGCAAACCCGAAGGAATCAACCGAAACGACGACACGAACAGCGGTCCTGTTTTGGGCAAAACCTCCTTCATCGCCACCATAGCCGTGCCCCAAAAGAAGAAGGGGGAAACTAGCAACGTCCATTCCCAAATTAGGTCGCCCAACGACGTCGTCTCCGCTTCGTTGATCTCGTAATCGCCTTTTGAATCGGGTGGATACACGCACTCGACGTCGGTTCCGGTGCCGACGCAATCGATTTCGGATGGTGAGGAGATGGTGTTGGATTGAGTGTCGGAATCGGAGACTTTGGGTTTGAGAGTGATGTAGGTTTTGAGAGAGGTGAGTGGGAGACGGTGATGTGGTAGTGAGAGTGGTGGTGGTTGTTTGTGGATGTGGTGGTGGCGGAGGTGGCGGCGGTGGTAGTGGTGGCGGAGGACGGTGGCGGGGAAGGAAGGGAAGTGAGAGGCGGTGGCGGACGGTGGCGGGACGGCCATTTCCACCGGGAAGATTACCGGAATGTTTTTTGGTGGTAGAAATGAATTGTAACAAAAATGAGATGCCAAATTCATCAATAAAATATTATTGTTTAAACGATAATCCATGACTCAAATAGTTCCTTTAAATAATGTGATTGTTTTAGTATATTTAGTTAATTATATTTAATTTCAATTATTTTATACTAGAAAAATTAAGATATCGTATTTTTAAATATTAATAGTAGTATTAGTTCAATAATTTATTTCAAGTCGTGTAGTATATACGTTTTTAAACTAGTATTTCATTTAATGGTGTTTTTAAACTAGTATTTTATTTACTGGAAACAGATCAACTCTCGCATACTAAAAAAATGAAGGTTTTGGGTTGGGATAGTGAATTGTATAATCTAAGGTGGATTTTCTTTTGATTGTGATTTTAGATTTTATACTTGACTACTTGAGTGATGGAGATGATCAATAGACGAGTAACATATCATTTATTCAATTAACCGTTTTAAAAAATATTTTATTTGCTTTTTGTTCTAATTTTATTTTTAAGTACCAATCTACTCCTATTACTGGATAATGTTAGTTACTATTAGCTGCTTGATATTGATTGATGATTTAGTTTGGAATCAAATCGAATAGTATTAATTGTATTTGTTTGTTATATGATTTGAGTCCTAACTAATGATAGTTTCAAATAATTACATTCATAGAATGTACATGAATTTTAATATCGATGCATTTCCATGAGATTACGTTGCATTAAGGCATTTTGATTTGTTGATCAAAGAAGAATTTTGCTATGTATACTTTGATTAATCTTAGTAATTAGGAGAATAGTTTATTATTATACTAGTTTAAAAACTCGTGTACCACACGTATTGAATAAAAATATTAAGTTAATAGGTATTAACGTCCGTCTGAATATTTATGAGATTGGTCGGTTTCGTAGATGGTAGACAAGCGAATCCTAAAAGACCGAACACCCAACCGAGCCTTCCTGGCGTTCATCCTCCGTACGGATCCGGATCTCGAGACTCGAAGACCCGAACCAGGGTCCACAGGCGGACGGTTATCTGCTTGTCCATCAACCATGACATAACTCGTCTTATTAGTAGTCTCCGTGACAACAAAAGGAGAAACCTTTGACTTCTTCTTCGGACCACCCATTCCCACCTACACCCGGTGGTTTTGGACCCAATGGACCCGAGGGCGACGCTGGCTTTGACCGCGAGTGCGGCCATTTCGGAAGCCCCGAGTGGACCCCGAAGTTTGGAAAGGGGTAGAATAAAATATATCTGAGCAGCATCAAGCTCATCCTTGGGGCTCATGGGTGTGATGTGCTCCTCGTAGGAGAGACTGTCGGAGTTGCAGAGGAAGAAAGCTGAGGAATCCACTGTTTGAAGGACGTCGGGACGATGACGGGAGTCGAATACGGCACCAAATCACCGCTAGGGGTTATGACGAGGGCGGAGGACACGGTATCGATGCCGGAAGACAAACAACTGCCCATACGTAATACGTTTTGATTTTGGGATTGAAAGTTGAAAGAGGGGATTGAATTGGTGTGTTTCTGTAATTGTGTGTGAGGTATAAAAGTATCAGGATATGAAATGATTGAAGTGTGGGAAAGGGGTTTATATAGACGACAACAAACAGTCAGAGTCAAAATGTGGTTTCAAAAACAAGTGGAAGTTGGATGGATGAATGGATGATTATGCTTCGTAAGCGATGACGCGTTGAATTATATCACGTGAAGCTTGGTTGTCAAGTTAATTCAAGTATATGGTATGAATATAAATAGCAATTATTTTTAGTCAGACTATTGTAATTTGAGTTATCTATTATATGTAGATATAAGAAACTTATAGTTTTTAAGTTTCCCTCTCAGCAAAATTATTCACGGTTGAGTTATGGGTTTTCTTTTCGAATGTGTTTCTTCCTGAGCGGGTTAGAGGTGTGGTACAGGTTGAAAAACGGATAGATAGACCCGATTAAGATAACACCTATTTTCCGAACCAGGGTCACACATTTTCCGTTAAAAAACTTAATATAAATATTAAATTAATAGTTATTTATATATTTAAAAATTAAAAGATATTTTTTGATATAAAACTAGCTATTTATACCCACAAGAGTTGCGGTGTGTGCACGGCAGAACGATGTGTGTCAACCAAATGATAAAACAACGGCTTGAAATGTAACTAAGCACGCCACGGGTTCGTAAACGTAGACATAAATAGTCGCGTCGCAATTATATGCATGTAAGTTTGCTGCATGATTATTAATTGAAATTGAATTAATTTTAACAGCGACAAAATCTAGTTACAAACAAAGCACAAAACCATGTAAGCTTCTTCTGAATAAAAAAAATCAAAATAATAGTGTCAATAAACTTGTATCGAACCAGCATCATAGGCAAAGAATGCACACAAAGTATCGTTGGGCTTCAAGAGCCAATCGTTATTATTTTATGATTTCATTTCTTTAACATAAAGAAGCGGCGTAAAGATTAAAAAAAAATAGACATGGTCGGTGGCACTGTAGCCACCAACATACTTCATAATAATATATATATATTTATATGATTGAAACTAAGGATAATAAACTAATTTAGGTAATAATACAATAACAACACATTTTCTTATAATTTTTTTTTTAAATTGCTTTAAAAAAATTGTTTTTAAACACTATATTTTTTAATTATGTTTTTCAAACAATGTAATTTTTATAATTTACAACAATTTTTAAAATATATGTTTTTATAACAAGTTAATAATCTATTATTTTTTAAAACATGTTTTTCAAAACTTGTTTATTATTGACAAAAGTTACGGAGATTAATATTTCAACGGAGTATATTGATGTTATAAGTGGAAGAATTTACATGGGATAAAAATACATTTCTTGAATGAATTGGAAGAACAAAGTTTTTTTTCTCGGCAGTGTTTTTTTTATAACCTAATGGAAGTAGGTATGTATACTAGATACCTAACGAATAACTAAGGACAAACTAGACCACATGAATGAAAACTAATGTATATAAGCTGAGATGATGTGCATAAATATTGATTAACTTTAAACGAATGTAACATCAATGCAAACATATTTATTTGATGTCATGAAGTCAATAAAACAATAGCCATAACCACATGGACCTCATATTAGGGTTTTGATAGTATAAGGTACGTGTAGGTCGGTTATCATTATACGGTATATTCATGACTTAAAATTTAATAAAACAATATTTTTAAATATCATACACAACGCGTCCGAAATGCGGTTCAATACACATTTAACATAAAAAACCAACACTTCAATCCTATAACCAAAGTATATATATTTCAAGGACTAAATTATACCAAAAATTAGTTATAAACAAAATTTGTGAACAAATTAAAAAACACTCATTATTTACTAAGTAAGAATTCAGGTTTAAAGCGACATAAACCGTCTATTTCGGAAATAGACCATTAAAACCAGTAGATAAACTCAAATAACTAAAAAAGTAAATCGTTCAGTAGCATACCCACCTAAAAAAATAAATTTCATCCTTACTAAGTAAAGTACAAAATTCTAGATTTTAGAGTTAAAAGTGTAAATTTATCAAAGTTAAGAATTCAAGAAGTCAAGGCTTGAAGCCTCAAATTACGCATGTGCAACTGGAACCAACAAACGATTAAAGTACACTTAAAACACATTGGTTGTACTTAGATAAGTACTTAATGAGATGCTAATACATATAAATTAAACTCAGGAACTGTAAGGCCTCGTTTCCGGACGCTTACAGCTGGTCATTTATCGTACTCAAAACATAATTTCGACATTTACATAAAAACGTCGCAGCGGAAACATTTAAAACAATATCTCATTTAAATATAATAGCTTTCGCAAACAATAATTCATTATCAAATTACAAAATTTGTGTTACATTTCATTACAAAAGCCTTATAATAATGGATGTCATTCCAAAAGAATTGAGTAGTCGCTCCGTGCCATCCTCAGCAACATATTTGCCAACTGAAAACACATCAAAGTCAGCGTTGCTGAGTGAGTTCTAGTTTTATAATAAAACATACTTTTCTTTCGTAAAACCGTTCTTTACTTTCTTTCAAAATCATACGGTACTTACATTCGTTTGTGATCATACATCATACGTACATATGAATAGTATCATTATTATCTTCATCATTCGTTCATATCGTTCTAGATCTGGTCAGACTTTACCCTCTTCGTGGCACTCAACCACGATTACTGAAGTCGAATGACAAAGATCCCGTTTAGTACATTATTAAGATATTTCGTTAACGTTCATTTCATACGTTCGTTTTTTCCGTCATTACCTTTCTTATTCATCAACTCACACCATACTCCTGACTCATGTCCGAAGACTGACACAGCACCGGAGTGTGCAATCCGTTTCTCTTTCATCTCATCTCAGTCTCACGCACCACTCCTGACTCATGTCCGAAGACTGACACAGTACTGGAGTACGCGATCCTCTTCTCATTCATCCGGATCCTATCTCATGTAACACCCCGACTCATGTCCGAAGACTGATACTATGCCAGGGCCTGTAACCAAACCCCGAACTCATGTCCGAAGACTGACATAGTACCGGAATACGCAACAAGGACCTCTTTTAAGTCTGTTGCGACATAGAGTCACTCACCTCATACATATGCTTGCAAGCCTCATTCGTTCATTCATTCATTAATGCATTCATTCATTCATTACATTCCTCTTTTCATTATCTTCCACTTTACGTTACATAATACTTTCATTTCATTCATTAACGTTCAACGCAAAGCCATGGAAAGATAAACATACATAATAATAATAAGGAACATAAAACATACAACATCAATCACACAGGGCAACATCGCACACCCATAACATACATCATGCATAGCATACAACGTGCACAAGCACACGACATCATCATCACACGAATCACGCGCATCACAACAACATGCAACCATACGAAAGCACACATCATCATACATCACACCATCCTCAAGCATCATATCATCGTCATCATCAGCTCATCATCATACATCATCTTACATCATCCATGGCCATCACACCACCTACACCCCGAAGGTCCAAGCCTACACCCGGACTTTCCCGAAATTCAGACAATACCTTGGTCATTCGGGCGTATGAACCCTATTCGGTTGCATGGTCTTCCATACATATGAGAACACTCAGGCGAATGGACCTCCAGTCGCATAGCCTCCAATCGCATGCTTCCCATACGAATGGACCTCAATCGTGTAACATCCAGGCGTATGGACCTCAGTCGCATGACCTTCATGTGAATGGCCCTCATTCGCACACTTTTCGTGCGTATGAACCTCAATCGCACGACTCACAGGCGTATGGACTCTAGTCGCATGACCTTCATCCACATTTCCTTCAGTCGCATAGTCCTCATGCGTATGGCTCTCAGTTGCATGAATGAACCTCATTCGCACCTCTTTCGTGCGTATGGACCCATTCGCACCTCATTCGGCCGCATGTACCTCCATTCGGTCACCTAGCCCTAGCTGATGCAGAATGTAGTTCATCTCGAACTGTAGCCGCCAAGTTCGACCTCCAAACTCTTCCAAACCTCTTTTAAGCTCAAACCAACCATTATAAACCTAGGGAAGCATACTACAACATCATTCAAGCATACCCAAGCCCGAAATCAAGCCCCAAACGAATCACACATACATATACTACATAAACGGGTATTCACCCAAAAACCAGAAAAATAGTTTTCAGATGTGTTCCAGCCCCAAAATCATTCAAAAACGTATAAAAGAGGGGTCCTAGAACTCACCTTACGATCCCGTCGAGTAATAGAGCTTCGATTTGACCCGCTACACGTCGATTTTTCACGCTCGAATCCGCCCGAACCAAGTTTTCTCCTCTTTTTCTCCTTTTCTCTCTTCTTGGCTGAGTTTTTGCAAGAATGGGGAGGGTGTGGGCTG
Source organism: Flaveria trinervia (assembly GCA_025506515.1). Lineage (NCBI taxonomy): Eukaryota > Viridiplantae > Streptophyta > Magnoliopsida > Asterales > Asteraceae > Flaveria > Flaveria trinervia. The sequence continues at coordinate 16,966,241 of CM046456.1, read as the reverse complement.
CCCTCCCCCTTTTATTGTAAGGCCCCGTTCCCGGGACGCTTACAGCTGGGTTCTCATCGCACATAAAACGTATAATTACATTTGTATTTCATAAAATCGCAGCGGAAAAACTAAAACAATCTTTCATTTCCATGTAAATGCTTTTGCAAATTAATACAACATTCATTACAAAATAACTTGTTCGCATTACAATGCAAAAACATTAATCAAAAGAATGTCATCCCAAAAGAGCGAGTAGTCGTCCGTGCCATCCTCAGCAATCCTTACTGCCAACTGGAAACACATCAAAGTCAGCGTTGCTGAGTGAGTTCTAGTTTTATAAATAAAACATACTTTACTTTACATTTGTTCACGATCATACATCATACGTACATACAGATAATATCAGTATTATCCTCATCATTCCGTTCATAACTTACATTCACGTGTTACATTAAGTGTCGTTTCTCTATCTAGATCCGGTCAGACTTTACCCTCTTCGTGGTACTCAGCCACGATTACTGAGGGCGACTGACAAGGATCTTATTCTGTACATTATTCCGATCATTCATTTACGTTCATTCATACTTCGTTCTTTCATACATAATCTTTTGTTCCTTTATACGTTCGTTCCTTCGGTCGTTGCGACAACAGGGTAGCTCACCTCATTATAACAATCCAACGACTTTGCGCGATCTGAGTCTGTTGCAACCATATAGTTGCTCACCCCAATTGCCAATCTCAACAATAGCATGCTTTTCGAGTCTCTTGCAACCATAGGGTGCTCACCTCATGGCAACTTCACAATAAACGCGTTGTCCGAGTCTGTGTTGCAATAACTGAGTTGCTCACCTCCTTTCTCTGGCCATCTAATGATGCCTATGATCGAGAAGTTTTGCAACCAACACGTTGCTCACCCCATTGGCAATCTCCATGATTGCCTGTGATCCGAGTCTTTTGCAACCACACGTTGCTCACCCCAATTGACAATCTCCATGATTGCCGTGATCCGAGTTCTTTTGCAACCACACGTTGCTCACCCCATTGACAATCTCCATGATTGCCTGTGATCCGAGTCTTTTGCAACCACACGTTGCTCACCTCATTATATGCTTGCAAGCCTTTCCTTCATTCATTCGTCATTCAATAATGCATGCATTCTTACTTTATGTTTCCTCTTTCATATCTTTCACTTTACGTTACATAATACTTCATTCATTCATTAACATAACACATATAAAGTCACAAGAAAGATAAAAAAATACATCGTAATAAGGAACACATCATACACATTCATCCTCATATACACAGGGAAACACCATACAATATATAAACATGCAACATCATCATCATGCCCAACATGCTTTCTAAGGCTCCAATCGTCATCTTACATGCTCTTACAGGAACCTTTACGTCAAAACTTACATCTGCACTTTTCCCCGAAAGTCAGAAGTCAAACTACACTTTCCCGGTGTGACAGCCCTACTCGAGCGTATGACACCCTTCGTCGCATGGCCTCCATGCGACTGAACATCATGCCGAATGAACTAATACGGATGAACACCTATGCGAATGAACATCCCGTCGTGCGAATGGACAATGCGGATGGACCTCATGCGAATGGGATTAATGCGAATGAGCACTTATGGCACTGGACCTTCAGTCGCATGACCTCCATGCGACTGGCCTTTCATCGTGCGAATGGACCTTCAATCGTGCGAATGGACATTCAATCGTGCGAATGGACATTCAATCGTGCGAGGACATTCAATCGTGCGAATGGACATTCAATCGTGCGAATGGACATTCAATCGTGCGAATGGACCCCAATCGCACCCTAATCGGCGGCGTATGGCCTCCATTCGGCCTCCAGTCGGTCGCCTAGCCCTAACTGATGCAGAATGCAGTTCATCCCGACTGCGCCGAGGGTTTTCGGCCTCCAAACTCATCTGAACCCATTTTAAGCCCAAATCGACCATCCTAAACCTTAGGGATGCATACCACGACACCTTTCAAGCACACACAGCTCACAATCAAGTCACAAACGCATCATACATACACATACACATACACAACCGGGTCCACTTACACACATACGAAAAACCCGATTTCAGATGTTTTCCAGCCCCAAATCGTTTGAAAAACATAAAAGAGGGGTCTTAGAACTCACATAAACGAGCACAACGACAAGAGAGTCGATTTGGCCTGCTTCACGACGATTTTAGCGACCCGAACCAACTCGAACCAACTTTTTCTCCTTTCACTCTTCTTCTCTCTAAGAAATCTGAAATGTGGGGTGTGTGGGGAGAGTGGCTGCCCTCTCCCCTAATATCACCACATTCCCAACTTTTCTTCGTTGGCGAGTTTGGTCCCCTCGACTTTGAACTTTATTTTCTTTTCTTTCGTCACCCGGCTTCAAAATAATAAATATCCGGGTGTTACAAGTCCACCCCCCTTAAATAGGTTTCGTCCCCGAACCTGTTATTCGTCGAACAAACGTGGATAATGGATGTCTCATTTCTTCCTCAGTCTCCCACGTTGACTCGGATCCCTTCCTCTGCTTCCACTGTACACGCACAAGAGGAACCACTTTATTTCGCAACCTCTTTTCTTTACGATCGCTGATTGCCACTGGTTGCTGCCACATAATTTAGCCTTTCATCTATTTCATGTCCTCCAGTGAACAATCAGGTCTTCATCAGCTATCCACTTTCTCAGATGAGATACATGGAATGTCGGGTGAATCCCACTTAACTCATCTGGCAACTCCATCTATAGGCCACCTCCCCTACTCGAGCAATGATTCGGAAAGGGCCTATAATCTTGGGCTCAACTTGCCCCGCCTTCTGAATCTGATACTACCCTTCCTTCCAAGGTGAGACCTTCAACATAACCCCCCGGTAACCCACCTGGACTCAATTGGGCCTACGACGCTTCGGAATAACGACTTCTGTCTATCTTTGGCTGCCTTCTAAAAGCTTTAATCTTTTCAAGCTTCTCTGTCGTAGCCTCGATTACCTCGACGCTCCCCAATTCCTCAGACCATATCCCCCAACAACGGGTGTTTGTTGATACATGTATGTCCCTAGATCGTGATATGTGATGTATATGATCTTGTTTGGTATGATTAATGAACTGATATTGATAGTCTGTTGGTTATAATGTTTAATAGTTCATTAATGAGTTGTGAATGAATTGATTGGGTTTATGATTACTTGAATGATTACATATAATACTATATTAATTACAAAACATTCAAACTTAACTTAATGAAGTTCCCATGCGAATGGCTCATGCGAATGAACCATACACATGAAGAACTTCACACGATTGACTCAGTCGCACGACTGAACCAGGAGACTGGATCAGTCGTACGCTGTAACATAATTGGCTTAGTCGCACGACTGAACACTCAGTCGCACGAATGAACCAACCGCATGGTTCAATCGCACGACTAACCAAACTAATGGTTCAGTCGCACGATTGAATAGTGCCAACCTATAAATACAACTCAATTCGTGAAAACAGGACGCTCGATCAAGTACGATCCAGACGAACCCTAGCCGTCCAGAAACCTTCTAAATCGTTTCTCCAAGTTCATAGAACACATTAGATCGATTCCTTATCGATTTCTAACGTTAGTTTCAATCCTTGATTGATTCTTCGTGTGTTCTCACTGATTGGATCGCCAATCAAATAGGATTCCGCACTATTTGATCTGGTATACACGTGATCTCTAGGTATTTCGTCAAATACCAGGTCCTAACAAGTGGTATCAGAGCTATTGGCTCTTGATACGTGTTGATTCAATCAAGATTGCATAAAAGTTTGTGTTTTTGCACTAAAACCAAATCTTTGGCATCAAAAGTGATCTTGGAAGTTCCCTGCTCATCGACGTTTGGTTTCTACGGACTTAGGCGATTAGAACTTGTGAAATTTCGAATTTTTACGGCTGAAACCCGTCAAACCTAGAAATTTTCGCAAAAACAGCAGCTTCAGTCGCACGAGTGACTCATTCGCACGACTGGACTCCATTCGCATTGCTCATACGCACGATTGGACCTAGTCGCACCCTTCATTCGCCGACTGAACCGTTCGTTCGCATAGCTCATACGCCCCAGATTCATTCGCACGACTGAACCAATCGCCCAGTTCATTCGCACGATTGAACCAATCGCAGAGCTTATACGCACGATTAGCTCATTCGCATCCTTCAGTCGCATCAGTGAAAGTTTGTTTGATTAGATTATAAGTTTATTAGTCGTCATGGAAGATCAGATGTCAGCCTTTACTGCTGGAAGGACTCAAGGATACAGAACCTGTTGTTGCTTGAGAGTGAGGTGGGGAATCACAATAAACCACCAAAGCTTTTGACTTTAGATGAGTTTCCCACTGGAACAACGTTTTGAGATCTACCTTAATGGAGTAGATCCTAATCTGTGGGAAGCCATTGAGATAGGTATATAGTACACCGGTGGGAGCTGATGGAGTTAAACTAACATTAAGCGGGATGACAGACGCACAGAAAGTAAAGTACAATGCAGAGAAAAGAGTTATATGCATTGATCACTCAGTCTATCCCCAAAGACATATTCCACCAGTATTCAGAGAACAAGCAGTCCAAGAAACTGTGGGATGCGCTAGAGAAGAGATATGATGGTATGCATCATGAAGGCAATCAAGGCAAAGGAGTTAAAGAAGGAATTCGATACTTCTCATCAATTGGTAATGAAAGTTTGGACGAAGTCATAGAAGAGATTCTACCACTGATGAGCGAATTGCATACACATGGAGTGGCTACTACCATGGAAGAGAAAGTAAGCACTTCGCAGACGGTTGCCTGATAAGTGGGCTACATTCGTGTCTAACCTGAGACAGAATGGAATCCTTGTAAGCTGGATATAAATGACTTCATTCTTAAGTTGCGAGAAGAAGCACTAAGGATGAAGTATAGAGCTCAGAAGTCTTCGTACACACAAAATCCAGCTTTATACAACGCCACGCCTCAAGCTAAGACATCTGGAGCACCCCTCCAGACTGCTTTTGTGTCTAGCTCGTCAGGTCCTTCACATGCTTCTCCTTCTGGATCAGACACGTCTGGGTCATCATGTACCCATCATATTGGATCAGAAGCAACGCTACCAACTGAAGATCGAGAACCTCGGTAATGTGACCGTGGAAGTAGCACGAGAGCATATGGATCTCTTAGCAGCAGTGGTTCATTCATATGATGGACTTGTTGCCGGGAAGATTGGAAACTGCCATCTGGCAGATGAGGACTACGAGCAGGTGGATGAGATGGAGCTTGAAAGAATGGATATAATGTGGGCCTTAGCAAGTGTTGTCCGGAGGGCGAAGAAGTTTGTGAAAAAGACTGGACAGAACTTGGTTGCTACTAAGGACACCACCTTTGGCTTCGACAAGAGTAAAGTGACCTGCTTTAACTGTGGTGAGAAGGGGCACTTCAAAAGAGAATGTGTCAAGCCAAAGAAGACGGGGAATGGGAACCCGTTCTCATCCTTTACTCGCCAGGACAAGCAACCTCTAGTTCTACTTCATCAAACAAGGATCCAAAAGCCTAACTGCTCATGATGATGAAGGACAGGATTGGAGTTTCAGGTTTGTCTCACCAGGAGAATCTAACATTGCCAGTGTTGAGGATATTGACGATGATTCTGCGAGTGAAGGTGATATAGCAGTTGAGATTGCAATGTCACAAATAGTGAAGAAACAACTGCAGCCGAGGTCAGTTACAAGCAATGAGGAAGTCCACCATCAGAGACAGAAAAGCCAGAGTCGACAGAACCAGAATCATCTGATGCGGCACTGATGGCTAACTCTTCTGAACCAACTCAGGTAAGTACCACTGACCAATTTTTAATACCATGCTTGTTCTGATTGTGACACGTTTAGGAATAGCATAGATGAAATTTTGCTAGGTTATTAGATCATAATGATAACTTAGTAAAAGATTTACGTCTGTGCACTGAGGCAAATAGAGTACTAAAACAAAAGAGCATTGTTATAAAGAAAAGATAGACCTATTGACTAAACAACTTAGGGAAACCGAAGTAGTGGCTTTTAACCAAGCAAACGACATTAGGTACTATCTAAACTCCCTAGAAGAACTAAGAAAGCAAAGGCAGTTCTAGAAGTCGAAGTTAATTCATTAAAACAGAAACTGCATAGTTGGACTAGTTCTTCACATATAGTCCAACACTTAGTAAGAGAAAGGAATAACGGGGAGGGATTAGGCTACAAAGTGGTTCCACCACCACCTGAGACCTTGATGAACACTAAGTCTAGACCAGTAATAATAACCCCATCAAGGATCATGTGGTGACCACTCCTCTTGTTACTGATCCAGACACCTCATGTTCATCTACTGAATCTGGTCAGAAACAAAAAGAGGTCCACTTCAAAGGCAAAGGGTAAATTGCCTTGTGTTAACCTGGAAAATGAATTTGAAAAATTAATTTAAAGTCAGGGTCAAATAGAGTCAAATCAGAACCTAAAAGGACTTCAAATGTTACTTTTTTCACATGCTTCAAGTCAAAACCAGTTAACCAAAAGTAAAACAGGTTAAATCAGTAAATTTTGTTACCAGAGAAAACATCAAACATCCAAGAGTCAAAAACTAAAGTGATTGATGTTACTAGAGTGTCACGCACTTCTCCACAAAGAAAGTCTACTCATAAAGTTGATAGCAGTCATGCTACAACTGTGGAGAATGTGGACACATTGCTTCCTACTGTCATTTCTATCAGACACCTAGGAAGAAGATTGATCTTCTAGACTCTAAACCTAGGTCTTCTAAGCGGAGTTCTTTAACTCCACCTAGAAGAGCTAGTGAACCTAAAGTCCAACCTGTAAGCCAGACGCCTGTTTATCATAAACAGGCATTGCACAAATCTGGCTTATGGAAAGAAAAATCCACCTACGTGTCTAATACTGAGGACAAGAAGGAACCTGAGCTACCCTCACCTTCTAAGGGTCAATGGGTGGAGTTTATGATGTGTGATGCCTCTGGGAAACCCAAGACAGTCAAAGCTTGGGTTCCTAACCTAAACTGATTCATTTACTTGTATGTGCAGGGTGTTCGATATAGTGCTGAGACTAACACGTGGATTATAGACAGCGGAGCATCCAGGCACATGACAGGAAATAGAGCCTTTTATCTAACGTCAAACAAATAAAAGGAGGGCATGTTTCCTTTGCAGGAAACAAAGGAGGCTATATCACAGCTCAGGGAGAAGTGGGAAATCAGAAAGTTAAGTTTGATAAGTGAACTACGTTCAACACTTCAGAACAACTTACTTTCTGTTTCCCAAATCTGTGATAAAGGTTTAAAGTCATCTTCGATAACCAGAAGTGTTACGTGCTGAAGAAAGAATATATGATCCCAGAGGACCAAGTTCTGATGACTGCTTCAAGATATAAAGACCTTTATGTCTTGGATCTGTCAACAGCTGCCACAACGGATCATGAGGTTCAGTGTTTCTTATCTAAAGCTACTGAGAAGGATTCCATCTCCTGGCATCGGAGAATGGGACACATTAGTCAAAGGAAGATGAATCATTTGATTCAGAAGGATTTAGTTGGAGGAGTGAATGTCAAGAACTTCCAACTTCCTGACTTTTGTGTAGCTTGCAAGAAAGGCAAACAGACAAAGAAGTCTCATAAGGAAAAGAAAGTTCATTCAATAGAACTTCCTCTTGAGCTTCTTCACATGGATCTGTTTGGTCCAGTTAGTACAAGGAGCATTGCAGGCGACGTGTACTGTTATGTGGTCACTGATGACTACTCAAGGTTCACTTGGGTAATGTTTCTGAAATCCAAATCAGAACTTTGGAGACATTCAAGGAATTAGTAACCACACTGGAATCACTCTACAAGCTAAAAGTTCAACAAATACGCTCAGACAACGGGACAGAATTCAAGAATCAAGGGATGGAGGCATACTGCAAGGAAAAGGGAATTGTGCATCAATTCACTTCTGCCTACACACCTCAGATGAATGGCGTTGCTGAGAGAAAGAACAGGAGTTTGATAGAGACAGCACGGACTATGCTGGCAGACTCGAAACTGCCTATCCAATTCTGGAACGAGGCAGTGGCAAATGCGTGCTATACACTGAATCGAGTCCTAATAGTCAAGCGCCACGGAAGACATGTTATGAGCTACTTCAAAGACGCAAACCGAATTTGGAGTATCTTGAACCTTTTGGCGCACCGTGTACACTTCTGAAGAAGACACAAGAAGGAAAATTCAGCGAGAAGGCAGTTGAAGGATTTTTCTAGGATACAACATACCGAACAAGCGAGTTTACAATAACTCAATGGGTCTTGTAGAAGTGTGGTGTAATGTCGACGTTCAGAGATATACCACACACACCTACAGGCAAAGGACCTGCATACTTCTTCGATTATGATGGATTCTTCAAATCCTTCAACATCCCTCTCTCTCCCTCGGAGGATGAGTTAGCTACTAGGATGATGTATGATATTCTAAACTACCATCCAGCACATAGGAGAGTCATCTATTCAGTCAGAAGGGGTAGTCGATGAAAGTGACTCCTCCTCTGAAGATGAAACTGAAGCAGATGACCAGAACAGTCAGGAGGAACAGTTCCAGTTCCTGAAAGTCCACAAGCATCCACAAGTGATGCACCCTCGACTTCGGAACCTCAAACTCCAACTACTCAGATGCAGACCAAAATGTTCACAATCTTGGTTCGGAGGTGACTGTGCCGACTACTCCAGGATCACGACTAAACGTCTATCATCCCCTTGACAATGTTATTGGAGATGTCCGATCAGGAGTACAAACCCGAAATCAGCTATACTCAGCTGATTACGCCTCAGTTATGGAGAAGGGTTACATTCATGATGGTGCTTATCGATGTTTTGTCTCGCAGGTTGAGCCAAAATATGTCAGTGAAGCACTAAATGATGAGGCGTGGGTGAGTGCCATGCAAGAAGAACTTCTGCAGTTTAAGAAGTTAGGTGTATGGACTCTGGTTGATAGACCTAAAGGTGCTAAAGTCATTGGCACCAAATGGGTACTAAAATTAAGAAGGATGACCAAGGAGTCATTATCAGGAACAAAGCTCGACTGGTGGTTCAAGGTTTTCGCCAAGTCGAGGGGATTGACTATAATGAGGTGTTTGCACCCGTGGCAAGGATGGAAGCTATTCGTATCTTCCTTGCCTATGCCTCGTACATGAAGATTAAAGTCTACCAATTAGATGTGAAGTGCATTCCTTCATGGGGAAATCAGGGAAACCGTCTATGTAAGTCAACCCGAGGGATTTGAAGACCCTTATCATCGGGATAGAGTTTACAAGCTCGACAAGGCGTTATATGGGCTTCATCAAGCTCCTCGAGCTTGGTATGAGAAACTCTCGACTCATCTTGTGAAACACGGCTTTCGCAGGGGAGTCATTGACTGTACACTGTTTATTAAGAAAAGGATGGTGACCTACTGCTGTACAGATATATGTTGATGACATAATCTTCGGGTCAAAGAACGAAGAGTTATGCAAAGAGTTTGAAGCAGTGATGAAGAAAGAGTTTGAGATGAGTGCGATGGGGGAGATGAAGTTCTTTCTCGGGTTACAGGTGGATCAAACACCTAATGGGATCTTTCTACATCAGACCAAGTATGTAGGAGACATTCTCAGTCGCTTTGACATGGAGAATGCTTCTGCTGCTGGGACTCTCCACTTGCTACACGATCATGATATAGCACCTGATGAGAATGGAGATCTTGTAGATGCCACTATGTACCGAGGAATGATTGGATCTCTCATGTATCTCACTGCCTCAAGACCTGATATCATGTATGCTACATGTTTATTGTTCCAGATATCAGGCTAACCTAAGGTCAATCATCTGATCGGGGTCAAAAGGATCTTTCGCTATCTAAAGGGTACACCCACACTGGGGTTGTGGTATCCTCATGATGACGATTTTGAGCTCACAGCGTATAGTGACTCGGACTAGGAGGCTGCAAAATGACTACAAGTCTACAAGCAGGTGTCAATTCTTTGGGAGAAGATTAGTTACATGGCAGTGTAAGAAGCAGACATCGGTTGCATTGTCACCTGTGAAGCCGAATATGTTGCTGCTGCAAGTTGCTGTTCTCAAATCTTTGGATTCAACAGCAAATGCGGGATTACGGTTTGAAATTCTCGTCTACTACTATTTTTGTTGATAACTCTGCTGCAATTGCAGTAACCAAAAATCCGGTTTAACATCCTAAGACCAAACACATCGGTATTAATACACTTCATAAGAGACTGTTTTGAAAAGACCTTAATAGATGTGGTTAAAATTAATACTGATTTTCACGTGCTGACCTCTATACAAAAGCCTTTGATAAACCACGTTTTCAATACTTGCTAGAGGTCAACGGCGTTAAAAGAAAAGTGAGGTAATTCCTGATGAGAATAATGTGTAGTCCGATGTAGTTTCGTTAAAGTTTATTTTATTTTATGTTATTGTTTGTTTTCTTTTCTTTTGTCTGTTATATTTAAACTCATGTTATTTTGCTGTTTATTAAAATCCAAAAATATTAAATCCGAAATGATTTTAGTATTTTAGGGGGAGAATATGTCAGCAAGTTAATATTAAAAAAAATGAGGGAGAAGGGGTAACTAGCTGAAATAAGGTAGATTGTGTCTGTGATACCGATTCAATACCTTGGAATATGATAGTACACAGGAACAAATCAAGAGGGATTTTAAAATTTAGGTTTGAAAAGATGCAAAAGTTCAAAGTATAAGTCTGTGTAGTCTAAGCAATATAAAAAGGGAAATGATAGAAAACTGGCAACTCCTAAGGTGACACAGAGAAAGTAGACTTAGAGGCTGCTAGACCACAATGATATGTTGGCAGATTCAACACAATAGACAATTAGACCTGATTGGTGATCTCAAGATCAAACTAAGTTGTTCAACTGACTGTGACTTCCATCTTATCACTGGTTAACACAATCAAATATATTCCTAAGGGGTAATGAGCATTTAAATGCCACAAAAGTGTGCGATGACCATAATTAGAGCAAAGCAAGAAAAAAATGAAAGACAAATGCAATAAAGCTAATGACTTATGTTGTTGGTGCATATTGTGTCAAATAAAATAAGCTGCTCTAACAAGGAGATAGGTTGTGTGCCTCTCTGCTGTGCGATGGCATGACCTGAGGATAAGCATAACCTAGATATTCTAGAATTTATTGTTGTTTGCCGCCTCTCTGCTGTGCGATGGCACGACCTGAGGACAGGCTTCTCTTTGAAAGCTCTAAGAATAGTCTCTTCTTGTAATAATACCCGTAGACCGCTCAAAACCTCTGAGGAATGTTGATTACCATATAAGTGTGGGATCCACAAATGTTAGCTGAAATAATTAAACCTAAATCAGTCACCAGTCTGCGTCAAAAGTCTGTGTATGGATTTAAGTGGACAAACATACTGACAATCTTAGTGGCTACATTCTCAAGAGTTCAAATCAATGTGAAAATCTAAGAGTTTCAGTATGATTTCCTTAAGTTGCTAACGACTCTGGATGAACACCGAGAATTTAAGCATCAAAGAGTTTTAATAACAAGTCCCAAAATGATTTGATATTCCTGTATGATTCCAAAATTGAGTTGGTCCAGATATGATCAATCTAAGTTAAAGTTGTCTACTCCTACTCAAATCCCTTAGATTTCCATCTTAGGGCTTTATCTCTCACAAAAAGTCCAAAAATAAACTTTAGTTGTGTAGTTTAGTTTAAGTTTCTATATTTTCTTTTTATTTGTGTGTCTGTCGGACTACATCAGGAAATCAGAAGGAAATTAACTTACCTAAAAGGGTCATGTCGGAGATGGCCACATGTGTTTCAAAGTCTAAAAAGTCACGTCTAAAGTGACTGAATTGGTTAAGAGCTTATAATGTCTATTTCAAAAGTTTAAAATGTTCAAAAATGGCAGAAAATCTACCGAATGGATCCCATTCGCACCATTGGACCATGATATGGACCAACCATGCGAATGGATCCCATTCGCATGATTGGACCATGAATATGGACCAACCATGCGAATGGATCCCATTCGCATGACTGGACATGAAACTGAGCCATTCGACCGGATGACAGGGTGCGAATGAGTCAGTCAACCGACTGAGACTTAGTCGGTTAATTGAGATGCGAATAAAGAAGACCGAATGAGTCAGTCGACCGATTGAGACTCAGTCGGCCGACTGAAAGCAACCGACTGGACCAATCGCACTACTGAACCTCAGTTGCCCGAATGAACTGTGCGAATGAGGCCAGTCGGCCGATTGAAATTAGGGTCAGTATTTAAAGGGCCTCAGTCGATCGCATCTCACTCATCACTCCCAATCGCACCCCAAATCGCTCTCTTTACCGTTACTCTGCCAAAATCTCTAGAGACAGTTATTCACTTGCAATTCATCTTCTGACTTTCGATTGACAAGAATCAAGGTACATTGCCGTTCAATCTTGTAGAAATCAGAAGATTTTAAGTCCAAATTGGGTTATTCGAATGAAACCTTGATCGGACTGAAAAATGCCCTAATAACCTACATAAACTAAGCTAAACGTTAAAATCAAGTTTGCTAGTCATTAGTGACGAGATGGCGACTCAAATGAACTTGATATAGAGGTTTAAAACAAAAGATTGGTGAAACTAAAATGTGAATCGCATAGTGGGTCTTCATGCGAATGGACATCAAGATGAACTTCAGTCGCACGACTGAAGGGCCCAAACTGCCCATACGCATGGCTGAACCATGCGTATGAAGTTCAGTCGCATGACTGAGGTAACCGCATGAAGGTATATGCGTAGAAGCCCAATCGCACACACTGAGATACGTATGGGGTCAATCGCACGACTGAACCCATTCGGACCATTCAATCGTACGACTGAACCCCTTTCGCACAGTTCAATCGCACTGTTGAACTCAGTCGCACAACTTCAATCGCATGACAGAAAGATGTTCTTCAAGCTTAATGAGTTCATGACTTTCTTATTAAATGGTACTAATGTTTACTATCTTTGTAACAGATGGCGAGTAGATGGACAATGAGCACTAAGAATAATATATGTGCTCATCTGGACTTAACATCCATAAATGCTGCAGAATTCTCTGGCATTATCACGTTTCTACTAAGATCACGGATTGCGCATGCCATCTCTACCCCTTGCACCCCATACCGATCCATTCAACAAGCCTTCTGGGAAGGCGCTACAGTTGATAGATCATCGGATCCTCACTGCATAAGAAGTTCCCATTTGGCGAGGATATTACAGTTTCTGAGGAAGACTTACGGGTTGTACTTCAATTGGGGGATGACGGTGACTGCCCAACCCGTCTACACCCCCTCACTGTCAGAGGATGTTTTCTCAGAGCCAAATACTCTGGGGACATCAATTCAGGGGTACTGAACAAGAGTAACCTCTGTCCTCAGTTTAAGTACCTTGCACACGTGCTGCTCAAGTGCATGGCTTCAAGAAAAGGTGGGTTTGATGAGCTATCGGATCAAATGCATAACGCATACGTTGCGTTGGTGCTGAACCATTCGTTCAGCTTCTCTAAGATGATCTTCACCTATCTGGTGGAAAACATCGAGGGGAAAGGAAAGGAAGCCTTCTGTATGTACCCACGGTTTATGCAAATGATAATAGATCAGAAGCTTCCTTCCCTGCCAAAAGAACAGGAGGATTCGGTGGTATTGGAGGTCATGGATGACACCACCCTGGGAAGGATGAAAGTATACCGGGGAAAGCCAGTGAAGCCTCCGGTCAGGAGGTTGTTCGGTCATCTTGCCAGAGAAGACTATGTAGTGCCGGAAAGGAGGAAGTGGCGTCACGAGGATAGTGACTCTGAGGTGGAACAGATAGTCCTACCCACTCTTGACTCAGATGAGGATGACAGTGGGGATGCTGCTATTCCACCCAGAGGCACTGTGTCTGGCTCTGTTCCCTCTGTGTCTGTCTCACCTGCTGAGGTAACTGAGTCAGCAGGATTTCATCAAGATTTTGTTCTTAACGAGGAGGATGAGGATGAATCTGATGAGGAGCCACTGAACCGAACTGTGGGAAGGAAAGTGGTTCCCACAGAACATGGGTTGAGAGTTGTTGGTGAACAACCGAGAGGCTCCGGAGATACAGAAACTGATCCAACGTATGCTCTGGGGTCCTCAGGCGGGATTGGAGGGGGAGCATCCACCTCGAAGGGAACGAGGAGAAAACGGATGGCTCAACCCCATGGCCAGAAAAAGAAGAAGCGTAGGGTAACCTTTATCACTACCACATCCACCATACCTTCCACCACTACCACCTCTTCAGACACACCACCATACCTTTCCCCACAGCGACAACAGACACCACCATACCGACCACCACAGCCAGACCCCAGCCACCACTACATCATTCACCCCACACTCACCACCACTATCATCCAGACCTGACCCGATATTCACCACCTCCACCACCACCACTAGCCACCAAACCGAGCCCTCAGCCTACCCCTCACACACCTATAGATCTCCTCTACCTCCAATTGGGGTAGAGGAACAGTTGTCAGCTTTAAATAGAATGGTGTTGCGATTGCTGGCGGCTGATGAGGAAAAGACCACTCAGATCCGCCAGCTTACCGACCTGACTGCTGCACAATCGCATAAAATTGCAGAGCAGGATCGAGTAATTGAGGAGCAGGCCCAGTAATTGGCTGCTCAGAACACTCAGTTGGACCAACTCCGAGCACAAAGTGTCGCAGCAGGTAAGAAAATAGAGGAGTTGGAAAAAGCTAAGAGGACCATTTTGCTAAAATTGAAAGGATCAAAGGAGGAACCTCTAAAGATAAAGGATGGAGACAGAGATAATGAAGATGATGATGATGATGATGATGATAGTGATACTGATGAAGAGAAAACCGAAGAGTGGTGTGCAGATGAAGACACTGAAAAGGAGAAGCAGCTGAATCTGTCTCAGCTCAAGGGCAAGAGAAGAGAACAAAGAACAGACAGGATCAGTCAGCTTCTGCTTCTGCACCTTCACAAGAAGAGTCTAGCATTCAGGATAAAAGTAAATAGTGGATGTTTATGTATTTATTTACTTTTGTATTCTGTATTGAAAAACCATGTACTAAATGTTTATATTAAGTTAATGCATTTTGTTTGATATATTACTAATGATTTGAGTGTGAAATGTGTAAATCAAACAGATCCAAAGTACCACAGAGATGAGTTTGATATTGCTCCCCTTCAACAGGTCAAGTCTCAACTCACAATGATTCTTGATCTGCAAGGGATTGTCAGAAGGTCAGTGAGTTATACCCCTGAAGAAGGTGAAATAATTCACGACCTATCTAACGAGCAACTGGCAGAGATGTTCAGACTCAATCCTGATGACATTGTCAAGGATGCTCCAACAGTTGATTCAACCAGTGACGACGAACTACATGACATTGATGAAGTTGAGGTTGAAGATATTGCTGCTGAAGAGTACCCTCAGTACGCTGACAACGAGGGTAATATGGTCCCCAATCTGGGTGAGTCCCTAGTCAGTGATATGTTTGAGGTACTAGACAAGATGGAGCAGGAAGCTGGAAAGACCGAAGGAACAGCCCAAGCCTCAAACGATGACGTATACGTTCGAAAGGCTGAGTGGGCTGAATGTTTTAAAGAAGTCAGAGCCCAACGTGCTGCACCGAAGAGGGATGCCTACACCAAGTTCTACAGCGTCAAGAAACATCTTACGGTGTCAGGCAGGATTATAACATGGGCATATTTTGATGATCTTAACGTTTATGCCGTTAAGAGGGAAAATGGCATAGAGTACTTTAGATTTCCACATGATCTAAAGACTCTACCAGGTTTTGAGCTCAACCAGCTGGCCAAATTGAAGCTGTTGTATGCTGACCCGAGAAAGATGTCAGGCTGGTTTGAGACTGCCCTAAAGAAAGAGTACCACACCAGGTGGATTAACTTCAGACCTCAACAACCTACAAGGTATATTAGAAGGTCTGAGATGGATACCATTACTGGAAAACCTAAGATTGTGTTGAAGTGGAGTCCTCCTCGCACTATGTCGAGAATCCCTCTCAGGGAAATGCCACAGGACTCACTCCACACTTCAAATGGTGGTACTATGATTGGAGAACTGCTGAAGCTGTCATAGTTCTGAACAAAGGGGATCAAATGGATACTGTCGGGGTATTCGACCCAATGTGGCTAACTAACTTGTCTGCTAATGATGTCTATACATTATACAAGTGGCCACTGTTCTATGACACACAAGACATTGTACAAGCCCTCCAGTTCCAAAATGTTATACGACTTTGCTTCGCGTTTGATATTCACGCGGGAGTCACACAAGAGGACAAGTACAAGAAATATGAGGAGGTAATGAAGAAAACAAGACATTAGAGAGATCTAAGTCCAAGGGGGAGTTTGTTGATACATGTATGTCCCTAGATCATGATATGTGATGTAATAGATCTTGTTTGGTATGATTAATGAACTGATATTGATAGTCTGTTGGTTATAATGTTTAATAGTTCATTAATGAGTCGTGAATGAATTGATTGGGTTTATGATTACTTGAATGATTACATATAATCTTATATTAATTAACCAAAACATTCAAACTTAACTTAATGAAGTTCCCATGCGAATGGCTCATGTGAATGAACCATACACATGAAGAACTTCACACGATTGACTCAGTCGCACGACTGAACCAGGAGACTGGATCAGTCGTACGACTGTAACATAAGTTGGCTCAGTCGCACGACTGAACACTCAGTCGCATGAATGAACCAACCGCATGGTTCAATCGCACGACTGAACCAAACTAATGGTTCAGTCGCACGATTGAATAGTGCCAACCTATAAATACAACTCAATTCGTGAAAAACAGTGACGCTCGATCAAGTACGAATCCAGACGAACCCTAGCCGTCAAGAAACCTTCTAAATCGTTCTCCAAGTTCATAGAACACATTAGATCGATTCCTTATCGATTTCTAACGTTAGTTTCAATCCTTGATTGATTCTTCGTGTGTTCTCATTGATTGGATCGCCAATCAAATAGGATTCCGCACTATTTGATCTGGTATACACGTGATCTCTAGGTATTTCAGTCGAATACCAGGTCCTAACAGTGTCTGCATTGTCACACCTCAACCTTGACAGCGGAAACGTCGAGGAGTGAGAGTTAAGATCGTTCATAGCTACATAACGCTATTAATAATCCAAATATATTTCACACATAAGTTTCATTTGTCACATTACAAATATAAGTCTCAAAGGATATAAAAACATAACGTAAAATGTAACAATTCATTCTATTTTATTTATTAATCTAGGTCCATTCCTAGATGTGCAAGCTTCAATGTGTAGATAATCAAACTTGGGCATTTCCTGAAACATGTTAAAAATAAAGGGTCAACAATAATGTTGGTGAGCATTCCATAGTTTTAAATACATAGATTATATAAAAGATGGCAATTCAAGTCATAAATTAGTGAATAAAGTGATTAGGGATGTTATGATCAATGCAACAATCAAACCTCGACAAAGTTTTACAAGTCTCAAACGTTTACAAGTTTATACGATTAGTTAAGTGTACTTGGATTAACCAAGGCAGGCTTGTCTTGCCCATAGATCTATGACTTCGCTGGGCTAGCAATAGTTAATGATTGTACATATAACGCCATAACATGGTAATCACGAAAGTTCAACTAACCACAACTTTTACAAGATGAATTGCCATGGGTTTACAAGTCTCAAATAAGTCTACGAGTGCAATAGTATAAGTTAACATGTTTCACCCCAAAGTGTGAAAATAGGAAAAAGGGGTATAGAATACTCACATGATCAAATAATATATATTTGATGATTAATATGAATAAATATAAGCAACGTTTCAACGTAGTCTTCACAATGCACCTAAAACAAATATATTTACAATGTTACAATTTAATAATATACTTAATGGGTAAACGAGACTAGGGTTTCAAATGGTATTTGAGGGTTTTAATAATTAAATGGCGTTGGTTAGTGAGATCATATATATGCTTTAGTCCAAAAGAAAAGTCATGTATCAAATTTAAGGAAATTAAATCCTTTATAACAATTTGTGAAGGTTAATTATAAAATATATAAATTCTATAATTATCATAATTAATCCATAATTGTATAGTATCTAAATAATAATTAAATGATTTACCAATATTATATAAAGTCTATTGTTATAAAAATAAACTTTGTTAAATTTTATTTTATAAGTAAATTGTTAAGGTGTTAAGGTGATAAATTTGTAGAAAATAATAGGACAGCTTAAAAATAACCAAAGTTTACAAAACCCTTTTTTATAATTTTCAGAAAACTTTATGTATTTTTTTAAAGGCTGAAAAGCCAAAAAAATTTAAATTGGAGGTCGCCGGGTTCGAACCCGGACCTCTAATTCAGAATGTGAGTGGGGAACCAGTGAACCAAGGCCTTAGCCGCGGTTTTACTTGGTTCTCAAATCTTAAGAACACCCGTTTCAGAATAGCCCCAATTTCATAAGAACCCTAGATTGGTCAAACCCAAAATCGAAGATCAAAACGATAATGTTTTCGTGAATGAACATGGGGCTTTGATTCCCCATGTGATTTCGAGTCTACGGACACAATTAATTACCCGATTCGATGTTTATGTAGATAAGAACACTTGCAGACGAGTTGTGACCGAGCTTGGTTTCAATATGCGAGCAAACGACTAAGAAAACCAAATTAAACTTATGTGAAGCTTCGTATAGCGATCTGGATGCAAAGCCCTCTATCAATGATGGTTAGGAGGCTCGGAATGTGATCAACGAGTGGATGACAGTTGCGATGAAAGTGCTAAACGAGTTCTAAGTTTGTGTTTGATTCAGGTGAAATTGAGAGATGTAAACGATTAAGATTGCTTAGATGATTGATTAGGTGTGTTAATTACATTATTATTACGATTTAAGGGACGAACGGTTGTGTCATTGAAGGTTTCGGTTATAGAAATTGTTTGAGGTTGTAACCGGTGTTTGAAGATGATTAATTGGTGAGCATAAGTTCGAAACGTTCAAACAAACCGATTGGAATGATTTTGGTACCAAAATTCAAGGGTTTCGGGTGGATTTGGAGATCACCGGCGCCGCGCCGGACCTTGCCGGCCGGCGGCCGGAAATACGGGGAAAGAGGGAAAGGAGGGGTTTGGGTTGGTTAATTTACACCATTAGTCCTTGCGGTTTCCAGTTTGTTATTTCGAGCCCAAACTTTCTTTTCAATGTTTCTAAATTGACAAAAAGGTCCCTTGAACTAAGTTTAATGTTTTAAACATTTTCAAGTTTAGAAATTTTCATTTCACCTTTAATGTTCTTATTATTATTATTATTATTATTATTATTATTATTAGTAACATAATTATTATTACTCTTATAATTTGTTATTATTATTATTAGTAACATAATTATTATTACTCTTATAAATTTAAAAGAGCAATTAAGATAATCATAAGCAACCCATAAGTTTCATAAATAACACAAAATTAGCCCATGCAAGAATTTAATAAGGCTGACTTTAAATTAACCCAAAATTACAAGATGTTACATGCATCTCCTACCGTATAGCATCTCATATGGTGGCATACCAATGCTGGCATGATAGCTGTTGTTGTATGAGAATTCGGCTAACGGTAAGTGGTCATCCCAACTTCCACCAAAATCGATCACACATGCCCGGAGCATGTCTTCCAATGTCTGAATGGTTCTTTCTGACTGACCATCGGTTTGGGGATGATAAGTCGTGCTAATATGTAACCTCATCCCCATAACGTCGTGGAATTTCTTCCAAAATTTAGATGTAAACCGAGTGTCACGATCAGACACAATAGACACCGGCACACCATGATGAGCTACAATTTCCTTGATGAACAGATCAGCCAACCTCTCAGATGAATACGTCTCGCGGATCGGTAGAAAATGAGCGCTCTTCGTCAGACGATCAACTATCACCCATATGGCATCATACCCTTTCGGAGTACGTGGCAGCTTCGTAATGAAGTCCATGGTGATGTGCTCCCACTTCCATTCCGGTATATCCAAAGGTTGGATCTTCCCATACGGCTTTTGGTGTTCGGCCTTCACCTGTAAGCAGGTAAGGCACTTACTCACATACTCCACCACGTCGCGCTTCATACCCGACCACCAATAATCTTTCTTCATGTCATGGTACATTTTCGTGGCACCAGGATGAATGGAGTATCGAGTCTTGTGTGCTTCATCCATTATCTTCACCCGTAAATCCCCAAAACGAGGAATCCACACACGACCGAATCGAGTTCTAACACCGAGTGTGTTTTCACCCAATTCCCCAACCAGACCTCTCATTCTTTCCGAGTTAAGGTGATCTTCTTTCAATGCCTCATCTTGAAACTCCTTAACTTGCTTCATCATATCGGAGGTCATGATTAATTGATAAGCTTTCACCCGAATCGGTTCGGGCCTTTCCTTTCGACTAAGGGCATCCGCCACCACATTAGCTTTGCCTGGATGGTAATGGATCTCGCAATCATAATCCTTTATAAGTTCCAACCATCTCCTCTGCCTCATGTTCAGATCCTTTTGCACGAAGAAGTACTTCAAACTCTTATGATCGGTGAATATGGTGCACTTCGTCCCGTAGAGATAGTGCCTCCAATCTTTAGTGCAAAGACCACGGCTGCTAGCCCCAAGTCATGAGTGGGATAATTAACCTCATGGACTTTCAATTGTCGGGATGCATAGGCTATAACCTTCCCTCTCTGCATTAACACACACCCCAACCTTGAGTAGGAAGCATCAGAATAAACCACCAGATCTTCGCTTCCATCGGTAATGACAGAACAGGAGCTTGAGTCAGTCTTGCCTTCAGCTCTTCGAACGCCTTCTCTTGAGCTTGACCCCATACAAACTTCACATCCTTTCGGGTCAACTTAGTTAGTGGAGAAGCAATCTTAGAGAAGTCTTGGATGAATCTTCTATAGTAGCCCGCCAAGCCCAAGAAACTACGGATCTCGGATGGCGTCTTGGTGACCTCCATTGCATAACCGCATCCACCTTCGCCAGGTCCACCATAATCCCATCAGGATTCACCACATGACCCAAAAACTGAACTTCGCGCAACCAAAATGCGCACTTGGAGAATTTAGCATACAATTTCTCCCTTCTCAACGTCTCTAGAACCTCTCGAACGTGACCGGCATGCTCAATCTTGCTCTTCGAATAAATCAGGATATCATCAATAAACACAATCACTGATTTATCCAACATAGGCCGACACACACGGTTCATCAGATCCATAAAAGCAGCTGGCGCGTTGGTCAAACCAAAGGACATGACAAGAAACTCATAATGACCATAGCGTGTGTGGAAAGCTGTTTTAGGGATATCTTGTTCCATCACCTTCAACTGATGATAGCCAGACCGAAGATCTATTCTTGAAAACCAACTGGCACCCTGAAGCTGATCGAACAAATCATCTATCCTCGGTAAGGGGTAGCGGTTCTTCACCGTCAATTTATTCAGTTCACGATAGTCAATGCACATCCTCATACTACCATCCTTCTTCTTTACAAACAGGACCGGAGCACCCCATGGAGAGATACTCGGTCTAATGAACCCCTTATCAGCAACTCTTGCAACTGTTCCATCAACTCTTTCATCTCCGTCGGAGCTAACCGATATGGTGCCTTGGCAACGGGTTGGGCACCCGGTATTAGATCAATCTGAAATTCAATTTCTCTGTCAGGTGGTACCCCTGGTAAATCTTGCGGGAACACGTCTGGAAAGTCACACACAACCGGTACATCAGGCAGTTGTGGTGTTGGTGCATCTACATCCTTTACATGAGCCAATTAGGCGCTACATCCACGCCTCATACACTTTCCCGCCACCGCCATTGAGATCACCTTCGGGATCGTAGTAACCCGATCACCATAAACCGTTACCAAACTTCCATCAGGCGCTGTCAACCGAATCATCTTCTTGCGACACACAATGTTCGCCTCGAAGTCCGCCAACCAATCCATCCCAAGAACCAAATCAAAACCACCCAAGGTCATCACGAACGGTCTAACAGGAAACTTGTGACCTTCTAATTCCACCTCACAGTTTTCGATCATCTCCGAAATCCTGGTAGACTTACCTATGGCAGTTTCTACATCAAAGGGCGCATCAACACGCCTACTACTAACAGGCAGCTTAGCACAGAAAGCAGTAGAAATAAAACTCCTACTAGCACCAGAATCAAATAGCACAGAAGCTAAAGTTGGTTCACCAGAAACGTACCGGACACGACATCAGGGTCTGTCCTAGCTTCCTCCTGTGTCATGGTAAATGCCCTGGCGCTCGCCCTCGGTCCTTCCCCTCTAGTTCTCTTCACCCCAGAACTCTCAGCCCTCAACTTCTTACAATCCTTACTTACGTGACCCTCTTCACCACAGTTATAGCACCGGACTATACGACAGTCCCTTGCCAGGTGCCCCGCCTTCCCAAATTTGAAGCATAAGTTTGACCCAAACCTACATTCTCCGCTGTGGTCCCTTCCACACTTGCCACACCTTTTCGACCCCGCACTTGATGTGACCACACGGCGATCATCCGCTCGTGCCTCTTATTACCCGTCGAGGCATCACCCCGACCAAACCTCTTCCCCCGCCAGTTTCGATCACCACCGCTCTTCTTGCCACCCTCAGTCACCACCATTGTTCTCTCATCGTACAAACTCCCTGCCAAATCCACCGCCGACCTAAACGTACTCGGCCGGGCAGCTATCATGTGCCTGCGAATATCTGCTGGCAAACCCTGAATATATCTTTTAGTCTTTCGTGACAAAGGTGTCACCTGATCCGGCACCAGACGTGCCATCTCGTTGAATTTAGTGGTGTACTGCTGGTGCGTCATAGTTCCCGCCTCCAGTTGCAAGAACTCCCTTTCGACCTTGTCCATTTCCCGATGAGAACAAAATTCCTCAATCACCAACCTTCTCAGCTCAGGCCATTTCATTTTTCCAATGGCCCTACTACCCTCAGCTTGGACAATGTTGTCCACCAGCACAGAGCTGAATCCACAAAAGAGTGGGTAGCAAACTTCACCTTTTGGTCCTCTCGGCACTCGCTGATATCGATAACAGCTTCCATTTCCCTCACCCACCGGTGAGCAGCTGCAGCGGTGCCGTTTCCATCAAAACTAGGGGGCTTGCATCTCATAAAAGCCCCATAATTACATCCTCGTGCCGTCTCCGGCGCAGGCTCTTCTTCTTCCTCTTCGTCATTAGATAGAACCGTTTCCGGCTCTGGTTGTTCCCGTTCTCCAGAGGGCTGTTTCTTTCTTTTCTTTCCCCTTCTCGTACAGCCTTAATAACTTCAGTCACCACAGACGGTAAGATTGTCTGCATGACCTGATGGACTTCTTCTACAACAGCCTCCTTTACTGAGGCTCTCAGATGGCGCTTTCGTCGCCACCCTCCGGATGGGGGGTCTCTGGTTCTTCATGAACCACCCTCTCAACTCTGGGTCTCCCTCTCTTGGGTCGTGGTTTAGCACCGTGACCTCCACCCCTAGAAGCTTTCGAAGATCTACCTCCGGCCATCACACGCACACTGAAAGATTCAAACACCAACACAGTCATTCAAGGGGACAGCTCAGTTTATGTCAAGTATAGTAAGTCCCTAATTACAGTGGCCAGTTGTGATTAGCCACTTACTTTACTCTTCACACCCCAAGCATTACCTGTCCTGACTACATCAGTATTTAAATCTACATACGACACATAACCACATACCATGCGCACATAAAAACGGTTAACTTTACGAAAATACCTGATGGCACGCAGCTACTCAGATTGGCATTCATTCCCTTTCCGTCCCATTCTCAGTTTAAGATTAGATTTATTTTGAAAATTTACCCATTTCACTTAAACTTTGGCTCTGATACCAACTTGTAAGGCCCCGTTCCCGGGACGCTTACAGCTGGGTTCTCATCGCACATAAAACGTATAATTACATTTGTATTTCATAAA
Organism: Flaveria trinervia; assembly: GCA_025506515.1. Classification (NCBI taxonomy): domain Eukaryota; kingdom Viridiplantae; phylum Streptophyta; class Magnoliopsida; order Asterales; family Asteraceae; genus Flaveria; species Flaveria trinervia. The sequence continues at coordinate 16,942,179 of CM046456.1, read as the reverse complement.
ATCGCAACGGAAAACTAAAACAATCTTTCATTTCCATGTAAATGCTTTTGCAAATTAATACAACATTCATTACAAAATAACTTGTTCGCATTACAATGCAAAAACATTAATCAAAAGAATGCCATCACAAAAGAGCTGAGTAGTCGTCCGTGCCATCCTCAGCAATCATTACCTGCCAACTGGAAACACATCAAAGTCAGCGTTACTGAGTGAGTTCTAGTTTTATAAATAAAACATACTTTACTTTACATTTGTTCACGATCATACATCATACGTACATACAGATAATATCAGTATTATCCTCATCATTCCGTTCATTAACTTACTCATTCACGTGTTACATTATCGTTCGTTTCTCTATCTAGATCCGGTCAGACTTTACCCTCTTCGTGGTACTCAGCCACGATTACTGAGGTCGACTGACAAGGATCTTATTCTGTACATTATTCCGATCATTCATTTACGTTCATTCATACTTCATCTTTCATACATAATCTTTTGTTCCTTTATACGTTCGTTCCTTCGAGTCTGTTGCGACAACAGGGTCGCTCACCTCATTAACAATCCCAATGACTTCGTGCGATCCGAGCAACCATATAGTTGCTCACCCCAATTGCCAATCTCAACGATAGCATGCTTTCCTAGTCTCTTGCAACCATAGGGTTGCTCACCTCATGGCAACTTCACAATAACGCGTTGTCCGAGTCTGTTGCAACAACTGAGTTGCTCACCTCCTTTCTCTGGCCATCTTAATGATGCCTATGATCCGAGTCTTTTGCAACCACACGTTGCTCACCCCATTGGCAATCTCCATGATTGCCTGTGATCCGAGTCTTTTGCAACCACATGTTGCTCACCCCATTGACAATCTCCATGATTGCCTGTGATCCGAGTCTTTTGCAACCACACGTTGCTCACCCCATTGACAATCTCCATGATTGCCTGTGATTCGAGTCTTTTGCAACCACACGTTGCTCACCTCATTGTATGCATGCAAGCCTTTCATTCATTCATTCGTCATTCAATAATGCATGCATTCTTACTTTATGTTCCTCTTTCATTATCTTTCACTTTACGTTACATACTACTTCATTCATTCATTAACATAACACGTAAAGTCACAAGAAAGATAAACATACATCGTAATAAGGAACACATCATACACATTCATCATCATCATACAGGGCAACACCATACATATATATAACATGCATAAACATGCAACATCATCATCATGCCCAACATGCTTTCTAAGGCCCCAATCGTCATCCTACATGCTCTTACAGGAACCCTTACGTCAAAACTTACATCTGCACTTTTCCCCGAAAGTCAGAAGTCAAACTACACTTTCCTCGGGTGTGACAGCCCTACTCGGGCGTATGGACACCCTTCAGTTGCATGGCCTCCATGCGACTGAACATCATGCGAATGAACTAATATGGATGAACACCTATGCGAATGAACATCCCGTTGTGCGAATGGACAATGCAGATGGACCTCATGCGAATGGGATTAATGCGAATGAGCACTTATGCGACTGGACCTTCAGTCGCATGACCTCCATGCGACTGGCCTTTCAATCGTGCGAATGGACCTTCAATCATGCGAATGGACATTCAATCATGCGAATGGACATTCAATCGTACGGATGGACATTCAATTGTGCGAATGGACCCCAATCGCACCCTAATCGGCCGTATGGCCTCCATTCGGCCTCCAGTCGGTCGCCTAGCCCTAACTGATGCAGAATGCAGTTCATCCCGACTGCAGCCGAGGGTTTTCGGCCTCCAAACTCATCTAAACCCATTTTAAGCCCAAATCGACCATCCTAAACCTTAGGGATGCATACCACGACACCATTCAAGCACACACAAGCTCACAATCAAGTCACAAACGCATCATACATACACATACACATACACAAACGGGTCAACTTACACACATACGAAAAACCCGATTTCAGATGTTTTCCAGCCCCAAATCGTTTGAAAAAAAGTAAAAGAGGGGTCTTAGAACTCACATAAACGAGCACAACGACAAGAGCTTCGATTTGGCCTGCTTCACGACGATTTTGGCGACCCGAACCAACTCGAACCAACTTTTTCTCCTTTCACTCTTCTTCTCTCTAAGAAATCTGAAATGTGGGGTGTGTGGGGAGAGTGGGCTGCCCTCTCCCTACTAATATCACCACATTTCCCAACTTTTCTTCGTTGGCGAGTTTGGTCCCTCGACTTTGAACTTTATTTTCTTTTCTTTCGTCACCGGCTTCAAAATAATAAATATCCGGGTGTTACATTTATACTTCCACTCATCAAGTTTTCTCTCGTTGGCGGGTTTGGTCCCTCGACTTTGGACTTTATATTTTTTCTTACTTCATCGGCTTCAAAGAAAATTTTCGGGTGTTACAGGAACCCCGTTGCTCGGTAGCACTCTTGTCACACCCTAACCGACGGCGGAATCATTGGGGCGAACGAATGTGAAACGATTGTTTATAGCACATGAAACTAATAAGCTGAAATAATATTAAATGTCATTATTCATTGAACATACAAGTTAAATAAGTCATTACAATACACAAAAAAAATAAACAACATATAATTTTCAATTAAGCTAAGCGCAAGTCCTAAATGAGCACGAAGAGAAATCCTCAAGTATCAAACCTGAAAAATGTTAAAAATAAAGGGTCAACTTTGAAAGTTAGTGAGTTTTCATGGGTTGTACATACATACATATAAATATATATATATATTATATATATATATATATATATATATAATATATATATATATATATATATATATATATATATATATATGCAATTCATGTCAACGGTTATGAGTTAGCAAGTTTATAGAACACATACAGTTACAACCAAACCTCAACTTAATTAGAAGTTTATAAGATTTGCTAAGTGTACTTGGTTCCCGTGATAAACGAGCATACGTCATCAGGAGCCGGCAATACATCGGCTTTAGCACCAAATAGGCTTGTCAGGCCCAAAGATCTAAGATGTCGCCAGGCTAGCAATAGTTAATGATTGTAAACAAAATATATATCTTATATAAGACTTACAACAACACAAATAACCATGACAAATAAAAGTATAAATTGTAAGTGCTTTACAAGATTTAAACGTTTACAAGTGTACGTTGATAAGGTAACATGTTTCACCCCAAAATAGTGTGAAATAATATAAAAATGGGCAATGAAACTCACAATATATAGAATGTGTTTTAGATAATAATAAGAAAATTGGATAGTTCCAATGGTTTCTTCATGACTCTTCAATTAGAATTTGGGGGTTTTAATAACCATATCTAATAAATAAATTAAAACAATCGATTATGTTTTGGTTAAATAAAAACGAAATAAACCAATTAAGTTTGATAATGATAATGAATGATTCAATAATTGATCTTAACAAAGATAATGTGTGAAAAGAAATAATTGTTATAATTATTTATTTAAATTTTGATAAAGGTGATTGATTGAATACTTAGTTAAATGACTTTAAAATTATTTAACATCATTTTATAAAGTTTTGAATTTTTAATTATTTATTATAAAGGTATTACAATACAAAACTTTAAAAAAATGAGAATAAAGTATACTAGAAAATTCTATTGCTTTATAAGTTTCAATAATTTAAATAAAAGTTAAAGAATAAATTTACTGGCTAATTATGATATAATATTTTTAGCATTTAAATTACATGAAAGAATTAATAATATTTTATAACCCTTGTTATTCCTAAAAAGAATTAATAAATAAATTTAAAACCATAAGCTTTAAAACCCTTAAATTTAATTTAATAATTTATGAAATATTTTAGTTAAAGAAATAATTTGTATTTTGATTATATAATATGATAATAATTTGTTTTCTGAATTATAAAATGTTAACAAAACTAATTAAAAACAAAAATGGTGGAGGCCCGGTTCGAACCCGGGACCTCTTGGTCATAAACAATACTGGTTACCAGTTGGGTTACAGCCCAATCTTGTTAAAACTTCAACTTAAATGTTTAAAAAAACATTAATTACCAAATCCCCCAAATTACTCAAGAACCCTAGGTTGGAATTGTTCCAAATTGAACATGGAGTTGATGTTGTTAATGAAATCAACCATAGGGCTTTTGATCCCTAGATGAAACCGAATGTTTGGGTGTGTGAAATTACCAGATTGGTGATCGAATCGATGTTACAAGGTGAAGAAACGATCGCGACCACGGTTGAGTATGATTCGAGATGCAAACATTGTAGATGCTCAAATTAATCTTGTGTGAAGCTTCTAAGGGTTTTGATAATCAAAAGCCCTCAAACAATTTTGATTAACTGTGCCCAGAAGATGAAGCTCAACCAAGTTGCAGGTTTGAGTATTGATAATGATCGAATTCAAGGTGCGTGTGTTTTTCAATTGAAATTGAAGTTATAGAGAGCTTTAAGAGGTTAATTGGAACGTTTGCCCTTGCTCAAAAGGTTCAATTCGATCAGTTTCGTTTCAAACGAGTTATGGATTTCAATTGAAGTTTTCGGTTTTGATTTTCTTGCGTTAATGGTCGAATAAACACAATTAAACATGGTTTCAAGTTTGAAACTGACGTACAATAGTTGAGTTTTGGTTTAATCGCGGTTAAATTAAGCGTTTAAGAGTAAAGGGGGGTTCGTCGGACTTGGCCGGAGCCTCTGCCGGTGATTAGCCGGAAATACGAGGGGTGGGGGGATTGGTTTACCATTTTACACCTTTGGTCCCTGATATTTAGGTTGTTTATTATTTCATGTAAGAAATTTTAAATTAAGTTTTGAAAATTTCAAATTATACCCTAGACTTATACCAAGCTAATTTGAATAATAAATCAAATTAATTGGTTATTAATCTTCAAAACTTTTAAAAACTAGTAAACCTTATAACTTGGTTATTTATTTTTACTTAATAATTAAAATTCATAATTACTTATAAAGTTGTATAAGTTATTTGAATATATTTCATAACTTAATAATTTTTAATAAAACTTTCCATTTATTATATCTTGTAAAATAATTAATAAGTCTTTATATCTTTATGAAAAAAATATATTTATAAATCAATAAGTTATTACAAGTTGATTTAATGTATTTGATCCATTAAAATTATTACCTATTTTAAATAAAAAAACACAGAATAAATTCGGGTTTGGGTATTATTTTGAAAAATGACGGTTGTTACAACTCTAGACCTCAAAACACTTGCTTTAAAACCATGTTTAGGTGAGTCTCATGAATCATTTTTTACTTAATCTTTTTAGATGAAACATATACTTTTTAAAATCATTTTATGGTACAATCCTTGTCGTAGAATATTAGCACCATCATTAAACTCTAGTAGGAATAATTGGTGGTTGTGGAGATGGACTAGAGAGGGTTTAGAGCAGGAAAAAAATAAAAGTACGGATTTACAAGAAAAATCATTTAAAAGTAAAACGATCTTATAACCCGCATGTACAATGCATGTAACTTCATTTAACAGAACACGTAACCCCGTTAAGTAAAAGCGTAAAATTCGTAAAATATTTTTAAATAAAAGGAAAAGCAAAGAAAGTAGAAAAAACTTAAATGACTCATTCTACAATTATGAAAAATATAAAGAACAAAATTTTTAATTTATTCATTTTTACTTGGTAGTTCATGATATTAACATCAGCTACCCAATAAACTCTATATAGGTCCTCAAATTTTCAAAACCTTTTTTTCTAATAAATAAAGATATAGTTATTATTTAATAAGTTTTATACATTACATGGCTTTAATACAATGATAATTTTTACTTATCCAACTCATCTACTATTGTAGGAGAAACTCATTGTTTGAAGGTTTACTATGGGGTAAAACTTCAACTCACCTGTAACATATTACCCCAAGTGAGATTCGAATCAAGTGGCCGTTGATGTGGGGTAACAATTCTTGCCCTAGTTTTTATTCTTGTACGTGTTTTATTGCCCATTTTTCATATTTTGTCAGAAAATCACTTAGTTTATAAATTGATTAATGTTACGCTTTTAAATAGGTTTATACATGGTTAATTATTAAAAAAATCTTTATTGTTACTACCGAGCTACAAACCCAGCTTAGAGTATTGACAATGAAATCTTTATCTTCACCCTTAGTTTAACTAAAAATTACAATCTCTAAAATATATCATTTTCCAAAATCTTCACATGTCCCATTTTTTATCTTTATTATTATCTTTATTTTTATATTTCTTTTTTTAATATTTCTTTCTTTTTCTTACTTTTACAATATTAACTACTAACTATTTTGTTTTATATCTTAATTCTTATAAAATTGTTTTTAGGAACTTTTATAGAAGTTTGATTATCTATTTATTATTTTCGGGTTTCAGGTTAATCATGTTAAAAATTAAAATATAACAATATATATTTCCATTGCCCATTATATTTCATCAGAAAATCACTTAGTTTTTATATTGATTAAGTGTTACACTTTTAGTTAGGTTTATACCTGATTAATCATTAAGAGATCTTTATTATTAGAACCAAGCTACAAACCAAGCTTAGTGTATTGACACTGAAATATTTATCATCATCCTTAATTTAAGTAAAAATTACATTTCCATAATTTTGATATCATTTTTCAAAAACTTCACATGTCTCGCACTTTATCATTATCTTCTTATTTTTTTAATATTTCTTTCTTTTTATTTCCTTTACAATATTAAGTACTAACTATTTTGTCTTATTATCTTATTTCTTATAAAATTAATTTTTAGTAATTTTTGTAGATCTTTGATTATCTATTTATTATTTTCAGGTTTTAGGTTAATCGTGTTTTAAAATTAAAATATAACAATATATTTTCCATATAATAGACAATGGAATTTAAACAAGTTAAAATCACAATGTAAGACATAACAAACAAAAATAGATCCATATAGCACGATCTCGTCTTTTGTTGAGAAATTTGTAGTCACGCATGTTAAATTAAATCTTTTCGAAGCAAATGATGTGCTAAGGTATTTCACTAGGTGAAATCCATAAGTTTGTATGATTGCGTGACAATTCGGGGAGATTATCATCAAGTTGGTCACACCCAAAGGTTAAAATTGTCACTATTATCACGTTTATCTTCAATGATCATATTATGTAAAATAACATATATTTCATTGTATTTGCTAGTATCTTCACCTTATTAAAACATATTTTACTTTTTTTCATTTTTTATCGTCTTCTACTCAAGTTGATTTGAAAGTGATTCTACTACTTCGTCATTTGTAGTGTTTTTAGGATTAACATGGGTTTTGATTATTATATTTAGAGCTTTTACGATATTAAAATCACTTATGGTTAGCCTATAAAAACGTTTTTTAAGTCTTTTGTTGTGTTTGAATAAACAATTGGTTTGAAAAAGACATTTAAATAAGAGAAATGTTTAAATACAATGTTTTTTAAAATAAAAAAATGTACAAAAGATTAAGATGTTGACACATATCCTTTTAATCAAAATTGAATGAGGAGCAAAATCAGTAATGTTCCCCTTCTAAAGTTTTTTTTAAACATTCATAACTTTTACATACTATATTATTTTTTCAAAAGAAAATTATACCATTAAAACGACCATTTTTTTAATTTTTAAAAGGCTTATAGTGTTGATATTAAAAACAAAGTTTTTTTTCATGATTTTAATTCATTGGGGAATATTTAAAATTTATAATATAATTTTAGATATAAAAATATTACTGAAATTATGTATAACTAGTATTCAACCCCCACGTTGCGGCGGGGGCATAAAACCATGCCAAATAGGAACAACGTCATATTATCGTTAGCGACCACCAACACCGGAAAAAATCGTATTAAAAAGAAATAAAAAAGAAAAATAAAATAATCGAAGAGAAAGTATACGTGAAAATGTAAATTATTAAAAATAATAACCAAGTGGATCTAGAATCCCCACATTCCAACATGATCATTAAATGAGAAAAATAGACATAACAACATTCAACCACACGCGTATGTTATGACATGTTAACTCTCAAAATTTTAGACAAAAATGTAAACAAAAATTTGCAAATGCATAAGGACCAAAGTAAATTTTGTAGAGGTTAAGTTGTAAAATCTATATGAATTAGGTTTAAATTAAAAAAATTTAGGGTAAAACAAATGATATGTCCAACTTTTAATGCTTAAAGTACAATAATCAATGCAACATTGAGTTGATAGTTATTATATACTAGTATTAAGCTCCCCGCGTTGTCACGAAATGCGTAAAACATGTCAAGTTGTACCAATGACACACCACCGTTAGCGACGCCCAACACCGAAAAACTTGTATTAAAAACGAAAAAATAAAACCAATCTTGGACCGAAATGTAGCACTAAGGACACACCACCGTTAGATGAAACGTAAAACATATAAAACAATAAGTACGTTGATCTTGGACTAGCGCGTTGCGACGAGTTCGTTAAACGGAGAAAAAATAAGCATAAAAACTTTGAACCAGACACGCACGTTGTGGCGTGTTAACTCGCAAATTTATAGACCAAAACGTAAAATGAAATTTTTTTAAAACATAAAAAGTATAGATGCCAAAGTTAAAAATATGAAATGTTTGGACTACATTGTAAAAGATGTAAAAGTATTGGGTTAAATTAAAAAAGTTAAACATAAAAAAGAAATAAGATAAACGATGTGTACAACCCTTAAAGCATGTTGTACAACCCACAATGCATAAGAAAGTTGATAATTAGTTTATATTTAACTAGTATTCGACTCCCGCGTTGCAACAGGAGCGTAAAACCATTCCAAATAGCAACAACATCATGTTATCGGTGGCAACCACCAACAACACAAAAAATTGTATTAAAAAGAATTTAAAAATAAAATCGAACAAAAAGCAGATGTAAAAACGTAAAACATTAAAAATAATAACCAAGGTGATCTAGGTCCTTTACGTTGCAAGATGATCGTTAAATGAGAAAAATAGGCTTAAGAACGTTAAACCACACACACTTGTTATGACATGTTAACTTTTAAAATTTAGAACAAAATGTAAATAAAAAAATTATAATGCATAAGGACCAAAGTAAAAGTTGTAGGGGTTAATTCGTAAATATGTATAAATTGGGTTTAAAATAAAAAAATTAAAGGATAAACAAATAATATGCACAACTTCTAAAGCTTAAATTACAACAACTAATGCAACCTTGAGTTCATAATTAGTATATATTAAATTAAAGTTTAAGAAAAGTTCAAAGGTGGTACAACCCAGTAAATACATAATACAATCCATTAAGCATACCAAAGTTAGTAATTAGTATTTTATAAACTAATATTAAACATCATGTTGCGGTGGGGGCGTAAAACCATACAAAGTAGCACCGATGTCACGTCACCCTCGATGCCCACCAACACCTAAAATGCTCATATTAGAAAATAAATAAATAAAAACCGCACAAAAAGTATACGTAAAAACACAAAATATTAAAAATACCCTGCACGATAGGGCTGACAAAACATGTTTTATCATGTTTAACAGGTTAGAGATATCACGCGAAGATCAAGCATTAAACAGGCAAAAAACTTGTTTAACTACCTATATATTGTTTTATAATTCTTTTATATGTGTTTATGAACAAAGAATTTCTAATAATAAAGTCTAGCCTTTTGATTTTAAATATTTTTAAGGATTTTAAAAAATTTTAAAAATATTTTTTTATTAAACATATTTAATCGTGTAATAAACAGGTCAGCAATTGCCAGCCCCACGATGCACATTACTATGGGCTGTTAAACATAAAAAAAGCATAACAACGAGGTATCACACATGTTACGGCGTATTAACTTTTAAAATTAGAGCGAAATGTAAAACAAAAATATTGTAAAATATGAAATGTATAAATAAAGAAAGTTAAAAGTGAAGGATTGGATTTAAAATAATAAACTCAAATAAAGAAATAAACAAAAAATATGTACAATCATTAAAGCTAATTGTGCAATAATAATTGTGAAGTTGATAGTTATTATATATTAACTAAATAGTCCTAATAAAAAGACACCTAACGATATAAATCGACACCTTCTATACGCTTCGTATTAGTCCATACACAGTGTATAGAATCGAATACACTGAAAACGAAGAAAATTCAGGAAGACTGTCAAAGAGCTAAATGCCCCATATAAACCCTATACGAACCCCTATATACGACACATATAGGGCTATACGAACGTATAACAAATTTCGATACTGACTACGAGAGAAAATTCAAGGGGTTGTTAGAGGGGTTATACGCCGCCACGTATAAGGCTATAAGACGCGTGTGAGACTATACGACCCGTATAAAAATTTTGATGTGTTAATTTAAATAATAATGGATGTCTATTTAACTAGGCCCTAATTAAATTAGCTATTTTAGTAATAAAATAATAATAATAATAATTTTGCAAACTTTTGTGCGAGTGTGTTTTGAATTTCCGAGACAATGTTGTCGTTTGGTTTTTGTTTCAGACTACGACCATATGCCATTTTTTTTAAATGTCAAAAAATAGTATTTTTTATTTTATAATAATTAATGTTCTATGTCGGAAAAAACAAGGTTTATTCCATAATTATTTCTCTCTCTCCTTCTCTTTTAATGGTTTATTTCACAACTAATTTAATGGTTCATATCCCCCACCTACCCCAACCAAAAAAATAGAATAAACAGATTGCATGATTAAAGAGAAGAAAATAAAGGCAACAAACAAACTCAGAAGAGTGATTGAATCATGAGCCGATAATGATATATACATGGCCGAGTTTCATCAATAAAAAACAAAAAAAATAATAGTCATACTTATAAATTGATAGACGAAATACAATCCACGCCTTCAAACACAAATAGTGCTCATAATCCAGCCCGTCTTTCATTCAATGGTAAAACCCCCGAACATAATTAGAGCATGTTGTAGTAAATAAAACCAAACTGACGACCTCCGCTCTGAAAAAGCCATAAGGTAACTACTTACAAACTAATTGATCTAGAGCTTATTGGTAACATTATATATTAACCGTTAGAATATTTATGAGATTGGTCGGTTTTGTAGATTATAGACAAGCGAAGCGTAAAAGACTGAACACCCAACCGAGCCTTCCTCGCGTTCATCCTCCGTACGAATTCGGATCTAGACACTCCAAGACTCGAACCTCCCTCCACACGCAGACGCTTATCTGCTTCTCCATCAACCATCACATAACTCATCTTACTACTCTCCATCACAACAAAAGGAGAAACCTTCGATTTATATATAATTTTCTAAAAACTTCACATGTCTCGTTCTTTATCTTTATCTTTATATTTTTTAAATATTTCTTTCTTTTTTCCTTTACAATATTAACTACTAACTATTTTGTCTTATTATCTTATTTTTTAATTATAAATTGTTTTTAGTAATTTTTATAGAAGTTTGATTATCTATTTATCATTTTCAGGTTTTAGCTTAATCATGTATTTAAAATTAAAATATAACAATATATATTTTCCATATAATAGACAATGGAATTTAAACAAGTTAAATCTACAAGGTAAGACATAACAAATAATATAGATCCATATAGCACGATCTCGTCTTTTGTTGAAAAATAATAGTCACGCATAAAATGAGTATTCTTTTATGACGTATGTATAACTTAGTAAGATATCGTCTAAACGTGTTATATAAATGACCCATTGCGAGCGCATGATACATTTACTAGTTTATTAGTATTTACAAACTATAAAATAGGGTTTTCATATAAAATATGATTAAAACTAAGAATAATTAACTAATTTAGGTAATAACATAATAACAACACATTTTCTTAAACTTTCGTTGTTTTAAAAAAATTGCTTTAAAAATTTATTTATTAAAAACTCTACTTTTTAAATATGTTTTTCAAACAATGTAATTTTAAATAATTTAAAACAATTGTTTTAAATATGTATTTCAAACAAGTTAATTATCTAAATTTTTAAAACATGTTTTTCAAAAGTTGTTTTGTTGACAAAAGTTACGGAGATTTATATTTTAACGGAGTATATTGATGTTATAAGTGGAAGAATTAACTTTAATGGGATCGAAATACATAGGACTGACATAATAGATTATACATGATACGATAAAACACTACACGATAAGACATGATGGTCTGAGATGCTAGACATGAACACGACATGATTTTTTATTGTATCGTTTTTCCAAACACCAACACAAACCTGCTAAAAACAGGTTACATGAAATGACCTGTTTAGAAATCTATTTGAGGACCCATTTAATATCACCTAATTAAGAACTTGTTTAATGAAAACACAATTTACCACTTCGAATAAAAATCATAACAACAGCTCCATAAAAACTACAGGATCGGTATTGGTCACACAACACTAATGTTTTCTCTCAAACTCACTGAATCACACTCGGTTATATGATGCAGAATCCCTCTACGAGTTGATAATAATATATTAAGTAATCAAAACACAAGAAGATAATTTTCAATGTAATTATATATATTACTTCTCCACTCAAAGTGTTACAAGACTCTTACAAGCATATTACATAAGTTACAATGAGAAACTATATATACTATTACCTACAGCCAGATATACTTTGATATCAACTAGAAACCTATGACTAAAGCAATACTACATTGCTAAAGACAAAGTATCTTAGATAAAATATTATCTAATATTTGGTAGTCATGGCATGTCCATGACTTACCTTTTGTCACTAATTAAAGTTAGTAACCATATTATCTGATAAGAATAAACAATAGAATAAAGTATGGTAAACTACATGGGAGCGGCAAAAGCACCATGTATTATCTCAGAGATTTGCAGCGGAGTGTCAGAAGGACCATACTTATGTCTATTGGTTCATAGTATGTTCTTTGGAAGGTTAGCTGGCTTCGGAAGAACTTGTTCTTTCGAAGCCACTTATACTTTGGAATAGACTACTTCTTCCAAGGCTTGAGAAATTCTTCAAGCTTTCATACTTTGGAAGTCATTGGTCTTGAATTCTTCTAAGTGTTAAACTCTCGGAAGAAGGAAGACTTTGTCTTCGGAAGTTGGAGTTTCCCTTCGGAAGATTTTTCAGACTTAACCTTCAAAAGCTCAACATTTGCCTTTGAAAGTTCTTCATCAGTTGCACCAAAATTGTCTAAGTGTTAGTTTTAGTTGCACCAGCCTTTCTTTTGATCCAACAAACTCCCCCTAGGCTGATGCTACCGAAACCTTATTTGTTTCTGCTTCTCAAAACTTTCAGCACTAGGGAGAGAAAATATTATCTGTCTCTTTGTTCTTCCCAAAGTGGTGCTGAGAAGTTTGTACAAATCATTCATGGATAGGAGATCCAAACTGTCACTTTGAATGATATGCACCCTTTGATGTGTCTCTTTGAAGAGAGTTAGTTGACGAGAGTTGTACTCATATTCCGTCTAACTATAGACTCCAGTTTAGGACCTTCAACCATTTGGAGTAAGGCTTTGCCTTGGTTGTTGATTCTTCCCTTTCATCTTTCTCTCTTAGCTTCAACTCTTCTTCAATTTTGGCCCTTGCACTCAGCTCGGCCAGATGAAGATTGCTCAGGTGTTTTATGATGTGAGCAGCTATGTCGGAGTTGGAAGGATTGGAGAATGACTCCTCTGCTAACTCAGCAATATCAAATCTACTTAAGTGTATTAGAGAAGGCATTGAGCAGGTTTGTCTCACCATTCTCTCTTCCACAACAAATTTGTAAGAAGAGTCTTCAAACCTCCACTGGATTATTTTCTTCCTAGGCACAAGGGACTGACTTGGTACCTTGTCTCGTTTCTTTGAATCCAGTAGAGTCACTAGTCTTCTTCTTTGCTTTTTTCTCTTCTTAATTTAATGAGTCAGAGTTGAGGCCAAAGAGTTTGAGAGTTTGGTCCAGCGTTCCTCTTGGCAGATCAAGGAATTGCTCTCTAGTGAGGGAACATGAGGAGCCATCAACATAGGTCAGCTTGATAGACCTCTCATCATAGGAGATATCGCTTAGAGTGGTATATTTTATGAGCTTCATCTTGACCTCCTTAAGTTCTTCTAAGGAAAGAGGTTTGGTAGGTTAAGAGGATGACTTGAGTGTTTGTTGGGTAGGTAATATTTGGGTTCTAGGGAGTGTTTTGGGTTTGAGGATGGGTAGTTGAGGTGGTTGTTATGATTAAGTAGGTGAGGAAGAGGGTATGGTTGATGGTGTGGATTCAAGGGTGTATGGCTTAGAGGTTGGCTCAGTTTTGATGGGGAAAGGGAAAGGAATAGGTTCAGGTTGGGGTTAAGGTTGAGGTGTTGATCTTGAGGTCATCCCCTATACTATCCTGTACATCTCTTTCCTTCTTCCTGAGCGAATGTCAGCCTTGATATCGCTAACATGTCACTGCAGGCTCTTATATTGACATGGGACCCACTTGTCCACTAGAGAATCCATGGGCCTTGAGATAATCTTTCATTCAGGCTTTATCACCCATCTTTTCACAACAACAAGTTCAGCTTCTTCATCCTTCTTCTTCTCTCCTTCAGCTTCTCCCTAGCAGCCTTATTTCTCTCTTTCTCCATTTGTCTCTGAACACTCTCATCTTTTATGGTAGCATCATCTTGAGAGCTTGATAAGCTAGAGGAAAATTTCAAGATAACTTGAATAGTACATGCCTAATTGATCTCTCAGTCTGTTTCTCAACTAGTTTGGCAATGATACTTTCAATCTCAAGTTGCTGAGTGGTATAGACCCATCCTCTAAAGTCTTAACCTTGGATTCAAGGTTTGAAACTTTAGAAATTAGGTCTCTAATGGTGATTTGCAGGCTTCCCTCATCTTCTTTTGAAGAATCATGGGGAGATGAGGTAACATATCGGGTATGTACATCCTCACCACCAGATATGGTTTCTTGGCACCCTGGTTTCCCCTGCCTAATGATGTCTCTTCCAGAGTCATTAAATGGCATGATTGTCGTAGATTCAGTCTAAGAGATGTTACCACTGTCTTGACGATCCAATGAGGCTCCTTCAGTAGTGGCAGCTGAATCTACATGAGTCTCCTCCATATAAGTGGGACTCACCTCAGTTGTGGCTTGCTGATTGGGGCTACAGATCAGGGGTCTCTCTAGGCTCAGTTAATCCTTAGATGGGTGATGTGGATCAACCTCATGGCCTTGAAAAGACGTAATCTTCTCATCATTTCCTCTAAGTAGTTCAGTGAAGGATATAAAGGTTAAGCCTAATGACCCGGGACTTTGTCAATGTCTATTGGCATTGAGCCTATGAGAAGGTTGTCCCTTTTTGGCTGCTCAGCAGAGTATAGTGACTCATCCTGAGGGATATCAGCTTAGGTTTTGGGCTCATGGGATTGAGACTAAGGAGACTCAATACCCATATTAAGATGGATTCTGAAGGATGGTGGGACCTTAGACTGAGTGGGAGCCCATGTTTCCACTCTAGCCTTTTTGGATTGAAAAGGGTGGACTTGTTCAATCAGAGGAGATTGAATAATGGTTTGTTTAGAACGTCTCTGATAAGTATTTTTGATAGGGTAGGAAGGTAGATTTGGCAGTATGGAGGCCTATTGCTGGTGTGGGTTCATCATATGTGGGTTGAACAAGGACGTCACCAAGTGTTATGCGCTTAATCATATCTGGAAGAAGTGTAGTGAAGCTGGTGGACATCCTCTTTAGCACTTTGAAGATAGTCGGCCTCATCTGAGGGAGAGCAGCTGCATAGACAAGGGTGCTCTGGTCCAACTCACAGTTGATGATGTGTTGAATGAACCCAAGATACTTGTAAAATGTCTCCCTTTAAAGGTTTCCTATGAGATTGGTCAGTACAAATCTTGAATAATTGAAGCGGAGGCCTTTTACCAACCCATGAACTAGGCATTCTAGTTCATATGGGATTTGATCCCATCCCCCAGACTTGTTTGACAAGTAGTAAAGGACTATGTGAAGCAAGAACTTTCAGGGTAAGAGAAGTTAAATTTGTAGACAGTTGACCAGCTCACATCACCGCCATATCCCATTTGGGTATATGTGTCATCCATGTCTGCCTTGGGGAACTCCGTTGGAGAGCCTTCATCATGACACTCTAAATGCTCTCTAATGGTCTGTTCAGATATGATCAATTCATAACCACAAATTCTCGACTTAAGAACCCTAACTCTGTTCATGGTTGTAATCTGTCTGTTCCCCCAAAATTTGGTCATATGGTTTGAATAAACAGTGGGGTTGACAGTGGGGTTGACACTGGGGTTGACAGTGGGGTTGATAGTGGGGTTGACAGTGGGGTTGACAGTTAGGGCAGTAAAGTAGGTAGACTGGGTAAGGAATGAGATAATTTCAGAGAAGTCGACATTGTTGAAAGAATTCAGGAGTGCGACTTAGTTGTACCGAGGGTTCAGTGCCATTTTTGAGAAAGATTGCAGAGAAATGAGCTTAAAATTAAGTAAAGTGAGGATGAAGAAAGCTTTGGGAAATAAACTTGGTAAAAAGATTAAGTGAGTGGGTCGAAAGTATTTAAATGGGTGAAAATGGCGGATGGATAAGGTGAAGTGATGGTTTGGGGTATGATGTGACAGGGGCGGTAAGATAAAATCTTCTTAAAATTTCCGACATCATTAAGTAAATCTTTATCTTTTTACAGAGTAAGACCCAAAAGATTTGTGTTACATAATAAAGCTTTCTTCCGAGTATAAAACATTTCTGAAGGTAATCTTAATTCCGAAGCCAATTTTACTTCCGAAGGTAAATCACTTACTTCTCAGAGTAAAAAGGCTTTCCGAGTAAAGAAGTTTATAAAGTTTCGGAAGTAGATCTGATATTATATCAAAAGCTTCTGCTGAGACCAAAAACTCTTCTAGAAAAAAGATTTCCCTTGGAGGAATTTTGCTACAGAAGATATACATGACATCTTTCAAGGTTAATTCCTCTTCGGAAGAATTTATACCTAGTGAAATTTTGAAGAAAAACCTTTTGTAACCGAGCTTATATTTTATTTTGACGTTAACAAAACACATTTTAAAAAGGTTTTAAAATGAGATAGACTAATAAATGTTTATCATCCCAATAGCTGTAATAAGATACTTGAATCTTTGTTCCTCAAATGCTTTGGTGAACAAATCAACATATTGTTCATTTGAATAAACTTTGATTAGTTTGATCAGACTTTTCTCATGAATATCTCTTATGAAATGATACCTGATGTCAATATGCTTCGTCTTGGAATGCTTCACATGATTTTCTATAATGGAGATAGCACTGTTGTTGTCAACGTGAATAGGAGTACTCATAAAGTTGAATCCATAGTCTATCATCTGGTTTTTGAATCCACAACAGCTGAGCACAACAACTAGCAACAACAATGTATTCAACTTCAATTGTAGATGTTGAAACACAAGATTGCTTCTTGTATTGCCATGAGATGATCCTTCCACCAAGAAATTGACATCCTGCTGATGTCGATTTCTTGTTGATATTGTAACCCCCATAGTCACTATCATAATAGCCATAGAGATTGAAATTGTTGTTCCTTGGATACAAGAGACCTAGTTTAGGTGCTCCTTTAAGGTATCTAAGAATTCTTTTGGTAGCAACTAGGTGAGATACCATTAGAGCAGCATGATATATTGCATAGATGCAAGTTGCAAACATAATTTCAAGTCTACTTGCTATAAGATACATCATAGAACCAATGATTTCCCTAAACTGATGTTGATCACTATCCTCCCCCTCAGAGGCAGGACAAAGATTGTGATTTCTTAGTATAAGTGTCTTGGCTGGCTTACAATCTTTCATATCAAATCTCTCTAACATGTCAGATACATATTTAGATTGATTGATAAAGAACTAGTCCTTCATTTACTTCACCTGAATTCCAAGGAAAATGTCAATTTTCCAAAGGAACTCATCTCAAATTTCTTTTTCATGATGCTCTCGAAGTCTTTGCACATTTGGTAATTTGAGGAACCAAATATGATGTTATCAAAATAGACTTGTATAAGCAAAATTTCTTTCCCGGACATCCTTATGAATAAGGTATTGTCAATAGTACTTCTGGTGTAACCATTCTTTAGGAGATCCTGAGACAGGGTTATTCCCCCTAACACAAGGAGTGTGCTCATAACAATAATGTTGAATGATTCCTCAAATTGCTAATTTTTGATGTTATAAACTCTATAGGCAATAAAGTTGGAGGAATATCCAACAATGATAGCATCATCTGACTTTTCAACAAATTTTACCAAATTGTCCTTTGTGTTAAGTATGGTAAACCTGCTGCCAAAGAATTTAAGAAAGCCAATAAATAGTGGCCTCTTGTTCCATAGCTCACAAGGGGGTTTTCCATGTGCCTTAACTACAAGAACTTTGTTCTGCATATTACATGTAGTGCTGATTGCCTCTGCCCAGAATGTTAGAGGCAACTTTGAGTAAGCTAACATAGTTCGAGCAGCCTCAATAAGTGTCATGTTCCTCCTCTCAGCAACACAATTTTGTTGAGGAGTTCTGGGAGCACTGTATTGTCTGCAATCCCTTTTAAGTTACAGAATGAGACAAAACTTGATTCTTAAACTCAGTCCCTTGATCACTTCTAAATATATTAACTTTGTAATCAATTTGATTTTTCATTTTAAGAATACAATATTTTAAAGTTTCAATAGTTTCATCTTTAGTTCTTAAAATAATACGCATGTGAATCTTGTAAAATCATCAACAATCACAAGGCAATATGATTTCTTTTCAATGCTCATTATACTTGTGGGACCAAATAAATCCATGTGTAATAAGTGAGTGGTGATAGAGTTAACTATTTTGGTTCTATGAGATGCTCTGTGTTCCTTTCCTTTCACACATGCAACACAGTTATCTTTGTAGAAAAACTCCTTTTTAGGCAAACAATGTACCAAGTAATTTTTAACAAATTTATTCATGGTTTTAAAATTGACATGACACATACGTTTATGCCTGTTAGGACCATGTACGTACGGAGTACTAATGGATTCTACGTGAAACTGGATCAAATAGTGTGGAATCCTATTTGATTGGCGATCCAATCAATGAGAACGATAACCAAATCGATCTGACGATGAAAGAAATGTTAAGAATGAGTAGAAATCGATCAAGAATGAACTATGAAGTTGGATTGGGTGTTCTGGACCCTCTGGACGGCTAGGGCTTATGTATATTTGAAGTTTCTCTCAAAGTGTTATGTTTTTCCACGAATTAAGTGGTGTTTATAGGTTTGTAGTTTTCATTCGTACGACTGAACCATTAGCATGGTTCAGTTGTGCGACTGACTCATGCAGATGATTCAGACGTACGACTAAAGGTTCAGTCGTACGACTGAATCAATCTGATGTCTAAGTCATATGACTGATCCAGTCTCCTGGTTCAGTCGTGCGACTGGTTCATTAGTATGACTTATTCATGAGTATGGTCCATAAGTATGGTCCATTAACATGAATAATAACCTGACTAAGTTGAACACATTTCTCAATCATTTATTGACTAAGAACTATGTACAACAACCTCAAACCTATATAATATGTTCATACATATTATATCAAACACAATCATAATATGAAATAATCAAAGATAAGTAAACATCAAACGCATATCATATTTCATTGAATAATTACATTAAACATGTGTAAGAAATGAAAGAATTTTACATTAAGAACACAAACTAGGAACATGACGTGTCAACAAACTCCCCCTTGGACCTAGTTTATTCTATTGTCTGACATGCTTTTCTCCAAGTTCTTCTGTCCCTTTTGTGCTGATGCTTTAGTGCTTTTCTCCAAGTTCTTCTATCTCTCTTGTGCTGTTGCTCTAGTGCTTTTCTCCAAGTTCTTTTGTCTCTCTTTTGCTGTTGCTTTCGTCGCATGCAATTGCTCCAATATTGAAACCAAATCAGGCTGAATTTATCAAACTACAATTTCACCAGAAGCTTAGTTTCAACTTCATGGTCATCACCTTCTTCTAGGATCTTTAGTACTTCTTCAGCAAGCTTTTGGCTCTGTTGTGGATCAATCTGTTGTTCATAAGCTTGGAGATCTTCCTCTGAAGCCAATATGTTTAGCTCATTTTCTAACATTCTTCACATGCTCTTGAAACTTCTTGTACTTCTCTTCTCTAGTGACTCCTGCATGTATCTCAAATGCAAAGCAGAGTCTTATAACTTGTTGGAATTGTAGAGCTTGTATAATATCTTGTGTGTCATAGAGCAGTGGCTACTTGTATAAAGTGTAAACATCATCAGCATACAAGTTAGTAAGCCACATTGGGTCAACACCATGATAGTCTCTATCTTCCCATCTCTGTTCAGAACTATGACCGCTTCCCCCGTCCTCCAATCATAATACCACCATTTGAAGTGTGGAGTGAAGTCCTGTGGCATTTCTCGTAAGGGAATCTTGGACGTTGTGCGTGGGGGACTCAACTTCAACACTACTTTAGGCCTTGCAGATATAGGATAAACTTCACACTTATGAATGAACCTCTTAGGTTATTGAGGTCTAAAGTTTACCCATCTGGTGTGGTATTCTTTCTTCAATGTTGCCTTAAACCATCCTGATATCTTTCTTGGGTTGGCACACAATAGATCTAAGCATGCTAGTCGGTTGAGCTCAAAACCCGATAGAGTCTTCAGATCCATGTGGATATCTAAAGTACTCAATCCCTTTCTTCCTTTTAACAACATAGACTTCCAAGTCTTCAAAATATGCCCATGCGATAATCTTGCCTGACACTTTCTGATGTCTCTTGACTTTTTAAAGTTTGGTGTAGGCATTTTGCTTTGGCAATGCGCGTTGGGCTTTCATTTCAGCAAAACAAGCTGCCTATTCAGCCTTCTTAATATCAATATTAGCATCCAAAGCTTGACCTTTACTTTCATCTTTCTCCTTTTCTTTCTCCATCTCCTCCAGCTTATCAAAAGTATCACTGCCAAAAGTTTCACCAAAGTTGGGGATAACATTGCCCTCTAGGTCAGTGTACTCAGGATAACGATCAGCTGTGACATCTTCAATCTCTATTTCATCCACATCTTACAGCTCCTCATCACTTAGGCAATCAACTTTTAGAGCATCTTTGACAATATCACCTGGATTTAATCTGAACATATTAGCCAGTTGCTCATCTGTCAGGTCATGGATGATCTCTCCTTCTTCAGGGGTATAGCTAACAGACCTTCTTACAATCCCTTGCAAATCAAGAATCATAGTGAGTTGAGTCTTGACTTGCTGAAGGGGTATAACATCATAGTCCTTAGGCTGTTGAGCAACACTCTTTCCCTGTTCCTGAGTTTCTTCAGCTGGAGCTCCAAACAACGAGGCTCTTTTTGAGCGCCTCTCCCGTGTAGCTTGACTTGAGGTTGATGCAGATGCATCTTGATTATCCTCATCATCATCATCATCTCTTTTCTCTTTACCACTACCTCCAACTTCCTCATCATCATCATCTTATTCTGATTTATCATCAGAAGTCTCATCATCATCATCATCTCCTTCATCACCACCATTACCTTTGATCTTTATAGGCTCACCCTTTATCTCCTTCAACTTTAGCATAATCCTCTTTGTTTTCTTCTCCAATCCTTTAATCCTTTTCACAGAAGCCATCACCAATTCATTCTGACTCTTCAGTGCATGGTGAGCTCGACCTAATGCTCTCTCGTAGGAAACGTTCTTCTCAGTGAGCTGAGCTATCTGCGTGGCTTGGGCGGTATTGGCCACCATCAGCTGGTTTATCTGATTAGCTCTCAGATCATCTATTGCAAGAAGTGTTGGACCAAAAGAACCAATGAGCCTGATCAGAAAAACCTCTAAGTCCCACAGACATCACAACAACTGCTGAAGACTTGATCAGCTGTTTGACAAAGTCTGAAGAGCAACAGCTGAAGAACAAAGTACTGAAGACTTCAACAGCTGAAGACCAAAGTCTGAAGATCAACAACTGAAGACTAAAGTACTGAAGACTTAAAAAGCTGAAGACTAAAGTACTGAAGACTTCAACAGCTGGCGACCAAAGTCTAAAGATCAACAGCTGAAGACTAAAGTACTGAAGATCAACAGCTGAAGTACAAAGACTGAAGACAACAGCTGAAGACATCAGTTGATGACAACAGCTGAAGTTCAAGTACAAGTACCGATGCCTTCAGAGTTTGTTACAACAGCTGAAGAAGCATTCTTCAGTTGTTGTGATGGTTTCCTTTCAGTAGTTTTCTTTTATATTTTAGTACTTGTAAAACGACTGAAGAGCATGTTCTTCAGTCGTTGTAATTTCAGTAGTTTCTTTTCAGTAGTTGTAGTGATAGTTAACACTTAGTATTTTTGTAAGAAGATGTCAGCTGTTTGACATCTTCAGTAGTTGTGTTAACTATCAGTAGTTTGAATAATTCTGTTAGATGTCACTATCAAGTGACATCAGCAGACATCACATCTCCTATATAAGAGATGTTGACCTAATTGTACGGGTGACATTCTGTTACCACGAAAGCGCATATTGAATGAAATATCTTTCGCATAATTCTCTCTCTCTATAACCGTTTACTTTTATATTGAATATCAATTGTGTTCTTGTGAATTGTCTAATTCATTGTTTGATTTCCGCTGCAATACTCTCTAATCAATCAAACGTAGATCACTGATCCTAACAAGAAGCTTTAGCACGAGTCGGTTTAGGCTTGACAGCTTTTCCTCTAACCCGACAGTGGGTAGAGTAGAGCTAGGTGTAAGTTGGAATTGAGTGGATGTTCCTGCTTGGTGGGTAGTGGGTGTTGTGGTGCATGTGGTGAAGATGGGAGGGGGAATGGAAGTAGCTTGTGGTGGAGTTGTGTTGGGTATCATGGGTGAGATGGATGTAGGTGTAAGAGTGGTGGTGGGAGTATCGATGGCAGTGGAGATGGTAGTGGGTGTGGTGGTGGTTGTGGCAGTGGTGGTGGAAGATATGATCAATGTAAACCTTGGTCTCTTACTCTTCTTTCCATGGGGTTGAGCCATCCTCTTCCTCCTTGAACCCTTGGCAATTGGGGCTCCCCCTGGGCTAGTAGGCTGGTCAGGTGTGTAAGTAGGATCGGTGACACCAGGGTCATCACCTGTAGTACCAGCTAGGCGTCCACCAACCGCCTCCTTCCCTTTCTTAGTAGCCACAACATGGCTCCCGACTTTCCTGACGTAGGCACATCATCTGACTCTTCTTCTACATCTAATAGAAAATCCAGGTGGATAGCATCCTGCTCAGATCCACCTGGAACAGAAGAAGTACTATGTGGAGGTGGTGAAGATATGGTAAAAGTGTCGGTGGCTTGTGAAGAACTGGGGCCTGCATCTCCCCCACCTTGACCATCATCATGGTCATCATCATCGTTTTCGTCTTCATCAGTAGGAACCATAATGGGCTCCACATCTGAATCACTATCATCGTGACACTATTTCTTGCAAGAAGGTGCCACATAGTCTTCATTAGCTAGATGCCCAAAACGTCTCCTGACCTGGGGCTTCACCTGCTTCCCCAGGTATACCTTCATCCTGCCCAAGGTGGTATCATCCATCACCTCAAGCACCACTGCATCATCTTTCTCCTTAGGCAGCATAGGAAGCTTCTCATCCCTAATCATTTGTAGGAAACGTTGATACATACAGAAGCATTCCTTGCCTTTGGCCTCAAGGTTCTCGATCAGATAGGAGAAGATCATACGAGAGAAACTGAACGGGTGGTTCAGTACTAGTGCAACGTATGCATTCTGGATTTGGTCGGACATATCGTCAAATCCTCCCTGCTTAGAGGCTATACACTTAAGGATCACGTGTGCCAAATACTTGAATTGTGGGCACATATTGCTCTTGTTTAGCACACCGACATTAATGTCACCGGCGTACTTGATCCTTAGAAAGCATCCTTGAACCGTTAGGGGACGTAGCTTGGTTGGGTAGGCTCCATCCTCACCCAAATCTAAGACCTGCCTCAGGTTATTCTCAGTAATCTTGATCTCTTGTCCGAAGATGGAGCTCCGTATATGGTGGGGCTCAACGGACCTGTCAACCATGGCGCTTTCCCAGAAAGCCTGCTGTATGGATCTTTAAGGTGTGCATGGGGCAGATATGGCTTTGAAGATCCTCGATCTGCGCAAAAAGGAAATAACCCCTGTGAACTCAGACGCGTTCCTGGATGTAGCATCAAGTTGAGTACAGATGTTGTGCTTAGTGCTCATAGTCTATCTATTAGCCATATTGCTGCAACACAAGAAACATATACATTAGATTGTTTGTAAGAGGTAGCAATTTAATTTTGACTAACTTTGATCTACTAGGTCAATCGTGCGAATGAACCATACGAATGAGTTTAGTCATACGATTGAGTTCAGTCGTACGATTGAGTTTAGTTGTACGACTGAGCCTGCGACTGAGCTTGGTCGTATGCTATGCCATACGGTTGAGTCAGTCGTGCATCAGGACCCATACGCGTGATTCATTCGTGCGATTGAATCATGCGCCTGGTTCAATCGTGCCACTGAAGTTCATCAGTATGTCCATTCACATCATTCACTGTTGAACACCATAGATTTGAATCTTTATCAAAACGTGACATTACACTTTGTGTCTAGATTCATTTGGACCGTAGAGACTTGAAATAGCACTTAGTTACATTTAAATCAACATTAGTCTATTTAAGTGGTCTATTTTAAGAGTTTAGTCCCGGTTATTGATCTTAACATTTGTGGTTTTTTAGGGTTCGATTAAACCATTCATTAGAGCCGATTTCTGTTTCCAAGTACCTGTAGATGAATGGAATGAAATTTAGAATCACAAATAGAGAGTAACTACAATGATCAAAAGTTTTGGCAGAGGGTGTGTGTATGGGTGGTTTTTGAGAGTTTTTGAAGGGTGGTGAAGAATATGACCGACTAACCCCCTGATTTATATTGTTTTGAGTTTCAGTCGTGCGACTGGACCCATACGCATGATTCATTTGTGCGACTGGGGTTTAGTCGTGCGACTGACTCATACTTCATCTAGTCGTACGATTGGTTCATTCTTGTGATCCAATCACATAGATGATCCATACTCATGGTCCAATCGTGTGATTGGTTCATACTTCTGGTTCATATGTACGATTGGCTCATACTTATGAGTTTGACATCATACACTTTCAAACACTTAAAACTTAACCTTTGGTATATAACATTATGAACAAAGATCTTCTCAGACATGACCTTTTTAACTAAACATCATTTGATCACCTCAGACGTGATCCTTTTAACTTGTGATTCACAGTGTTCATCTAGTTACATAGTCCGACATTTACACAACCCAAAAAAAAAAACAGAAAAAACAACTTTAATAAAAACAAAAGAAGACTATTTTTGTGTTTTTGGTTTGGGGTGGTTGAAACCTTTCAGACATTATCTAACAAACTTTTCCTCCTAAGAAGAACAACTTCAATTAATTTTAATCATTTCTGGAAAGATTCTTATGGAATTATACAATTATATTATAATCATTTGGGACTTTTTTATGAGTACTTTGATACTAGATTCTCATTTGTCAGAGAGTCAATAGCATTTTCAGGAAATCATACTAGAGCTATAAGATGCACACAATGATTTTGACTGTTGAGAGTTGCAGCCACGATGATTGTTAGTATATTTTCCCACTTAAATTGTCACACCCCAACCTTGACGGCGGAAACGTCGAGATGTGAGGGTTACGATTGTTCACAGCCACATAACACTATTTATTAATCCCAAATATGTTATTCATAAGTTTCATTAGTAACATTACAAGCAAAAGTTTCAACAAAGAATACATCATGTACAAATGCTACAAATAACATGATCATCCATTTTATCTCTAGGTCCAATCCTAGATGTAATAAGCTTCAAAGAGTAGAACACAAACTTGAGGTATACCTGAAACATGTTAAAAATAATAGGTCAACATAAAAATGTTGGTGAGCATTCCATAGTTTTTAATACATAGAATATATAAAAGATGGCAATTCAAGTCATAAGTTAGTGAATAAAGTGATTAGGGATGTTATGAACAATGCAACAATCAAACCTCGACAAAGTTTTACAAGTCTCAAACGTTTACAAGATTATAAGATCAGCTAAGTGTACTTGGATCAACCAAAGCAGGCTTGTCTGGCCCATAGATCTATGACTTCGTTGGGCTAGCAATAGTTAATGATTGTACATATAACGCCATAACATGGTACCAGGAAAGTTCAACTAACCACAACTTTACAAGATGAATTGCCATAGGTTTACAAGTCTCAAATAAGTTAACAAGTGCAATAGTATAAGTTAACATGTTTCACCCCAAAGTGTGAAAATAAGAAAAAAGGGGTATGGAAATACTCACATAGATATTGGCATTACAAGATGATATAAAAGATTAGAGGAAGATCTAAAAGATAATCCAAAGTATCCATTACAAGCACCTAAATATATAATTTACAAGATAAAAATTAAGGTTAACAATACGATTAACGTTCACAAGAATTAGGGTGTTAATATTTTTAAGGTTTTTCCTAAGCAATAAGTTTATAATGTAGTTATTTACATTTTGATTCCATTAGACGGAATTATATAGGTTTATATGATTAAGTATTTTAGAAATGAAATTAGATAATAATGATGTAATTAAATCTTAATAATTTTCTAAGAATAGTATATAATTTCCCAAATTTTCGAGATTATTAAAGATAATATTATGTCCATTATTATTTTAAATGATTTTAAAATTATTGTATCAAGTCCATAAGCATATAAATAATTATTTAATTATTTTTAAAAGAAAACATTTGTAATCAAGGTTTAAATTAAATAAACATTTTAAGATAACCATGATCTTAAAGGAATAACGTTTGAACCGGAATTAATTTATTAGTTGAGACCCACTTTTAAAATAGGATTTAACCAAAAATAATGTTTGTTAAAATGTTTTTAAAACAAGTTATTTAATTTTTAAAATTACTAGAAAAATCCAGAATATTATTTGGTGTTCATGGAATTTTTAAGGTTTGCAAAAACTATTTTTATATTTTTTAAAATTTTCTACAATTAATTTGAGGGCTAAAAAGGCCCAAAAAATTGTTTGAGGGTGCCCGGGTTCGAACCCGGGACCTCAAGGTTAGCATGTGGATGGGGAACCAATGAACCAAGGCTCTAAGCCGCGGTTTATGTTGGTTCCATAATCATTTAAACACACTTAAAAACTTTCCCCAAAACCCGAAGAACCCTAGAACAAAGTAGATCAAATTGAAGCATCAAACGATGTTTATTCACAAATTAAACATAGGGCTTTTGATCCTTGATTAAAACAAGCATAATGGGTGTGTGTATTTACCAGAAGGATGCTCGAATCAATGTTGCAATGAGAAGAGACGGTCACGACTATTGGGTGTTGATTCAAGTCGAAAACGTTGATGTTAATCAAATTAACTTTGCAGATAGATCTTAGAATCGATTTTAAGCAAAAGCCCTCTGTTAATTCTGTGTAATAGAACTTTGAACATGGATCTCCATTAAGTTGCAGGTCACGATGAAGGTGGTGATCAATTGCAAAGAATATGTGTTATCAGGTGAAATGGATGTGATAATCGTTTAGAGATAGATAAACGATCGTTTTGGTTCGATTAATTGGATTGTTATTAGCCTTAATTGTTTGAACGGCTCAATGATTTAAAGTCGACGGTTATTCGACTTGTTTAGGATCTATAACCGCTAACTAACTCAATTAAAAATCGCCATTGAATTCGAATCACGTTCTTGAACCGGTTGGGATCGTTTGGGTAGCAAAATTTAAGGATTTCGGGTAGATTGGGGGGTTACCGGCGGCCGGAAATACGGGGAGAGAGAAAGGGGTGGGGGGTTGGGTTTGATAATTTACACAAATGGTCCCTGTGGTTTTTATTTTATTTTATGTACAAACTTTATATTTAAAGTTTCTAAATTAACAAATTAACCCCCTGTACTTTAATTATCCTTAAGTTTTACTATTGTTATAATTTTTATGGTTATTATTTCCATTATTAATATCATAACCATTATTATTATTATCGTTTATTATTAGCATCGTTATTATCATTATATTATTTATTATATAACAATTATCATTATAATCTTTCAAGATAAAGAATTAAAAGGCAAATTGAAGCAATAAGCATAAGTAATCCATGAGTTTCATATTTGATAACAAAGGTCCCTTTTAAAATTTAACAAAGTTTACTTTTAATTTAACGAAAATATGAGATGTCACAGTCTCCCCAACTTAAAAGAATTTCATCCCGAAATTAAGAATGAACTTAAATGATCAAAAGGAGTTATAATGAAAGGTAAGTGTACAACGGCCAGTGATAGACGTTTGATTACGGATGAGATGTTTTCACTTTATGGAATCTTACAAGTCTCTTGACATAATGCATACCAATTTGAACTCTTCCAGTGAAATATGAGACTCTTTGAGAGTTGGCACATGAAACGTTGGAAGACGATGACGAGTTACCGTGGTATATTAGACAACATCTAGAACGTATTTACGTAATAAAGTGATGACTTAAAATCAATGAAAGACCATCAATTGTAAGAAAGGTTAACCGTCAGAATTAAGAATCCCAAACGTCACCGAAACAATCTTAACACATATCTTGTAAATATGTATTGCTCTTTTGACCAAACCGTCGGAGTGAGGATAAGGCGAAGATTTTGGGATGAGTTCATAACGTTGGTTAGAAAAAATTGCTAATAGCAGAGAATGAATTGATCATCCATATTAATGATCGATGTTTAATGACATACCACGGTATACGACTATTTGAGATAGATACAAGCCAATTTCTCGACCCGTTAACCCACATGAGTCAATATGAAATTAGTTAATCGGTCTATAATGCACCATTTGTCATCATGGCAGCTAAGATAAGAGGCACTTAGTGAATGAAAAGTTAAACAGGAGATCCATCAGATCACGAATGTTAGGTCTTGTCATATGTGAAGGTAAGACACTTGGATACATACCAAGTTACGTCTTTTCCTTTATGCCAAACCCATGACTACAAGTTACGAAGGTTTATGAACCTCCACGTCACAATGTAAGTAATAACGAGTCTCGTTAGTCGAAACCAAGATAGAGTTTTAAAGATTTCCAAGGTTAAGGGTTCAAAAGTGATCCAAGAAGTAACGCAAACAATAAGACATGCATTTGTAACCATGTTTTGCAAGGTAACAAATTTTCTAAATATAGATTGCATACGTAATTCATCAAACCCATAAGTACAGTCGAGAACATTCGTATGACTAGAACGACATAACCACAAGTTGATGATGTCTTTATTTAGTAGAAAGATTGTTTAAGAAGACTACCATCACACAATCATGTGTTAATGATATCTCAAAATAAAAGTTGATAAGTAAGGAATAAATGGTTCGATATAGCTAGATCAAATCAAAACATAAGGATAAAGGGAAAGAAATCAATTAAGAATTTAAATGCTCCAAGCTTGGAATCAAAATCAACCTAGAGCGATCGGGTCTCCTTTCAAGTTCAGAGGTCATGCCTTGGCTTGATAGGTCGAAACACTAACATTGTTTCACCCTGCAAGTTAGTACATGTTTCTCGTCACTTAATTACAAACTTGGTAAGTTGGAGATCAAGAAATGAGAATAGTCATCAAGGTGTGGTTTTCACTCCTAACTTGATGGTGTATTCCCAAGGTATGACCACTAACTTACCAATCAAAAAGTTTGATCCTAACTCCTTGTTGAGGATCCACAGAAATAAGACGAGGTAACTCACCATTAAGGTAAGGGAAATCACTCCTATCTTAATGGTGGAGTTTTACAAAAACAAAATATAACAAGATGAACTTCTTCATCAAAATCCAGAATTCACTCCTACTTTGATGAAGTCGTCTCATTCAAACAAATACAATTCATAAAGATGATATTATCATCAAGATATGGAATTCACGCCTATCTTGATATCGAAGATTGACATTTGTCACCAAAGTACGGGTTTCAATCCTATTTTGGTGAGATCATGTCATTTGTGAAATGTCATTCCAAAGAAAATAATTGAAGTCAATCCTCGGGATAAGGAAATCACCCCGGTCCAGAGGAGGAAATTTTATAAATCATAATTGGAAACCATTTACCGAAACGAATAGAGAATCATCAAAGTAAGGGAATCACCCCTGTTTTGATGAGTTAGAATCATTTAGGAGATACGAGTGTTCTTAGTCATAGGTTGGCTTGCAAACACTTGCATATCTCACGGTGCAGACGGTATGGAGTTTGACTTAACGACGAAAGGAAAATAATATCAATTAGAAATTCAGAAAATTTCAAGTTACATCAATGTAACAAAAGGAAAAATCATGCTTACAAGCTTAAGATCAAGTTCGAGATAGCAGAATTTGTTATGATGGTGTTCAAATCTTGAATAATTTAAATCAGGAAGGCAAAATCAAGGACAAGAATGATTCGACATCATAAGGAGATGTGAACATTCAATTCACAATCGAAGGGAATACATGGACTTCTCAAGATATGAGATCAACCATAACCTTATTAAAGACATGGGTACTTATAAGTGATCACTCATCTCAAGGGTTTCAAGTCACGTAAATGGATTCAATGATCGAGTCAAATCACCATTTACACTTTGCCTAGACAAAGTATCCCGAGGTGTAGGAATTCCACCTACAGCATTTCATGTTCTTAGTTATGGGACACATCCTTAAGAAGACTTGAGAACCATAAGTAACGGTTTAAATTTTTGAGGGGCCATTCGGTTTAGATTCCCAATATCTTTGGATATATTAAGAGTCATGCACGCGTTGGTCAAGGTATAGAAATAGATACATGAAACGCCCAACGTGTAGCGATGTTTAAATGTAGGAGTTGAAATGTAGAATGGGTTCAATATTAATAGAAACATTATATATGTTAAAAATGAGAAGATATTGAAACTTTGGTGATAAACCAGTTCAAGAAAATCAAGGATTTTTAAGATACAAAGAGGATGGTTCCATTTGGTAACGCATTACCATTTGGAATCGTTGATACGTCAAGGTAAATTGACCCATTTGCCATAGAGACTTGTGTATGTTGACCATAGTTTATCACTCATCCCAGAAATCCCCAGGTAAGCATAACTGGTCTCACAATGAGATTTATACGATATGCTTGCCTTAGCCCGAAGGCCTTTTGCCAGGAAATCCAGAATACAGGTGTCTATGTGTCACACAAATTTCTTTGATTTATAAAATCAAAACCTTGATGAGATTTACATAGATTAGACATAGAGTCTAAGGAATTGAACCCACGATGATAAGTGTAGATTCCACATGTCGTTGAGAATAAGTTTAGGAAGTTCATTTGTCGGGGGGAAATCAAAGAGTTAAAGTTAAGTTTAGGGAGACAAGTAACTAAGTTTAAGCATTCATGAGGAAATCCTATGCTAAGGCATCAAGTTGCACAAAAGGCATAGCATTATGTAGCATGCAAACAACATGTAAGCACAAAGGTATAAGGAACTTTCTATGAGGTTCATGCAACTATAGTCTAGGTCACCATTTCTAATAACCTAAATCCCTATAGTTATGGGTTTTGATACCAATCTGTCACACCCCAACCTTGATGGCGGAAACATCGAGATATGAGGGTTACGATTGTTCACAACCACATAACGCTATTTATTAATCCTAAATATATTATTCATAAGTTTTATTAGTAACATTACAAGCAAAAGTTTCAACAAAGAATACATCATGTACAAATGCTACAAATAACATGATCATCCATTTTATCTCTAGGTCCAATCCTAGATGTAATAAGCTTCAAAGAGTAGAACACAAACTTGAGGTATACCTGAAACATGTTAAAAATAATAGGTCAACATAAAAATGTTGGTGAGCATTCCATAGTTTTTAATACATAGAATATATAAAAGATGGCAATTCAAGTCATAAGTTAGTGAATAAAGTGATTAGGGATGTTATGAACAATGCAACAATCAAACCTCGACAAAGTTTTACAAGTCTCAAACGTTTACAAGATTATACGATCAGCTAAGTGTACTTGGATCAACCAAAGCAGGCTTGTCTGGCCCATAGATCTATGACTTCGTTGGACTAGCAATAGTTAATGATTGTACATATAACGCCATAACATGGTAACCAGGAAAGTTCAACTAACCACAACTTTACAAGATGAATTGCCATAGGTTTACAAGTCTCAAATAAGTTAACAAGTGTAATAGTATAAGTTAACATGTTTCACCCCAAAGTGTGAAAATAAGAAAAAAAGGGTATGAAAATACTCACATAGATATAGGCATTACAAGATGATATAAAAGATTAAAGTAAGATCCAAAAGATAATCCAAAGTATCTATTACAAGCACCTAAATATATAATTTACAAGATAAAAATTAAGGTTAACAATACGATTAACATTCACAAGAATTAGGGTGTTAATATTTTTAAGGTTTTTGCTAAGCAATAAGTTTATAATGTAGTTATTTACATTTTGATTCCATTAGAAGGAATTATATAGGTTTATATGATTAAGTATTTTAGAAATGAAATTAGATAATAATGATATAACTAAATCTTAATAATTTTCTAAGAATAGTATATAATTTCTCAAATTTTAGAGATTATTAAAGATAATATTATGTCCATTATTATTTTAAATGATTTTTAAAATTATTGTATAAAGTCCATAAGCATATAAATAATTATTTAGTTATTTTTAAAAGAAAACATTTGTAATCAAGGTTTAAATTTAAATAAACATTTTAAGATAACCATGATTTTAAAGGAATAACGTTTGAACCGAAACTAATTTATTAGTTGAGACCCACTTTTAATAGGATTTAACCAAAAATAATGTTTGTTAAAATGTTTTTAAAACAAGTTATTTAATTTTTAAAATTACTAGAAAAATCCAGAATATTATTTGGTGTTCATGGAAAATTTTAAGGTTTGCAAAAACTATTTTTATATTTTTTAAAAATTTTCTACAATTAATTTGAGTGCTAAAAAGGCCCAAAAAAATGTTTGAGGGTGCCCGGTTCGAACCCGGGACCTCAAGGTTAGCATGTGGATGGGGAACCAATGAACCAAGGCTCTAAGCCGCGGTTTATGTTGGTTCCATAATCATTTAAACACACTTAAAAACTTTCCCCAAAACCGAAGAACCCTAGAACAAAGTAGATCAAATTGAAGCATCAAACAATGTTTATTCACAAATTAAACATAGGGCTTTTGATCCTTGATTAAAACCGAGCATAATGGGTGTGTGTATTTACCCGAAGGATGCTCGAATCAATGTTGCAATGAGAAGAGACCGTCGCGACTATTTGGGTGTTGATTCAAGTCGAAAACGTTGATGTTAATCAAATTAACTTTGCAGATAGATCTTAGAATCGATTTTAAGCAAAAGCCCTCTGTTAATTCTGTGTAATAGAACTTTGAACATGGATCTCCATTAAGTTGCAGGTCACGATGAAAGTGGTGATCAATTGCAAAGAAAATGTGTTTATCAGGTGAAATTGGATGTGATAATCGTTTAGAGATAGATAAACGATCGTTTTGGTTCGATTAATTGGATTGTTATTAGCCTTAATTGTTTGAACGGCTCAATGATTTAAAGTCGACGGTTATTCGACTTGTTTAGGATCCATAACCGGTAATTAACTCAATTAAAAATCGCCATTGAATTCGGATCACGTTCTTGAACCGGTTGGGATCGTTTGGGTACCAAAATTTAAGGATTTCGGGTAGATTTGGGGGTTACCGGCGCCGCGCCGGACTTGGCCGGCCTGCGGGCGGAAATACGGGGAGAGAGAAAGGGGGGGGGGTTGGGTTTGATAATTTACACAAATGGTCCCTGTGGTTTTTGTTTTATTTTATGTACAAACTTTATATTTAAAGTTTCTAAATTAACAAATTAACCCCCTCTACTTTATTTATCCTTAAGTTTTACTATTGTTATAATTTTTATGGTTATTATTTCCATTATTAATATCGTAACCATTATTATTATTATCGTTTATTATTAGCATCGTTATTATCATTATTATTATTTATATATAACAATTATCATTATAATCTTTCAAGATAAAAAATTAAAAGGCAAATTGAAGCAATAAGCATAAGTAATCTATGAGTTTCATATTTGATAACAAAGGTCCCTTTTAAAATTTAACAAAGTTTACTTTTAATTTAACAAAAATATGAGATGTCACATAAATCCATACATAGATTTTTGACTCACATAGGTGATAAGTTAGGTTATATTATTTCAACAAGCATTTGTGGATCCCACACTTATATGGTAATCAACATTTCTTAGGAGATTTTTTAGCGGTCTA